>CM038004.1:13973882-14573882 GCA_021234005.1 Nephelium lappaceum
CAGGAAGGGTTTCTACACTGCCGAAGCCTTACCCTTCACATCCAAGGACTTTGTGGTCAAACTGACTGATAAAGATGAAAATGGATCAATAATGTATTTTACCTTACTCATCGTAGTTGTGCATTGTGTGGCTTGAATCTGGCAATAGTGGCACCAAGTGTTATGAACAGACCATCTTGCTCTGTGGCACGCCAAGTTCATAAAATGTTATGAACAGACCATACCAGGCCAATGGAACACCAGGACATCACCATCAGGGTCTCAGCGTGCATATTACCATTTTTTTTTTACTAGAATGTTCATAGTATCCAAACACAACACTTGGTTCATAACACTTGGTGCCACTGAGCAAGTTTATGTTATTGAAATTGTGAGTTTTTCAAGAAACTTAATGTTTTGACAACACTTGGTTCATAACACTTCAAGTATTAAAAAAAATGTCCATCTCCATTATCATCTACTAGCCATTTCCATTATCATTATTTCTTTTCTCTCACTTGTTTTTCATTTCCAGACTCTCTTCATCTTCATATCTTGAGGAACACGAGGAGGATCAAGTGGAGACGGATCAGAAATGTATAGTTTGTCAGTCAAGCCCCTGTATCTGCTCAAAGGAACTGCCCCATTCAAAACATTCTGGTACATACATCATTCATGTTACTTTAAGTCGTATTGAGAATCCAGTGCAGATCCTGTTCCTCTATGTTAGTAAAGCCATGTCTCACCCTGGTAATTGATACTGTGTATTACTACTATCATCTATGCAAGCATTGATATTCCATATGCTGCCTTGCCTCAGTATTGTGCCCATGTATCTCACAAGTCGCTTGCTTCAGCAGTAAAACATGCGCACCTAGTGGCTTTCAAAGTGTGAATAGGTTCTAATATCATTCATATAGTAGATAATTTAGTCAGACTTTTATGTATGAGGGGTAAATTTTGTTTAAATCCTTTAAGTTGAGAAGACAGTTTTTTCATGAATATGGGTACCTCTCTCCTGATTGTTCACAAGTAGATCATATGTTGTGTTCCGAGTCGTACTTTAGAGTTACTATAGGAGGTCCGACAAATATAAGATATACTTGTAATATCAAAATAAAAAATAAATTATTCTATCTTTATTTTTCCTTTTAAAATGTTCTCTACCTTGCCAACGTGGCATCAGCTCATATTACATTGTCTCAATTTTAATGTAGGTATTCATTACAGATTACTTTTAAGTCAAACCTAATTGAAGATTATTTCATCAGTAATGACTTATCACTAAGAAGAACTTTATTATATTTTTTTTGGAGTAAAAAAAACTAGGAAATGATATATATTGTTTGAATTTGAAAAATGTCATATCCATTGAATAAAGATTATTGCTTATTGGCTAATTATACTCAACTGTTGTTTTTTGTTGTTTCTACTTTATAATGATATATAAACTTTATACTGTGAGTTCAGTCATTTTTCTTCCGTATGCTTGATTGTTATATTATTTTGTTAATTCGAAACATCCCTATTGCATACCATGCATTCACAATTCATGTGTTTATAGGTGTACCTTTATACTGGGAAATAAGGGAATTACTAGGTTGAAAGCTTTCCCATTGCTCTCCATTGCCAAAGTTCGTGAGTTGTACTTGTAAACTGATTCATGTATTTTTGGGCAAATAGGCACTGCTGATGGAGAAAGAAATTGTACCTAATACCTTGTTGCATGTCGAAACTTTTCATTAAAAAATAAAATTTTCAATGTCTATTAGTACACTGCATGATCTATAACTGTTACATCTTCAGGTTATTATGTTCTTAATTTCATATCATACCCAAATAGAAATTAACAATTCTTCTGTTATGCCTAATTTTTCAGGTGCATCTTCTTAAATGAGAAAGGACAGCGAAAAAAAAAAAAACAACAAAAAAGATGGTCTGCTAATCTTTTACAAGGAGAAAAAATCTGCTTGCTTAGAGGTGTAAAAGTCTAAAAAATGTCCATGAGACTTGTGGGCAGGGCAAAGGCAGGGCAAAGCCAGACCCTTAGTTCATTTTTATGTTTTGCATTTGATTTCGTTGATGTAAAATAACTTGGTTTTTGTCAAGATGACAAAAAAGTGATTGAAAAGTTGGCATGCGATGGAGTTCTTATATTCACTGGCTAGAAAGCTATACTTTGGGATTAGATAAATCTTTGTTTGGTCTTTTTCTTTTTTGGTTAAACTTGTTTATGGATTTGGACCTTAATAATGTATATCTACGTATGCATTATGTATGTACAATTAATGTAGTTTATAAACCTACCCAGACTGATGCATTGTCCTTCTCATGGACTTCAAGATTGGCTCCACAACTGAGTGTCTTGCTTTTCTGATGTGAACACGTCTAATCACTGCCTAGTTACTGTAAACATGGAATTAACAATAGAACCATCATTTCAGACTCCAGGAGACCTAGGAGATTCTTGCCAGCATTTGCAGCAACAGAGTCCCATATCTGTTTTCCATATCTGACCATGGTTTCCTGCCAGTTGTATCTTCAGCTTTCTTACCCCAAGCAGCTGCAGGGTTCCAACTGCCTGACTTGGGAGCTTTCTCACGGGGCCCTGTAGTGGCGACATCTTGGACGTCATCTTTATCTTTAATCAAACTGCCCCAAGGATCTGGCCTTGATATGTCAGTTTCCACCCCATTACATTTCCCAATTCCCGCCACCAGAGGACCCACCATTTGGAAGTGATACCTTTTGCCACTTTGACCTTGATTGTTACTGGGATGATTGGGTTTGGACTTTTTTTTGTCCAAACCCATGTTTGGTGTTTCCACTCGCCATTCACTAATTTAACCAATCTAATTTATCCCATTACTTCGAGATAAAATGATCTGTTCAATCACATGATTAAAATTATCCATTGCTTGCTCCTTCTTGACGCCTCGCCGCCGTCACCTCCAGTCACTTCTCCTCCTCCCTTGCCTCCCTCTTCGTCCGCACTAGTACTGCTCCCCCTCGCTCACCTCTCTCTCCGTCTGTTTCGTCTCCGTCACAGTTTAATCTCTGCTTGCCGATCGTCTTCATCTCAGTCAGTGGTTTTTATGCTTGCCAATCTCCTTTTCATCTTCGTCATCTTCGTCTTTGTCTTCGACTCTCTATTGCGGTTTCTACACCCATCTTCATTTTCGTCTCCGAGCAGTTTTTGCGATTTCTTTGGCATCGCCGATCGTCGATTTCTTTTTCGACGTTGTAGATCGCTGATGAAGGAGGGTGATAATGGAGGAGTTCGTGGTGGTTATGAAGGTTTGATCGTCTTAATATGTAAAATTTGTGAAAAACCTCTGAAAAATTACTTTACAATCCAAGTTTGTACGTTAATTTCACCAACATGAGATAACATCCAATATAATTCTATCTCATCTCATCCAATCTAATTCAATTTAATCCCATATAAATTATCCAATCCACGCATTAAACAAGACATTTGTATCTTCTGGCTGATTGTCTAAACTAATCTGAAATTCACCATCCTCGAAGGTTGGCTTTTCAATTACTTACTAATGTTGTGGCTTCTGCAAGCGGTACTTGAACATTTAATGCACGAGATAATGCTTTGTAACCGCCAGAATAGAAGCCAACCAAATTTCCAGCACAAGTCATACTGTTTGCCAAGAGAATCGAATGTTCTTTTCGTATACCTTTTGTCACCATAGTAACTGAGGCAGAGAGTCGCTGCAAATTCAGCCACCAAGTCAGCCCATAATCTATACGGCCACTAAAATCTAGACAAACCAATAAGTTCTGTCACTGTTGTTCGAGCTATTACCATCAAGTCTTTCACTGATAGCAAAGTAATATGCACTATTTTTATTTACCGTGTACAGCATGTTGATTAGGTGAAAGAGGGTAGAATAATCAGAACATAAGATAAATCTAGCTAAAAGAAGCACACTGAAGCTTTAAAAGATTAAAAAATCATATCAACATCTACAAAAAGCAATGCACAAAACTTTCCTAGAACAGGATTAAAAAAACAAGTCAACTACCAGAAGAAACACGAACCAGGTCAAAGAAAAACAAAGGAGTGGTGTAATAACTGCACAAGCAACTATGTAAAATCTAGGTTGAGAGATATCAAACTTTTCAAGAAAAAAATTATTATGATAATATAGTATGTATAGCTAAAATGCCTGTATACCAATGAGTTATCCATGTATGTCTCGCTATAATAGTAGCAACTGAGTTAAAGATTCTACATGAAAGGCTGTCTGACATATATGAAGTCAGCTTGATTATATCTATAGGTATTGATGTAGCATAAGACCATTGAGAAACACTAGATTATTTAAAGTGATTCCCAATTCAATTTTCTGCAATCATAAAGGGACATTTAATTGACCCTTCAGCAGGATAAAGTCAAATAAATACACACTAGGTCTTATCTGCTTTGCCAGGTTTATACCAATTAGGTGCAGACTTGTTCATTTCAAATGGACATGAAAAATAAGGGACATATATAGATTTAAATGAACAAAGCTCAATTCATGATGCTATAGCTTATAAATTCAACTGTTTAAGACAACTTGGTGAGGTTTTTAGAACTTTCTCTACTTCACCATCACTTTTGCTGGGCTTCACTGCTCCAGGGATGGAATCCAGTACCCACAACTGTTCTGCATCAGAAAAGAAAATTTAAAAAAAAAGATAAAAACCATTTTAGTCTTTAAATTAAGGAAAAGAGTCAAATTTTTAATTATATTTAAAAGAAATCAAATCATTCCTAACATTTAGAAAAGTGTTAAATTAATCTCTCTCATTAATCGATTGACAGTTAAATCTAACAACCAACTTGGTGGGTAAGGATAAAATTATCATTTTAAATCACGTTATAAGATAATAACACGTGTACGAATGAGATAAATTAAGAAAAAATTAAAAAAATATAAATTAAATTTAATAATTAATTTTTAAAATTTAATTTTAAAAAATAAAAATTGTTAAGTTAAAAATAAAAAAGTTTAAATCTCGACTGTCCATTACAATTATGGACGGTAGAGATGGTATAAACAAATCTTAAAAAATCAAAATTAAAAATTAAAAAAAAAAAAAGAAAATTTTGAAGAAAGACAAATCGTCAAGTTCATCACTATTCATCTTCATCTTCATCAACGTGATGATTCACCAAGAACCCAGCAACTCTCTCTCTGGTTTGAAAAATCTGTCTCTCTCTTCATAAAATCAAAACCAAAAACTCAAACACGTCTCAAACCTAACACAAAAAATCAAAATCAAACACAACACCACTCTCCTGAGACTCTGGTTCGAAAACTTTGAAACTCAAACACTACTCTCTGGTTCGACAACCCAACACCACTCTCCCGAGGCACATCTCAAATCAAGATCTCTTAAGCCTAACCCATGATGCAGTCAACGTCCCTCGACGGCGGTGGCTGATTAGGTTTTTTCTGGAATCAACTATTCAAACCCGAAAGGTAAGGGTTTTTCTAGAGTCGCTGGCGACGTCCTCGAAGGGCATAGGAGAGGGATGGTGGTGGCTTGGACAGGTGTGCAGAAGTGGAAGTCGGCTTCAGCAAGGCGTCGAGAACCGGCCTCGGAGAGCGGCGGCTTCAGGTCGGAGAAGAAGCGATGTGTGTTAACACAGTCTTGGTTTTCGAAACTGGGTTGAATATTTTTTTCAATTCGTGTGAATCTGGGTTTCGATTGTTGTGGTTGATTTCTAAGGATGATGATTTGGTTTGGTGGGACCGAAGATTTTTTCAATTCGTGTGCATCTGTGTTGGGTTTTCGAATTTTTCAATTTGTTGTTGATGTGTGCATCTGGGTTTCAATTCGTGTGCATCAATTTGTGGTTGATGCATGCAGCTGGGTTATTTATTTATTTATTATTATTTTTAATGAAATCTGGATTGATGTTTTACATATTTTTTTATATCAAATTTTTATTAGGGTGGAGTTTTCTTTTCTCTTTTTTAATTTTCTTTTGACATTTCTTGTTTTGAATTGATTTTATTGAATTGCTTATGGATGAGAAATTTAGGTTGATTTTATGGGTGTTGTCTGTTTGTTTGATTGAAGATGAATCCTGATGTGGAAAGGATATTAATGATCTTTTGTCTATAATTTTATTTTATTTTTAATTTTTAATTTATTTTTAAGTTGTTTTAATTTATTTTTGTTAATTTTATGGGTGTCTAAGTAACACTAATTCAATAATCACCAAACGATCACGCAAATAATCAATTCAATTTTCAGCAACATAAATCACATCAAGCTATAAGTACCATTCAATAATTTTTCAACCTATCTAAAACAGAACATTTTCCTCTTTAATTGATTAGAATCATCACAAAATTGGTACTAAAAATCGATCATACATTCTTCAAACAGCAAAGAACACCCAATTCATCTAGTTTAGCAATTTTAAATATTAATTCTTTCTCAATATATATTTAATCCTTTAATCAACCGATTGAAATATGAAAACCACCAGTCAATAACTCATTAAAGTCAACAAGATAACAATCAAACCTGTTTCAATTTTGAAAGGTTATATGATTTTTTCTAAGTAGACAAACTTGTGTTTTTAAGGAGTCCCACCATCATCACCAGACCACACACTTCTCCAGAAAATACTAACGCGATAACTCAATCTTACAACTGGATCAACTCGCTCTAGAGATCCAGCTCCATACAACCAAAAAACAGTCAGTTGGTGTTGTTCTTCAAACTCCCATCACCAAAATGAATCCAACAACGATAACGCCAAACACCCTTCATTGTTTTTGGTTTTGAACAAAAAAGAAATGTATAAGCAAACAACAAAATAATCAAAGCGAACAGAAAAAAAAAAAAAAAAAAAGGAAATGTTTTGGGATTTGGTGTTGATTGTAAAACATATTTCATATAATCGTTCCTTTCCAATAATTAATAAACACTTAAATATAATAATCAATTTAAAATAAAATGATTCACTGTAGAAACTCTTTTGATCAAATCCGGATTTAAAACAGGTTCATTTAATTTCTATAAGCTTGGATTCACTCTTAAATAACATATTAAATTTATGAAAAAAATTTTACTAATTTACTGGGATTTCAAATTCTATAACATAAAATATTTATCTGAATACATCATACATCCAAATATTTTGTTTCAAGGATTCTGAAGTTTCTCTCTTTTTCTTTTCTGCTGCTGAATGAGTTCTATATGTGTGTGCGTTTTCTGCTGCCACTATCAATGTATAATATGGACACACCATTCTTATTTGCACTGCCCTCTCCATTCTTTCAATAAAAAATTTAAAAGCAGTTTATCAACCGCCTCACTCAATTTGCTTTTTTGCAGTTTTTTTTTCCTGTCCGGCATCCACTTCTTCTCACGTCCAAATTCACTTTTTGTGACCATACATTGACTTGCTTTCCATGGCCAACATGACTACTCCTTTTGTTTCTTTTGTATGGACGCCGGTCTTTCTCTTTTTTTATTTCTTTTCGCCCACTTAAACTCATATAATATCTATTTCTTTCAATCTCACGGCCACCAAAATTTGATTTTGTTTTTCACATTTGTACCTCACCTTTTGCTATGTTTTTTTTTTCCCTTTCCCACCCAATTTTTTTGATTTTTTTTAAAATATCCACCAAATAAATATTTATCCATATACTAGTTTATTTTTAAAATTTAGACCAGATCAAATTAATAACAATAAACTAGATTTTAATCAATCCAATAAAAATTACTATTTAGACTTGTACTTAAATTGAGCCTATTTATTGATTATTATTTGGACTCAATTTATTTACTGGATCCATTTGGGTTTGAACCCTACACTTTGGGTGAATCCACACACAACGGCCCACTTGTCAATCTGCCAACGCTGTCCCAGGCCTCCATTTCACGCCTGCCGTGTTCTTTACCCTTTGTGTACCAAGGGCCAAGATTCTCAAACATACGCCATGTTAACATAACACACTACCAAGGCCGTAGCTCCTCATTCATACCCCATGCCCCATGTGACCGTGAAACACTACCAACTCTCTAGCTCCTTGGTCAAACATAAAATGGAATGAAGGTGGGCCGTGACCCATGTGCCACTGTCTAGTCTTTTGTCATTTGGTCCCTCAAATGGTCTATTACGTTGACGCCACTATTTTATAAAATTACAACTTTCTCATGGCAATTAATTCTTTAGTCCTCATCTTCCATATTTTCGCTCTTTTGCCTCAAACGTTGTCATTTTGCGCAAAAATACCCTTCATGACTCACCTGAAAATATTAATAAAATAAATATTGAAACATTTGTAGTTACTCGAGTTTTCATCTCAAATGATAAGTTTTTAAGTACGACGAATGCTACATTTTAGCACTTATCAGGACTATTGTATCTAGGATAATATGAACAAAAAGTTAATAAAAATTGTAAGGAAAAAAAGAAAAAATAAACCTTATTGAAAATTTTTAAAATTACAGGAGGGGCACATATCCGGTGTCCCCATGGTCATACGCCAGCTCCACCAGTAACTGTAATTTGAACTCGATAGAATATCTGTGTCTTGTTTGAAATGGTGAAGATAAACAAGTACATAATTAATGACTATCACACATACTAATATGATTACAAAATTCAACTATTTGGCACCACAAGTACATAATTGGTATCACGGAATCCTCATCTGATTACTAAATTAAACATGTCAGCACCGCGGACTTGTAATTCTATTTTTCTTTGTTTTGAATCAAACACCATGTTTAATGGACCTTTTTCTTTGCATTATAGACCTATTCCATCAGTTGAATAATGGTGCTTGACCGAAAACATTTACTGCTTACAGATTACTAATCTAATTAAGTTAAACTTGCCAACAACTAACACAGACCTGTAATTCAATCAGTCTACCTGTAATGAACCTTGTTATTATATGATCATGTCTTAATCAAACTTAATTAAGTATCTAAGAGGTAGTTTGTTTTTTCAACTTATCACTTAATGCGTCTGAATTAGATTCATTAAGTGATTTTTGTTTGTTTTTTAAATGGTCAAATAACTTAAAATTGTTAAAAAACAACTTAAAATAAAAAGTAAAATATTCTAACTTATCACTTAAGTTTTCTTAAACTATTGTTGTTTAAAATAATATATATTTTTAATTATCAATGAAAACTATATTTATGTAAAATTAGAAATATATAGATAATTTGGTTAGGATTTATTAAATGATTTGTTTTTGCTACATATATAATTTAAAATAAAAGTACATAACAATTATTAGTTACAAATATATAAATATAAAAGTATTTGTTTTCAGATATGTTTCTCTTAAAAAACACAAACGATCAATACGTATATTTAGATGTTAGATGAAAAAAGAAAAAAATAAACATGTCCTCTAGGTAGATGAAAAAAAAAAAAAAAAAAACAAACAAACATATCTTTTAAGTTTCAGATTGCAGTCACTGTGAAGTTTCAATAATATTTAAGAACTATTCAGTTTTTAGATTAAAAAAAAAAACAACCCCTTATTCAAGTCATTTCCTAGCACTATTCAAATTTTTATATTGTCATGTAGATCGGTGAAGTCCACAAATTAATGCAATTATTTCTACTGTTAATTTATGAGGAAGTACCTTGATATTTTCCAAAACACCAACCATAATGTGAGTTTAGCACTTGTTACACAACAACGCCTTTGACTTGGTTTAACCAATGCCAACTTAACAAAAACTCAACGTTTCAATGGTAGGATGATTTTTTTTCATGTTAAAATTATTTGGCCAATCATAAACTACCACATCTTCACACATATATCTTAAAATAACTTAAATAATTAATATTATTATTAAAATAAAAAAATAAAAAATAAAAAATGTCATATGAAAATTCAATGAGAGCTCATAGAAATATTAACTAGCGGGTCTCCTCACACGGAGGAGACTATCTCCTTCCACGAGAAGGAGATCATCAATCTTCTTTCAGATGTGGAAGAGATAAATGATCTCTTTCGCATTTAGGAATGGAACGACACAAATCTCTTTCCTGACATGGAGAAGAATGATAAATCTTTTCCTTGTGAGTGAAGTTGGGTCTTCTATCGCCGTGGGGAGATGTGCTTGTGCACAAAAATATAGCTA
Source organism: Nephelium lappaceum (assembly GCA_021234005.1). Lineage (NCBI taxonomy): Eukaryota > Viridiplantae > Streptophyta > Magnoliopsida > Sapindales > Sapindaceae > Nephelium > Nephelium lappaceum. Next base: position 13,984,005 of record CM038004.1, read on the forward strand.
CCATAGGTGGTTTCGTTTCTTTCTTTTTCTTTTTCTTGTTTTTTTTTTTTCAATTATGATAATAATAATATTAATTATTTAAATTAGAGCAACTTATAATTTAGCCTATTAGTTTGAAAATAATTACAAGCAGAGTTAACTTTTGGTTTTTATTACAATAAACCCCTCTGTTGTTAGGAAAGTCCATTAGAGTTAATCATGGACTGACAAAAAGACCATAATATCCTCACCTTTTAATTATATTTCAAAAAAATAATTAAAAATAATTAAAAAATTAAATAAAAATTATAATTAAATGAAAATTAATCATTAGATCTCCACCATCCATCTTAAGTTGGACGGTGGAGATTATTATTTAAAAAAATTAAAAAAAAATAATATGAAAAGAAAAACAAAGAAAACAAAAACAGTGGAGATCCAACCCAGAAAATGGATGGATGGTGGAGATCCAATTTGAGTTGGATCTCCAACTAATTCATTTCATCACTCACCAGTTTCCTTCATTAATAAAGGCACTTTTAGCGAAGATTTAGGTCTCGAAATCTATATCATTATCATCATTCTCGAGTGTTTTCTATGTGTGTTTTTTTTTTTTTGTTTTTTTAGGAAATAAATCTCTAAATGGTGTGTATGTTTAATTAGTAAGGATTTAATGTGAAATCAAGTAAAAAAAGTGTTGGGTGTGGGTTTTGTGAAAAAAGTGGCATAATTGTAGATTTTCGGATTTAATGGATAGGTTGAATTGTGAGAGGTCATGCGGAGTCATCGGTTTGAGTTATGTGAATTAAAACCTACAAATTAAAGCTATTGATGTCTAGTTTCCACAGTAACTGACGGTTTGTGAATCGGAGATCCATAGAGAAAAAATATGACCATTTTAGTTAGCAAAGTTCAAAGCTGGCATGCACACTAGCACACTTACTCACCAACTTGCGCGACAACAAGCGTACCCCTATCAGCCAAACATGCACATCAGTGCTTACACACCAAGTAGTGCACCAAGGAGCACCACACACTATCCAAATCATGCCTAACCCCGTGCTTACTCACCAACAAGTGCACCAGGGGCCTAGCACACTCCAACAAGGGTTGTTTTGTCATTTCACCCTCTATTCCAAGCCCTAGCTTTCACACACTTTAAAAGGGGCCTTAATCCATGAATTTAAGAAGTTTTGTGATGAGGGAGTAGCCCCTAGGTCTCTAACAATAAAGTTCCAGTATTTCCAAGCTAATAGAACAAAATCACTCCATCTTTACACCATTCAACTAAAAGAAGAGTCAGGGAGAAAGTTCTATCTTGAAAGAGAAGTAGAGGCACTCTTGGAAATGAGCAAACTTCACACCAACCCCATATATAAGCTTTACTTTCTCTCTTTTATTTGTGTTTATTGTTGAAATATGTTGATGGTGCATTGTATTGTAAGTTTTTCCCTTATAATTATAAACTAATTTGTTGTTTAGGGTAGTAATGTAGCCAAACTATATAGCTTGACTTATTATTTATCATTGAAGTTTGATTCTCCATTTTAATCTTTTAATTTAATTATGCTTAATGCTTCGACGTTAATTGATCACTAATTAGGAGATTTAGTAACTATATTGAACTTGAAAAACGAATGTATGTGTTGAAACCTCAATTAAAGTGACATGAGTAGTATGGGATAGGAATATACTTGTGTTGCTTATGCAATCATCATTGAGTAATCTAAACTTAATGAACTCTACTTAATTGATCCACAAATGAATATAATGGGTTAGTTTAGCTTGAGCATATACACTAGATTATCAGAAAAAAACGTGTGGATAAATTAGACATTACTCGATTGAGAATTATATGGAGATATAGTGAAAATGGTGGATGATTAGGTTAGGCGTGAATTAGTGAGGTGAAGTTGCAATCCTAAAGCTCTTACCCATTAGTTTAATTCTTTATTTTAAGTTGTTAATTTTAGTTGTTAATTTTAGTTTAGTGTCCGTAGGCTCATTTCTCACTTTCGGTAGTTTGACTAGGGTCAGAATTTATACAAGTTAAGTACTTAGCAAAGTTGGCCTAATCCTTTTGGAAACGATATCTTATACATTACCGTATTACTCGTGGACCGTGTATACTTGCATGTGCTTATTGTATATGTGTCTTGTGAACTCAGCATGCACCTAGAAATTAGCTAACATCCATCTTCTCCATTTCCACCCACCCATCAATCAACAAATAACAAATAAAATCATCAACAAAAAACAAACAAAAATCTTCTTCTCCATCTCTCTTGACACCTTTGTCTCTCCTACAATCAAAAATCTTTTTGTCTCTCCTTCAACAACAAACAAAATTGTCATCATCAATCAACAAAAACCAACAAAACTAGTGTTTCAATTATAAAAGGAACCAAAAAATCCCATAAAATCACATAAATGAAAAAACACAAAAATCCCCGAAAAAAAGAAATTTAAAACAGCAGCAGGCGAGACGATAACTAGCAGCACCTTTCTCCGCCACCAACTACCACGAGTCCGTCCTCACCGCTAGCCCAATTTCATCCTTGTTTACCGATCACCAAAGCTTGCCTGCCTTCATCACCAATTAGCTAGCTGATCACCTCGAACAAACTCGTAGTTGTTGTGATGGAGATGTGGGTCTCCCATCATCTGCTAGACGGAGATTAGGTGTTTTTGTAGCTCTCCCATCCACTTGCTCCCTCTTCTTCCCTTCTTCCATCGTTGTCTTCCTGTCCACAGGTACATGATTTGTTTTTATTTTGAATTCTCTGTGCTGTGAAATGATTGTGATGAATGAATGTTAGGGTTTGATCGTTGGATTAGTGGTGTGTTTTTTGCGAGTTTTTGGTGTTGTTTGGATGTTACAAATCTAGATAATCACATCCAGGTTAGACTGGGTTTTGACTGTCAATGATGTTCGACAATTGTTCTTCATTTGGCCTTTGGTTGTCAATGATTTTATTTAATTTTTAATTTTTTTTTCTTTTAATGCATTTTTTAATTCCTTTGATCAATTTAATCTCCATCGTCCATCTTGAGATGGACGATAGAGATCTAATAGAAAATTTTAATTAATTTTTGTTTCATTAAATTAATTTTTATTTGATTTTTTAAATTTTTTCAAATTAAGCTCCACCGTCCATCTTAAGATGGACAATGGAGATTTGACTACATATATTTTAATTTATTTTAAAGTTTTTAATAATTTATTTTAAAAGAAAATTAAAATAAGATCAAAAGATAATTTTTGTCCCTATCTCATTTAATTTTAACAGAGATTCCCTAACAGCAGAGAGTTTATTGTAATTAACACTAAAAGTGGATTCCACGTATAGTTATTTTTAGACCAGTAGGCTAAATTGTAATGTACTCTTTAAATTATTTTAAAATATACAGTTTTTTTTTTTTTTAACACAATGTTGTTGGTCAAAGTCAATTTATCATTAAAAGAAGAAAAAGAGTACAAATAGAGATATATGTTGATAACATGCCGATTTATAATGGGGCTAAATGATTTTAATATGGAAAAAGACTATCCTATCATTGAAATATTAAGTTTTTCATAACATTGAAGTTAGTTTAACCCTATCAAAGGTACTCCTATATAATTCTAAATTCAGTATCATGCAATGATGGATCTAGAAATTAATGTTAGAGGGGACACTTTAATAAATTGACAATAATGCTAAAAATAACTAAAATTATGGTACTCAAATATGAAGTTTTCTTTACGGTTGATATCTAAGTAAACTCCATCAACTCCAAAATAACTAAAAGTAAAAATAAATAATACACTTAATTATACATATATAATCTTACAATTTAAAAATCCCTTATAAGGCATAAGGAAAAAATGATTTTTTATTTGTGATCATAATATAATGTTTGACAATCAAATTATCTAAATTTTATATTTACATTAGAAATTAAGTTTTTACTAGAAATAAAACTTAAGCAAATATAACATAAAATATTTTTTATGCAAAAGAGTTTTTTATATCACTTTATTGGTTACAAACAGATATAAATTACAAGAATAATTTAAAAATAAGAAATAAAAATTAAATCATGATTATACTTTAAGAAATTATATATAACAAATTAAAATTTATAGTTTATAATTTTAGGATTCATTGATTTGATTTTCAAGTCAAATTAGAGATATTAATATTATACTTAGAATGGCTTAGAAGATATTAACATTTCAATAAAAACGGTAAATACATTTAAATTTACTTTTTATGATATATATATTATTATATTATAGATTTTAACAAATAACGGATAAATGTTTAAACAAAAATCAAGAAAATAATAAATATAAATATTCTAGTTAAAAATAAAAATAAAAATTAAATACTAATAAAGATAATGATAGAAAATTGAAATTCATAGAATGATAAATCTACATTTTACTTTTGTAATTAATATATTTAGGGATATATGTAAAATAATTTAATAAAAATCTTGTGAAAGATAAAATATAAAAAAAAAAGAAAGTTTAAAAATTTGAAAAATTCAAGGGGCCCATATGTCTCCCTTGATGATGCATTGGGTCCGCCTAAGGTATCATGATTGGTGTTTTGAAAAATATGAGGAGATTTTTACGTAATTAACACTTTTATGCAATTACTTTCTTTTTTTTGAAAGACTTGCAATGACTTTCGATTTCTACACTTGCAATGACTTTCGATTATCTGTAAGATTATGCAGTGACTTGCAATGACTTTCGATTTCTGGACTACAAACATCTATTGAGTAGACTAGTTCCTCTTGCTTTCCTCTCATAAAATTCTGTGTAATAATCCTTTCTTTTCGCCAACAAAACCAAAACTATGGCTTTGGGAGAGACCATTCTCTCTGCTTTTCTTTGGGTGTTATTTGATAGATTGACACCTCATGATTTATCCTTCATTCGATGTCCAAATTGGGTGGTGTTGCAATCAATACATTGGATATATTTATTTGAACATAATTAGGTATCAAATAAATGTAAATGTTGTAAATTAACGTCATATTGTATATAAAAATTATATTACAAATAAAATATAATTATTTTAATATAATTTTATTACTATATAAACATAAATATGGAAGTTAACATTAGGGGTGGATCCACCGTAGGACCAATTGGGTCATATGCTTATGCTAAAAAATTGATAAAGATTTAGAAGTTTTGCATTTGTGTTTGTTTTGAATTGACTTGCATAAAGTTGTTCCCAACTTCCTCTGTACTGAAAAGTTTTTATGTTATTGTTTTGCTTTTTTGTTTTCTGGTTCAGTTATTGTTTATTATTTTTTATTTTGTTTATAACAATATTTTACTGTTTTTGTCAGTTTTTCGTATACATTCCCTTAAGCTCAAAGTCTCAAATGATTTTTTTTCCTTTTACTATTTATTATTTCTGTTTTTAACACTATGATTTATTATTTCTATTTCTAATGTAATTAGCTTCCTTTTCTTTTTATTACTTTTTTTATAACTACTTTGCCTATTCCTAGTATTTTTCCTACTCCTAATTAATTAAAGCTTTCATTTTGCAATTTTTCCCTTTGGTCAGGTACATGTTCTCACTATTTGCTTCTACTTTGGATGGACCACATAAACTCTATTAGCAATTTGCAATTTTATTAAACATTTTTTTTTTCTCTTCATCTTCACTTGTCATCTTATCACTTACTAGATTAGTCTACTAAATTTATTTTTTTAAGTTGTTTATGTTTAATAATTTTAATTTAATATGCATCCCATTAATAAATCCTAACATTTTAAACTTTAAGTTATTTGCATTAAAATTATATATGTGTTGTCATGATTCAACTTATTTTTTTATATATTTAATTCTTTTTTACTTTATAGTTTTACTATACGTAATTTATTAAAATTATAAGTTTACGTTTTTTTTTTTTTTACTTATTTTAATAATTTCATTAAGATTTTTAAACGTAAGACTACTTGTTTTGCTTAAATATGATATATGTTTCGTTTTAAAGATACTATATTATGTTATCGAATTTTTTTGTTACATAAAAATATTATGTTTTTAATATCATCATAATTTTCGATGTTTTTATTACATTGTTTATGTGCTCTCCCCCTACAAATTTTTTGAGTCCGTCATTGGTTAACATGGTGTTGCAATTAATACATTGAATATACTCATTTTAACGTAATTAATTAGCAAATAAAAGTAAATATTGCATGTTAATGTCATGTAGCATATAAAACTTGCATTGCAAGTAAAACAATAAATATACTTATTTAACGTAGTTTGGTTGTCATATAAACGTAAATATTACAAGTTAACGTAATGTTACAATTAACACATTAGATATACTTATTCTAACGTAATTAATTACCAAATAAACGTAAACGTTGCAAGTTAATGATATATTGCATAAAAATATTATGTTGCAAGTAAAATGTTGAATACATTGTTTGGAAAAGCCGGCGAGTTATAGTCTTGTGACACCAAGTCGCGATGATTTTTGGTCGTCTATGGTGACTCCTTGTCACGACCTTTAGCCTTGTTACAACTTGCGATACAAACACGTGAGACACACTATTCTCCACTCCAAATTTGCCTTGAAAATTACCATGTTCTTGCCACTTACCCATACTGATTCATGACTCACCAACTTGCACCAAACACTTAAAAACCATCACAAACACCATAATTTAGTCAAGTATTCATTACAAAAACTAGGATTAAAGGTATGAAACCATGCCATATTTTAGCTTGATCACCTAGTTGGTAATTGAAACATTTTTTGCTGAATTGGAATTCTCACCAGTATCCATCTCCCAACAACTCTAAAAATAGTCGAATGAGAAAACCAAATTGTTGAGGAGCAAACTATAGATCTAACAAGAAACCCTAATAATCCTAATTCATGCCATACAATAGGATAACTTTTGAATCAATTAGCCCACAAAATTGGATAAATTGATCCTTTAGAATCAAATCACAAAATTGAACTAAGGGGTCGTTTGTTTTTTTTGTCTGAAAACTGAACAGTGCTACTGAAGACTGAAAACTGAATAGTGACTGAAACCTGAAATCTGAAAGACATGTTTGTTTTTTTTTTTTTTTTTTACATCTGAATGTACAGTAATCTTGTTTGTTTTTTAAAGTTAAAATTGTCTGAAAACTAGTAATTTGACATTTATGTCCCTTTACTATTAATTGTTATGTAACTTTATTTGATATGATAAAAAAATACAATAAATTATTTAACAAATACTAAAACGCATATATATATTCATAATTAAAATAAGATGAATTATTATAATAGAGTCAATTAAATTTATATATTCAAATAAAAAAAAAATGGTCTTAAATTAAATTATTATCGCAACAAAAGTTGAAATTGTAAAATAATATATATTTTCTACTATAATTAAACAAAAATAATCAAATACTTAAACAAATTGATTTGTAATTTGGTCTCTGAATTGTTGCATAAACACTTAATCTGATTTTCTAAATTCATTGTTTAGGGGTTTTATTTTTCAATGTTATTTGTTAAAGCATTAAAAGAAATTTATATAATATATAACTAGGATAAATTTGGAAATATGTTATTTTAGAAAGGATAAACTTGGAAGAATATATTTACAAAATCATCCAGTGATTTGGTATTCAGTGAAAAGTCAGAAAATGTTACTTTTTTTTTCAGTGGTTTTTGGGTGGTTCTAAGTGGTTTGACCACTTAAAAAAACAAACAAAAATATCTTAATTGGCCTAATTCAGCATCATTAAGTGTTAAGTGCGAAAAACAAACGACCCCTAACTCTAGTCCAAGCGATCCCAAGTAAAATTATATAGAAAAACAAAAAGAAAAACACTGAGAACTAGCCTCACAAAGCTGCAAGATTTTTATTAATAATTCCAAAATCCAAAAGAATAAACAAATCCTAACTTTAAAGTTCTATTTATGCTAGAATAATACTAATTTCTTAAGGAAACATGACCTAGAAGAAAATAATTCTAAATTAACAAAAGTATATAATAGTTAAAATAAGAAAGAACAAAAATAAATCCTAATTAAATTAAACTTATAAAGTCGAAATTCGCCAGCCCATGAATTGTGCCTAAACAGCCCACCATGAACCTTGCGTTGTGGTTTTCCTCTGATTTAATTTTGGAGTTCGCTCTGAAATGCATCTCGTGACCTAAATCATGTACATTTGCTGAATTAATCTCACAGGCTCCAACGTGAGGTGGATCTCCTAATGCACGTCATAGGCGATCTCTGGCATTTGCTGGATTAGTCTCGTTGGCCCTTCCACGAAGAGGATCTTTTGATGCACGTCACGATTGGTCTCTGGAGCAACTTCGCAAGATGTAAGTCGCACTCCTTTCCCTTACTAATCTTCGAAGGTTCTCATCAGTATGTCAATTAATAGTATTTACATCATAGTTGCATTTTAACGTTACTGTATATAATATGTTTTACTCTAGTGCCCCACCTTATATAAATTTCTGGATCAACCACTGTGGTCACATGCAGAGGATTCAGCATGATAAGGTATATCACAAAAATGGTGCACCCTCACATAGTGAAACATCATGACTCTTCAAAAGAAGTCGTATCTATCTAGAAGAGTTGTCTCTTTAAAAGAAATCATGTCTCTCTAGGAGAGTTATGTCTCTAAGAGAAGTCATGTCTCTCTAGGAAAATTGTGTCTCCATAATCAAACACAACTGTTCAACTGAAAGTCTATAAATAAGCCTTAGGATTCTCATTTTCGACGCAACAAAAACAGAGAAGAAAATAGAGAAAAAAAGGCTGTGAGCAGTGATGCGAATACCGTATATAAAGATACGATGCCCACAATCAAATTGAAATGCAACCCCAAAAGATATTAAAACAAGTTTATACGAAAACTTTGACCCATTAATTATATCATTCAAGAACCAAAATTATAAAGAATTTTGATCCATTTAATATAGGGGAAACTTCATTTTAGTCCCTAAGGTTTGGCGAAATATCAAAATTTTAAACATCTATTGGAAACAGCTCTTTTAATCCCTAACTTTTCCAAAACTCTTCAAAATAATCCAAACCGTCAGTTGAAAGAGATGGAAAAAGCAAAATGACTCATTTGCCCCTAAGTTTGGTTTTACCCCTAATTAAATAAAAATATTAAAAATAAATAAATTAATATATAATCAAAAGTTTTTTATTTAATTAAAAAATAATAATTAATAAAAAAAAAAAATCAGCACACCATTTTTCTCTCTTTTTTTCTCCATATCATCTTTTTCTCTCTTTTCTTCTTCATCTCTTCCATTCTCTCCTCTCTTTTTCTTCTTCTTCTTCTCCCTTTCCTCTCTTCTTCTTCGTCTTCGGTGGAACCCAGAACCAGCGTCTGGTTCTGGGTTCGGTGGAACCCAGAACCAGCGTCTGGTTCTGGGTTCGGTGGAACCCAGAACCAGCGTCTGGTTCTGGGTTCGGTGGAACCCAGAACCAGATCTGGTTCTGGGTTCAACCGAACCCAGAACCACCGTTGGTTCTGGGTTCAACCGAACCCAGAACCACCGTTGGTTCTGGGTTCAACCGAACCCAGAACCAGCGACGGTTCTGGGTTCCACCGAACCCAGAACCAGCAACGGTTCTGGGTTCGGTGGAACCCAGAACCAGATCTGGTTCTGGGTTCCACCGAACCCAGAACCATCGCTGGTTCTGGGTTCCATCGAACCCAGAACCAGATCTCTGGTTCTGGATTCGAACCCAGAACCAGAGTCGACTCTGGTTCTGGGTTCAAACCCAGAACCAGAGTCGACTCTGGTTCTGGGTTCGAATCCAGAACCAGAGATCTGGTTCTGGGTTCTGGGTAACCCAGAACTACCCAGAACCAGAGATCTGGTTCTGGGTTCTGGGTAACCCAGAACCAGAGATCTGGTTCTGGGTTCGAACCCCAGAACCAGAGTCGACTCTGGTTCTGGGTTCGAACCCAGAACCAGAGACTCTGGTTTCGAACCCGAACCCAGAACCAGAGTCTCGTTCTGGGTTCGATACCAGAACCAGTGACACTGGTTCTGGGTTGATCTCTAGCGTTTGTGGATGATGTTTGTGGTTAGTTTTTTGGTTGATGTTGGGGTTTGACAGTTGGTGTTTGGGGTTGATAATTGTGGTTTGATGAATCTGTTGAGTGTTTGTTATGATTTATGGTTTGATCAATCTGTTGAGTGTTTTGTTTTTGTATTTTTTGGTAAATTTTTTTAAGGATTTGGATTTACATATTCTGGTTCAAACCATCGGTATGAATCCAGATTTTTTTAAAAAAAAGTTGCCAATTTTTTTTTTTCAGTTTTTCGAATTTTTTTTATAAATAATTTTCGATTTTTTAAATTATTTTAAATGTTTTATAAGATTAAAATCTCAGCCGTCCACGTGTCACAATCTTAGCATCTTATATGAAAAGACCATTTTACCCTTTTCTTCCAAGCCTTCTGTTACTGTTGACCGTTAATTGACTAACAGTTTGGACTATTTTGAAGAGTTTTAGAAAAGTTAGGGATTAAAAGAGCTGTTTCTAATAGATGTTTAAAATTTTGATATTTCGCCAAACCTTAGGGACTAAAATGAAGTTTCCCCTTTAATATATGATAATCAATAATCAATAATCAAAATTATCACAAGAATAATATTGATGCTACTTCCAAGACATAGATGAGAATGTGAGAGATAAATCATGATTTCGATTGCCATAAGCATAGCTTGATATGATCACATGTTCAACAATGAATAAAAGAGAAATAAATCTCTATTCTTTCAATCAAGAAGTTGGCTACATTATCATTGATATGTTTGCTTAGAGTTGCAAGTATTTTTATAGGTAAAGAAATAAAACCTTAACATAAAACCTCAGCCTCCTAACAAATGGGCTCAATAAATACACTCATGAACTTAAATTAAATTAAATGTCACAGCTCAAATAACATAAACTAAAATAAAATAAACTAACTTAATTTAAAACTCATTACAATTAAAATAAACTCAGCTCAAATTATTTAAGCCCAATTAATTTCAATTTGCCTCTAATTGCCTTCAATTAGCACCTAAAGCTCTAATATCAACTTATGCGAACCCCGTATATAAAGATACGATACTCATAATCAAATTAAAAGACAACCCAAGAAAGATAATTCAAATTATAGAAAATCTTTGACCCGTTGATTAGAGAGCCAAAAATCAAATATATAATGACGTCACTCCCAAGAAAGAGATAAGAATGTGGGAGATAAGTCAAGATTGGTAAATCAAAAACAATTCTTGATGCAATTCTCAAAGTTCTCAAAACAACAATAGAGAAAAGTTAAACTTTATTCAATGAACGTCTTATTGAAATTTTAGGTTTAATAAGCCTTTTATAAGTATACAATTCTAAATCTAATGGGAAACTAAGTAAAACCTTAACTTTTAATTAACCTAACACATTACTCTTCTAAGCACATCCACATTGGACTTTTAATTTAATTAAATATCTCAGTCCAATAATTAAAAGCCCAATGTAAAATTAAATAAATTAAACTAAATTAAAACCCAACCTGTAATACAAATTAGGCCCAGACTAATACAATCAAATAAATAATAGCTCAATTTACATTAGAATTGTTGTCCAAGCCTCAAGAATGATGTTCTTGGACTTGGTCTTGGATTTGAATGATATTTTGAAGCTTTGATATCCCCTCCAAGCCGTCTAAGCTATGTTGTACAAGACTCTTTGTCCAAATCTCTTGAACGAGCTCATTTAAATCTTCATTTCCTTTTAACTTGAGCCCTTGTCATATGTCCTCCATAGATGCTCAAATGATCTATAGGTTTGCTTCCTTGGTTTCCATCAAACAGGCTTTGCATGTAACCAACAGCCCAATGGCATTTGGTAACTCAAATGGCACGTGTAATTCATTTTTTTTTTTCAATCAAATTGATCAAATTTAAACATACCAGCAGCACAAACGTAGAACTCAATTATTATTTTTTTTTCTAGTTAAGCTGTCAAAAAACACCATGCATGCTTCGCAAATATCCATTTTAATTAACTTCTGTAGTCATTTCATATTGAAACTAATTTTGAGCTCAACTGCTCCAAACAATCTCAAGTCAAAACCACTCATCCCAATCCTGTTCTATGATTAGGAATAAAACTGTTAACAGTCCAAATAATGTTTAGCTCTACTTTGTGGGCTGACTTAATAGAAGACTCCAGAAATAAAAAGTGTTAATAGTCCAACATTCAAAAATTGAGCTAAACCTACTTTATTCCTAGACTATTAACATTTTTCTATTCCTAATCATAGAATAGGATTATTCAAAAACTGTGGTTTCATTTTTTTTTTCAATTATGATAATAATAATATTAGTTATTTAAATTATTTTTAAATATATGAGTGATAACATGCCAATTTATGATTGGGCTAAATAATTTTAACATGGAAAAAGACCATCCTACCATCCAAATGTTAAGTTTTTCATTAAGTTGACTTGGTTAAACCTGATCAAAGGTACTCCTACATAATGCTAAACTGGTATCATGGTTGGTGTTTTGAAAAATATCATGACACTTTTACATAATTAATCCTTATTTTATTTGCAAATTTTTGAGGACCAATCTTTTTTTTTTTTTTTATGGTGGAGGAGGGGAATTTAAATTCATAGAAAACTATCCAAACCTTAAGTCTTAACCTTTTAGAATCAAGAAAAATGTTCAACTAGTATAATATAGTCATTACATATTGAAAATAATTTCGAGCACAATTGCTCCGAACATTCTCAAGTCAAAACCACTCATCCCAATCCTGTTCCATGATTAGGAATGCAAACTGTTAATAGTCCAACGACGACTAAAAACGGTTAATAGACTTGCAATGACGCAACGACTTTCGTTTTCTACACGTGCAATGACTTTCGATTATCTGAAAAACTACGCTGACTTGCGATGACTTTCGATTCTGTACCACAAAAGATTCTGGTACATACATGGTTCATGTTATTTGTAGATTTTGACAGATATTTTGAAGCCTCTAAATCTTCAGTGTGCTTCTTTTAGCTAGATTTAACTTATCTTCTGATTACCCTACGCTCTTTCACTTAATCAACATGCAGTTCAAGTTGTTAGATGGAGTGATGGTTCTGATCTTGAAGATCAAGATCACTGGCGGTTATCTGGTATTCATCGTGACGTGCTTCTTCTAGCTAAGCCACAGGTTTTCATTCCCCCTGTAATCTTGTTAACATGCACTCTGTCTTTTTTTTGTTTTTTCATTGCTATATTATTGGTTCTAAGTATGAAGGCAGGGGCTAGCTAATAAGAATTCTGTTTTATTTTTCTCCTTCGTTTTTCTTTGAGCTGGTTCATGTTCCTTTGTTTGTCTAGTACCAAACCACCATCTGGTATTTTGAAAGTTACAAACAACTCAACCGAACAATTTTAGCTGGCCCCTACCTTCCTACTTAGAATCGATAGCATAGCAATGAAAATAATACGTATTTTTATGTAATTAACACTTTCATGCAATTACTTGCAATAACTTTTTTTTTTTTTTTTTTTAAAGACTCGCAATGACTTCCTTTCTTTTTTTTACGTGATTAACACTTTTATGCAATGACTTTCTTTCTTTTTTGTTTTTTTTTTTGGAAAGGTTTGCAATGACTTTCGATTTCTGGACTACAAACATCTATTGAGCAGACCATCGCCTCTCGCTTTCCTCTCATAGAATTCTGTGTGTAAGAATCCTTTCTTATCACCAACAAAACCAGAACCATGGCTTTGGGAGAGAGCATTCTCTCTGCTTTTCTTCAGGTCTTATTTGACAGATTGGCACCTCATGATTTGTCCTTCATTCGACGTCCAGATTGGGTGTGTTTAGAGTTCGTAAAATGGAAGAGAACGTTGTTGAAGATGGAGGCACTCCTTGAGGACGCAGAGCAGAAGCAACTGACAGACAAGCTTGTGAAGATATGGCTGGATGATCTTCGCCACTTGTCTTATGATGTAGAGGACATACTAGATGAATTTGCCACGGAAGAACTCGAGCGCAGGTTGATGGCAGATCAGACTAACATCATTGCAGATGCTGGCAGGGCTTTGGTGTTTTATGCTGGTATGAAGTCCAAGATGGATGACATATCTAGTCGGCTGAAGCTACTATGGGAAGAAAAAGATGACCTCGGATTGACAAAGATGGCTGGAGGGACATCATCAACTAGTGTACCAGAAAGACCACCCACCACATGTATACCAACAGAACCTGCTGTTGTTGGGAGAGATGAAGACAAGGCCAGGATACTTGAAATGGTGTTGATGGATGAACCCGGCGTTGGTGTGATACCCATTGTGGGCATGGGCGGGATTGGTAAAACCACGCTTGCTCGGGAGGTTTTCAATGATAAGGCAGTTGAAGATTTCAAGCCAAGAGTATGGGTTTGTGTTTGTGAGGACTTTGATATTTTAAGAATTTCAAAGTCAATTTTGGAGTCAATCACTTGCTCACCTTGTGATTTGAAGGATTTAAATACAGTGCAAACTCTACTAAAACAAGCAGTAGCTGGTAAAAAGTTTTTGCTTGTTTTAGATGATGTCTGGAGCAAAAATTATAGCTTATGGGAAACCTTAAAAGCTCCCTTTATGGCTGGAGGTTTAGGAAGTAGGATAATTGTGACGACTCGACTTCAAGAGGTAGCACTGACAATGAGACCCACTGGATGTTATAAATTAAATCTTCTGTCAGATCATGATATTTGGTTGGTGTTTGCTAAGCATGCATTTGAGAATATAGATATTGATTTGCATCCAAATTTGGAATCAATTCGTCAAAATGTAGTTAAGAAGTGTGGAGGTTTGCCGTTATCAGCAAAGATCCTTGGCGGACTCCTACGTTGTAAGCAGCAAGATGGTGAGTGGGAAGATATATTGAACAACAGATTTGATCTATATGAAGAAAGTGAGGCTATTCCTGCAACATTAAAACTTAGCTATCAACGTCTTCCTTCACATCTTAAGAGATGTTTTGCATACTGTGCAGTTTTACCAAAAGACTATGAATTCGAAGAGGAAGAACTTGTATTGTTATGGATGGCCCAGGGTCTTCTTCAACAACCAAAAGATTGTAAGCAATTGGAAGATTTAGGCCGCAAATATTTTCGCGATCTATTGTCAAGGTCAATTTTTGAAAAATCAAATCATAATAATTCCAAATTTATAATGCATGACTTTGTCCATGACTTGGCTCTGTGGATTTCTGAAGAATCAAGTTTTGGATCAGAGGGTGGATTAGAAGCCACTAAGGAGTTGAAACGGTTTGAAAGAGTGCGTCATTTTTCTTACACATGTGGCGAATTTGATGGCAAAAATAAGTTCGAGATCTTCCACAATTTCAAGCTCTTAAGAACATTCCTACCAGTACCCATGTATGATAAAAATGGTTATATATCTGAATGGGTTCTTTCTGATCTATTGCCGAAGTTTAAAAGATTACGGCTGCTATCTTTAAGAAGATACTACATCACTGAGTTACCTGATTCAGTTGGAGGTTTAAAACATCTGAGGTACCTTAATCTTTCTTACACTATGATTAGAGCTTTACCTGAATCAATAAGTTCTTTGTTTAACTTGCAAACTTTAATATTAAAAGGTTGTTCAAGTCTTGTGAGGTTACCTTGTGATGTAGGAAATTTGATAAATTTACGTCATTTTGACATGACAGGAGTAAATTTAATAAGGGAGATGCCTTTAGGAATTAGACGATTGAATTGCTTACAAACGTTGTCTAATTTTTTTGTGGGTGCTGGTGTTGGATCTAGTTTAAAAGATTTGAAGAATTTGAAGTTTCTTCGTGAAAAACTAAGCATTTCAAGATTAGAAAATGTCATTCATTTTCGTGACATAAGAGATGTCATATTAAGTGATAAGAAGGACATAAATGTATTGCAACTAGAATGGGACTCTAAGTTTGATAAGTCAAGGAATGAGGCATCTGAAAGAGATACACTTGACTTGTTGCAACCTCATAAAAATCTAAAGGAGCTCACAATCAAATGCTATGGTGGTAAAATATTTCCATCTTGGATAGGAGATCCATCTTTCTCCAACTTGGAGGTTTTAAGATTAGAATATTGTGAAAAATGCACATTCTTGCCTCCAATTGGGCAGTTATGTTCTCTTAAACACCTTTTCATCATAGGAATGAAGAGTCTAATTATAAAGAGCATAGGTTCTGCAATTCACGATCAGAATTGTTTAGGTTCTTTTCAATCTTTGGAGACCTTGCATTTTGAAGACTTCGACAAATGGGAGTATTGGGATCTTATGGAAGAAAATGGGGTTGTAAATGAGCTGCCTCACCTACGACAACTTTCCATCTTGAAATGCCCTAAACTCTCAGTCAATTTATTGAGCCCACTTTCTTCATTAGAGAAACTTGTAATTCATGAATGTGCACAGTTATTGGTTGCATTTGCAAACCTTCCTATGCTTTGCCGGTTTGAAATAGATAGGTGCAAAGTAATAAAATACAATAGTACAATTGACACCAAGTCATTAAACAATGTGACTGTTTCAAATATATTGAAGTCTGAAAATTGGTTAAGGCAAAGGTGTCATAACATAAAGCAATTAAAGATTGTTGGCTGTGATGAGCTAATTAATTTGTTGCAGAAGGAAAATCATATTGAGAAGCCATCACAAGGATTGTACAACCTCAGCTGCCTTCAAGAGCTATGCATTGAGAATTGCTCAAGTCTTGTTCAGTTTCCAGAGATTATTTCCCTTTCTATTTTGAGTGAACTTGAGATTAGAAGTTGCAATGCTCTTACATTAATTGCAAAAGGCGAGCTACCTTCATCTCTGAAAAGGCTGGAGGTACAAAATTGTGAGAAGTTGCATCTTTTAATGGATGATAGAGAGGAAACTTATGCTTCTTCTTCTTTAGTGTTGCATAAAGAGAATTTCAACAATGGCAAGACATCTCTTCTCGAGCAGTTGAAAATCTTCAACTGCCCATCTCTTAGCTACTTATTATCAAGTGGTCAATTACCTGCAACTCTTACAAATCTCGAGATTTGTGATTGTGTGAAGTTGGAGTCTTTAGCAAAGAGTTTTTATAATAACACTTCTCTTGTAACAATTTCAATACGAAATTGTGAAAATCTCAAGTTCATACCAAAAGGCCTACAGAATCTTCATAGTCTTCGTGGAATTTATATACTCAATTGTTCAAGTCTTGTTTCCTTCGCAAAAGAAGGGCTTCCCAACAATAATTTATTCATTCAAGTTCGCAGCTGCTCCAAACTTGAAGCCCTACCAGACCATTTGGACAGACTTAACTCTCTTCAACATTTTGAAGTATGGGATTGTCCAAGTATCATATCCTTTCCAGGAAAAGGTTTTCCAACAAACCTAACATCACTTTCAATTGTAGATCTAAAACTTTGGAAGCCATTGATAGAGTGGGGGTTGCACAGGCTCACCTCTCTTACTAGCCTCCGCATTGGTGAATCTCCGGATATTGATGCAGACTCGTTCCCAGAAGAGGAGATGGGAATACAATTGCCTTCTTCTCTAATTCATCTAAACATTACATGTTTCAAGAAATTGAGATACTTGTCTTCAAAGGGATTTTCAAACCTAACCTCTCTTGAATCTTTGTTCATCATGCACTGTCCAAACCTCATATCCTTCCCAGAGGTGGGTCTACCATCCTCACTTTTACGTGTGCTTATTGTTGATTGTCCGTTACTGAAGAAACAATGCAAAAGAAACATTGGACAAGAATGGTCCAAGATAGCCCACATCCCTTGCATTGAGATAGATAGAAAAAACATCTATGATGAAGATTATGAAGAATGATCTTTATTTGATCTACTGATGAAGAAAACAGGATTAGAGAACTTCCTTATTTCATCCTTATGCTTATCTCAGGTTTGTCTGAATTAAATTGCTTTAAATTATAATTATGCAATCTTTATTATCTCTGTTAGGTTCCCAGCTTTAATTTGATAGTTAGACCAGCTTATATTCATTTTAACTTATCAAATAGTTCTTATTCTTACATAAATTATATAAATTATAACTTCTATAATTTACGTTATTCTTGTTCTTACATTTTAATGATACTTGATTATCTTTCACACTTGCATACATACCTTTTTTTCTCTCTTCCTGTGCTTTTGTTTTTTTTTTTTTTTTTTCAGATGTCAGGCAGAGATAGATGTATTTGGTGACAGATGTCAGGCAAAGAGAGCACTATAAAAGTCTCGCAACTTGGCAATATGCATGCCCTCCACTTTTGGGGGGTTTGGGAGAGCATAAGAAGACTATAACTAGCCATCGCCATTGTCATTCTCTCCATTATCATATCTTGAGGAACACGAGGAGGATCAAGTGGAGATGGATATGTCAGATATGTATGGCTTGTCAGTCACCCCTGTATCAGCTCGAAGGAACTGCTCCATTCCATTTCTGCAAAAGATTTTGGTACATACATCATTCACGTTATTTGTAGATTTTGATATATATTTTTTTAAGCCTCTAAAGCTTCAGCGTGCTTCCTTTAGCTAGATTTATCTTACTTCAGATTACCCTACCCTCTTTCACTTAATCAACATGCAGTTCAAGTTCTTAGATGGAGTGATGGTTCTGACCTTGAAGATCAAGATCACTGGTGCTAGAAATGTATGGCTTGTCAGTCAAACCCCCATATCTGCTCGAAGGAACTGCTCCATTCCATTCCTGCAAAAGATTCTGGTACATACATCATTCATGTTATGTGTAGATTTTGATATATTTTTTAAGCCTCTAAAGCTTCAGTGTGCTTCTTTTAGCTAGATCGTGGTTTGGGTTCTAAGTATGAAGGCAGGGGCTAGCCAATAAGCATTCTGTTTTATTTTTCTCCTTTGTTTTTTTCTTTTTTTCCTTCTTTTTTTTGATCTGGTTCATGTTCCTTTGTTTGTCTAGTACCAAACCACGATCTGGTACTTTGAAAGTTCACAAACAAGTCAACCGCACAATATAAGTAATAGTTAGCCCCTGTCTTCATACGTAGAACCGATAGCATAGCAATGAAAATAAAACAGAATGCTTGTTAACAAGATTACAGGGGAATGACATTGTACCAGATGGTGATGTTATGTCCAATGATGACATGAAAAATGTTGTTTCCGCTACCTTAAAGACTAGACTTTCTCCAGACCACTGCGTTACAGATGTAGGCTCTGCGAATGGTAAGAAAGAACTAGGTTTGCCCTAAGCAGCAAAGATCCTTGGCGGACTTCTACGTTCTAAGAAGCAAGACGGTGAGTGGGAAGATACATTGAACAACAGATTATTGTGCTTGTATGGTGCGGTTGACATTATATTATTAATCAACACTGTCAATTTAATTAATTAGTTTATATATTATCGTTGGAAGAGTTGCGGTGTCTATGACTATTCAAGTCCGCTTGTTTGATACCTACGGCTGGTTTTGGACTTCAACAAATCTTCCCAAGGAGACTTGATTCTAATTGCATGTGCTTATCAGCCCTTGCCTTCATACTTAGAACCGATAGTATGGCAATGAAAATAAAAGAGAATGCTTTCTTCTCTAATTGATCTGAACAATTCATGTTTCGAAAAATTGAGATACTTGTCTTCAAAGGGATTTTCAAACCTCACCTCTCTTTAATCTTTGTTCATCACGCACTATCCAAACCTCATATCCTTTCCGGAGGTTGGTATACCATCCTCACTTTTATATGTGATTATTGTTCATTATCCATTGCTGAAGAAACAATGCAAAAGAAACATTGGACAAAAATGGTCTAAGATAGCCCACGTCCCTTGCATTTAGATAGATAGAAGAAACATCTATGATGAAGCCTATGAAAACAGGATTAGAGAACTTTCTATCTCAGGTTTGCCTAAATTAAATTGCTTTAAATTATAATTATGCAACCTTAATCATCTTTGTTAAGTTTCCAATCTTAACTTGAAAGTTTGACCAATTTATGTTCATTTTAACTTATAAGGTAGTTCATTTAAATTGATCATCAATGTTAAAATCATTGATTTGCCAAGAAGATGGTTTGATCGGTATACAAAATTCGAAAGCCACGTAATGAATATGCTTTTGTTGTTTGATTTAACATGTATCTAAAATTTGATTATAACATTAGTCCAGTCTATTGTTTAGTGTTTAGATAACAAAAAGAATTAAATAGTTTATAAATAATCTATGAGAAGATATGCCAGCATGCAAAACCCTTTTGGGATGTTAGATAAACATAGAGTGCTTCCTTGCATTATTAGAACACAATACTGAAAATGGGTTGAGTTGTTTTCAAATTTCTACAGGATAGTTGATGATATGTGAATCAGCAAAGTTTTCTAACTCCAAATAAAATTTTGTATGGTTAAATGAGGCTGCAGTTCTCTGTTCAAATAGGTAGCAGTGGCATTCAAGTCCTCATGAGCAAGTTGATTTCGTCAATGCTTATGACCACAGGAATTGCTCACACCATCAAAAGGGCTGGCATATTACAAGATCCAGGTTGAAAGCAAGCGTTTCCAATTTCAAGAGGTATAATTAACATTATCTTAACTGGTTTTCAGTCATATGATAAGAATTATTGCAAGAACAGGGCTAGGTTTTCTTTTATTTCAAATTTTAGAAATAGATAAACATTACATAATTCAAACTCATTAAGACGCACAGATGTGGTAACATCACATGTTTATACAGAAAAATGAAGAGAGAAAGTCTCAACCAGAAATTTCAATGGACTTGACATAAGGTTTCTTGACACTAAGCATGTGGAAATCTCAAGTTCATACTGGAAGGCCTACAGAATCTTAACTATCTTCATGTAAGTCATATATTCAATTGTTCAAGTCTTGTTTCCTTCGCAAAGGAGGACTTGCTAACACCAATTTATTCATTCAAGTTTGTAACTACTCCAAACTTGAAGCCTTACCAGCCATTTGGTCAGGCTTAGCTCTTTTCAACATTTTGAAGTATGGAATTGTCCAAGTATCATATCCTTTCCAGGAAAAGGTTTTCCAACAAACCTAACATCACTGTCAACTATAGATCTAAAACTTTGGAAGCCATTGATCGAGTCGGGTTGCACGGGCTCACCTCTCGTACCAGCCTCCGCATTGGTGGATTTCCAGATATTGGTGCAGACTCGTTCCTAGAAGAGGGGATAGGAATATTGTTGCGTCCTTCTCTAATTGATCTAAACATGTCATGTTTCAAGAAATTAAGATCCTTGTCTTCAAAGGGATTTTTAAACCTCACCTCTCTTGAATCTTTGTTCATCATGCACTATCCAAACCTCATATCCTTTCCAAAGGTGGGTATACAATGCAAAAGAAACATTGGACAAGAATGATCCAAGATAGCCCACATCCCATGCATTGAGATAGAAAAAAACATCTATGATGAAGACTATGAAGAGTGATCTTTATTTGATCTACTGTTGAAGAAAACAGAATCAGAGAACTTCCTCATTTCATCTTTATACCTATCTCAGGTTTGTCTAAATTAAATTGCTTTAAATTATAATTCTACAACCTTAATCATCCTTGATAAGTTTCCTACCTTAACTTGAAAGTTTGACCAACTTATGTCCATTTTAACTTATCAGGTAGTTCGTTTAAATTGATCATCAATGTTAAAATCACGGATTTTTCAAGAAGATGGTTTGATTGATATATAAAGCAACCTAATAAATACTTTTTTGTTGTTTGATTTAACATGTATCTAAAATTTGACTATAACGTTAGTCGAGATTATTGTTTAATGTTTAGGTCACAAAGAGAATTAAACAATCAATAAATAATCTGTGAGAAGATATGCCAGCATGCAAAACCCTTTTGGGATGTTAGATAAACATAGAGCGCTTCCTTGCATTATTAGAACACAATTCTGAAAATTGGTCCAGTAGTTTTCAAATTTCTACAGGATACTTGATGATATGTGAATCATATATTACATAATCAGCAAAGTTTTCTAACTCCAAATAAAATTCTGTATGGTTGAATGAGGCTGCAGTTCTTTGTTCAGACAAGTAGCAATGGCATTCAAGCCCTCATGAGCAAGTTGATTTCGTCAATGCTTATGACCACAAAAATTTTTCACACCATCAGAAGGGCCGGTATATTACAAGATCCAGGTCGAAAGCAGGTATTTCCAATTTAGAGAGGTATAATTAACAGAATCCTAACTGGTTTTCAATCATATGATAAAAATTATTGCATAAACAGGACTAGGTTTTTTATTTCAGAATTTAGAAATAGACCAACATTACATAATTCAAACTCATTAAGATGCATAAATGTAGTAACATCACATGTTTAAATAGCAAAATGAAGAGAAAGTCTCTACCAGAAATTTCAATGGACTTGACATCAGTTTTCTTCATCTCCACTTTAGGTACAGTAACAATAAGAACTCCGTTGTCCATAGAAGCCTTGATCTGATCCATCTTCACATTCTCCGGCAGCCTGAACCGCCTCGAGAACTTGTCGTTGCCACGCTCCACGCGGTGTCATGTATCATTCTTGTCTTCCTTCTCCACATTCCTTTCTCCGCTAATCTGAAGCACCATGTCATCTTCAATCTCCACCTTCACTTCCCCTTTCTTCAGCCCGGGAAGATCAGCCTTGAACACATGGGCTTTTAGGGTATCCATCCAGTCCATGCGAGTACTGATGAGACCAGATGTTTCTTGAGGGAAACAAAAGTCCTTGAAAGGATCCCAGAAGTCGAAAAAGAAGGGATCGAATGGGCTGTTGTTGCGTTGGTTTCCAAAGAAGCTTGGAATCATAGCCATGTTTGTTTCTCAGAGACTTGGAATGCAAGGTTTAATGGAAGGTTTTTGATAGAATTAGTTGCTGAGGTTTTGATGCCTTTCGTTTTTCAGTGGATGACTGAGAATGTAAGAAGTGCTTGGTATTTAAAATGATCGTTGGAGAATTCTGGTATTTTCGCGTGTTCCTTTGAGTTTGATTGAGATTCAAGACTCTAGTGAATTCGCCACATTCATGGGCTTACTAGAACATTGTGGACTTTCTTTTTATCATGGGCTTTTATTTCACAATTAAATAGATTCAAGGTTTCATTGTGTATATTCAAAATTTTCAATATCTAATTTTGTGATTTCTCTTTCTTTTTTTTTTAATAAAAAAATGTTGGATTAAATTCTTTTTTGAAGCTATTACTAATAATCAAGAATTTAAAGGAAAATACAACTCGAATTTACAGTTTCATAACCATAGTATGAGAGTCATACCACTAGGTTAGCATTATCTTATTGAATAGAAATCTATTAGATATGAAGCATCATATATATATATATATATATATATATATATCACAAGTTTGCTTGACATTAAGCATAATTCCACCCAATAAAAACTCTCACCTTTAATTGCATAAAGTTCCCTTCTTGTTATTGGTCAAACAGTTAGTTTAACTATTGCCTTCATGCAATCAAAACACATATGAGCTTACTGATTTAAACCCTAGGAACGTCACCTTACAGTTCAATGAGGACATAGCAGCACTTAGCCTCCGCCGCACCTCTCTAGGGGCAAAGCCAACACTTCGACTAAGGGTTCAAATGTGGCGTCATCATGAATTATTACTACAGTTGTTGAAGTAAACCTTGAAGTCTACTGTCAGCTTCTAAAACACTAGTAATCTACATAAGAGTAACGATTAAGGTAGAGATTAAAAAAAACAAAAAGGTTAACTGTTCATCATTTAGCTAATCATCTAGAAAATGGAAAGTAAAAGGTATTTCTTCTCTAATTTAAAAGTTCAATAAATTCAAAATCACTTTTTTTTTTTTTTTTCAATCAACAAAGTAGCGTCCGTTATGTACACAAGTACATTGCAGCTCCATCATCGAACAAATCTCTATTTCTGCTCAAAGAACAAAGGTTTTTTTTTTTTTTTTTTTCAATTACATTGTTTAAAAGAATTATTTTTATTTTTAATATATATATATATATATATATATTTCAGTGGTGTATTGTTGAATGAGATTAGATGCTCATAGGGGTGGGCATTTTGAACCCAACCCGAGTAACCCAACCCAACCCGATCATTTTTGCTCTGGTTGGGTTGGGTTATAACATTTAAAAAACTCGACACGGGTTGGATTTAAAGAACCCGAACTGTTTTCGAGTTGGGTTGGGTTATGTGAGTAACCCGAGAACCCAACCCGAACCCGACACTATATATAAAAATAGGTGTTTGCCCTAGTCGCACTCTCAATTTCTCTCACAGCTCTTCTTCCATTTTTCCATTCTCTCCATTTTTCCTCCATCCAAGCATCCAGACCCAGTCGTCGATAATAAGAACTTTGTTGTTGGATGATTTTGGTTGGTCCTTGGTTGATTTTGGTCATTACTTCTCAAACAAAGTAAGAAAGTTGTTGATTTTCTATGTTTTTAACACAAATCTTTGTTAATTAATTTGTATACTCTGTTGATTTTGTATGTTGTTATACTATTCTCTATTAATTAATTTGTATCTATTGTTTGTGCCTTTGTGATAGTAATATAGGTTTGTTTGTAGTGTTATTTGTAGTTTGATTTAGGTTTGTTGTTTTTCAATCTTTAGTGAGTGCACTGTCACTATTCACATTATATCTTTTAATGTGACTTGTGTGTGTTTTATGTCTGTGTAGACTATTGTGAGTTGTGTGTGTTTTGTGGGTGTCGAATTATAAATACATTTAAAATTATATTTTTTACTGGTTTGATTTTTTGTTGTTGTTGTTGATTTCTTTTTGGTTTTAACTGGTGTTTTCTTATTGCTGTTATAGGTTAGGTTTCGTTGAATTACTGAGAAGAGATTGCAATGGAGAAGAAAAGAAGGTTGTTTTTTATTGCTAACCCGACTAACTTAACCCGACCCAACCCGACAATTATTGGGTTGGGTTGGGTTGAAAAATTTTCAACTCAACCCACGTTGGGTTGGGAGATTTTCAACCCAACCCAACCCGAACCCGAAAACGCCCACCCCTAGATGCTCACCTTCTAATATATCTTTCTTTTTTTTTTTTTTTTTTAAACTTTGAAAATTAAATAAATAACTTTTAAAAAGATATTTGATAGTTAAATTGGATACTATGGTCTATGGTGTAGAGGTCAAATTTGGACTCAAAGACCAAGTCAAATACAAGCCCAATGTATTGATATCATTTACGAACAGCCCAAGAGAAGCATAGTTGACACTCAACCTAGGAGTAGGCACTAAGGCCCATCTAGGAAATGTCCAGCGGTCAGCCTAGATGGTGCTTGGATCCCCAGCCTGAATCATTTAATGACTGATCTTAACCTCCAACTTAGTAAATAACCTCCACCCACCACTTTCAAGTAACTGACCCATGACTCTTGCACAACCACCCAGACTCAGTCGAGTAGACAAGCAAAAAGCGAAGGAAATCTAGGGAGCAGGTGACAACTCACGCACTGTTCATGCCTATAAAAGAAAGAAAAATTCATTTCCAGAGAGGAGATATATTGAAACTCTGCCAAAGTTTCTCCAAACGATAAATACTAAAAAACCACCCTGATAACCTAATAAAAATTTAGAATTTACTGTTTTAGCATGGCACATGAAATGTTTATTTGATTTTATTTCTCTTCGCTTTTCTTTTTAATTTCTTCCTTTAAGTTCTTTAATGACTTGAGCATCAGAAGACTTTTGGTCAGCACCACTTCAGTGTCAAAGCATGTTTTTAAAAGATATTAAAATAAAAGTAAGAATATTTTCGACTTTTTATAAGTACAAGCTATCTAACATTCACTTTAACAATTGAAGTGGACAATACTTGGGTCAAGTCCTTTTTGGACAAAATGCTCTTCGGTTCAAGTCAGTTTTTGGTAAAATCAACCCAAAACAAATTTAAGTTGGTTTTTCAATCACAAAATCTATCTGACTTGAATTGTAAGGGAAAACCAATCTAAGTCGAAAAGGTTAGATTGGTTTAAATTTATGCTAATTGAAAATATAAAAACAATATCATAAAGTAAAATTAATAAAAGGATAGAAAATGAAAATGAAAAATTAAAGCATGAAACTATGACATATGAAACTGTAATTTTTTTTTCTTACATTAATTTCATATTTGAGTTAAAAGATTTTATTAACTAACTGGCTTGAGTAAGGTTACCTAATAAATTTATAATCATTGGATGACTTATAATCAATCTAATGATTATTATCAAAAAATCGTATATATTATTAAATAAGTTGTATTAACTGAGGTAACCTACTAATCCAGTTTTCTACAATTAATTAACAGACTTTGAATATTACTGAACTTCTTCCTTTTTATATGTTTTAAACTAAATTTCTACTTTAGCTTTTTGGCAAATCAGAATTTCTGCTAAGAAAACTAATCAGTATCCGGACAACGAAGAATTTTCTGAAGGGGTTGTGACTAGAAATTGGCGATGTGGTGCTTTTGGGGGAGACTCTATACTAAAATCCATAATTCAGTGGCTCGCTGCTTCGCAGATAATAAGTAAAATTGATTTATTTGAATTCAATAGAATCACTATTATATACATGGTATAAAAATCGATAATAATAAATTGAAAACAAATTATACACATGGTATGCTGCTGTTGCATTATTCCTAACTTCTTCCTCTTTATATTGTTTTTACATTATTTAAACACCTGTTACATGCAATTTTTTTTTTTATTAATTAAAATACCAAAACATTACAGAAGCCTCAAAATTAACCTGTTAAAATCTTCAATTTGAGAGATATGTTTTCTAATCTTCACTGTTATGTTATACCTTATCACCTAAATTTCTTTTTTTTTTTTTTTTAAATTTAGTTTAGATAAATAATTATAGCATACAAACTATTTGATAAAAGTCCCAAAAGAAATAATTACTTAGTAAAAGGGTATTATGAGTGGTGAATACAATATTCTTCAAAAAAAAAGAAAAATGGTGAATACACTAAATTGGTCCTCACGTGCATGGCCACCAATTACCTGAACTTTTGAGTGTAAAATCTATAACTAAAGAAAGCCAGAGACAGATGAGGACTAGAACATTGAACATTGAACATTGAAGTGCGGAAATCATCAACTGGTTTAGCTTCGATAATCGCAGACGACCCCCCATGATTAACAAGATACCACTTACTCCACTTCCATATAATTTATAACTATAGGAAGCCAACTTAAATAGGTCAGTACCTTGAGTGTGCTTTCCATTAAGCAAACCTTGATTGGTTGATAGACATACTTGACTTCTGAAAATTAATGATAACAAAGACAATCAATCGTGATGCAAGCTGATGATTTGCGACGATCATCTTAAGAAGTGTACATATGATCTTACAGTGTAAATATATATAGATAAAGTTACCATGTAATGCAGGATGAGGAGTTCTATCAGGCCATGTAACTCCATTCAAGCAAAAGTTCAAATCATTAGGGGTATCCCCAAAGTCTCCTCCATATGCCCAACGTTTACTGCCATCGGCACTCTCTTTCAATAAGCCCTACATGCAGAATGCAAAATGTTACAATCTTTCAATGGTAATCCCTATACAACTATGCAAAGAAACAGAGATGATGAGGGAACTCAATACAGGAAAATCATTTTGGTTATACAAAACATTTTATTTTTAAGAAAATAGGTCAACAATATCAGGAAATTGGGTTACAAATTCATGTTACTAAAAATATAAACATGAAGTTTTATTAAATAGATTTAGATATGTTGTTGAAAGAAGCCCTGTCTCAATGAGTTAAAGAGTTGTAAACCCTGAAACAAGAAGGAAATTGAGTAAACTAAATCATAAATTATAATTTCATGCAGAAAAAGATGGAGTTTAAATCAGATTTTATAATGTTAATTTCTATTGACTGTCTGTATGCATTTTGTGCAACATTCAAGCAGACAAAGGAGATTAATAAGGCATGATAATTGACAAAGATATTTAATTTAAGCTTATAGAAAATAGGACAAGATAAGAACAGGACAATTGTGGTCTACATACATGCATGTTGATCCATCTGTATATTGTAGACCTGTATCTTTTGATTAATTAAAAAGAATAAAGCACACTAGCCAATGAACAAAAAGTATTTGACAAAAATAATGTGGTTCTCTTTTTAGCAAGGTAACCTATTTGTGAAGGACAAAACATAACAACTTTCTAACACAAAAAAAACTACTAACCGTACGTTTCATTATATGATACAAAACGTTTCTTAGATGAGAATAAATGTGGGGAAGTGAACCACCATCTAACAGGCAGATTTTATAATAATGCTCCATACAGTACCTATTACTCTATAAGGCGATTAATAGCCGTTAGATTCCAATCCAATATGTTCAAAGAAATCATAATTGAAAATAAGTAAAAATACTACTCTATTTTTTTTTTTGAAAATAAATACTACTCTATTTTATTTTATTGTTTTTACAAAAGAGAGGTAAACCAGGGTCCACCGGCCAAAAGAAGACCAAAGTCTTTCCCATATGCAAAACATTGGCAAAATACTCACAAAAGTGTAATGCTCAAAGAACTTAAACTGCACACAAGAACTACTAACTGATCCCAAAGCAAAGCCTTAAAACATTCCTCTAAAGTACTGCAACATCCCGATGGTTGAGATGAAGAAGAATGTGACCTTAAATGTTGCTCCCACTGCAACTTAACAAAGCCTTAAAACATTCCTCTAAAATATTGCAACTTCCCCATATTTATGAATATTCCCACTGCTGTTCCCCATTGCATGCGATTGCGAATACCTGTCATTTGAGCATTACAGGATCTTTAAGTAAAGATAACCATATGCAAGAGGTGTAAATGCTGGCAATCTAAAAATAAAAGTAAAATATAGAAAAACAAAATGGAAAAGAAGCAACATACTTGCATAATATCAAAGGACGTGTTTCCTTTGGATCTTTAAGAACTTTATTTGTTTGTGTACACAGGAGAACAGAAGAGAAAAATAGGAAATGAAACCATAGTTTAATCCGTGCAGTACAGAAAGCCGAGTTAACAGCTTTCCGATACAGGGGCAGTTCCTTGGGGCAGATACGGGGGTTTGATTGACAAGCCATACATTTCTGATCGATCTCCACTTGATCCTCCTGGTGTTCCTCAAGATATGATAATGGACTTCCGGTGTTCCTCAAGATATGATAATGGAGACAGTGTGGAAATGAAAAACAAGTGAAAAGAAAAGAAATCTCTCAAAGCGAGCAAACACGATGTATGTAATTTACTTTTTGCACCAATAGTGCCAAATCAACTTAAAAAGGAGGGAATGCAATATTTTTTTATTACTTTTTCTAATTTTGTGTTTTTCTTGAGGATTATTGCTCGACCATTTATCTTTGGATGGACGATTGACATCTACCATACCGCGTTGTAATGTCCATTTGAATGGTTTGGATACATGCATCGTGTTTGGCACACTTGATGAGAAAGTAAATTACATGCATCGTGTTTTCACGAATTAAGAGATTTGTTTGAAGCTATTCACTCTGCTTTCTGTGAATGGATTAATGAGGTTCCTGTGGGATATAGTTGTTGAAGAATGAGTCAAAGAAATGGGACCATTTATGTGTTAATAAGCCCTAGTATTTAGGAAATTTGTTTACTGTTTATTGATTTGTTAAGTGGGGCATGTTTGAGATTTTTTCTACTTTAGTGGTTAAGTGAAAGTTGTTAACGTGCTTACTTTTTTTATATAGTTGAGACAGTGGGGTAAAGTCAAGTTTCTTTATAAATCTATATAATAAGATTTAAAAAGTGACTACTTTATTTTTCTCTTTCTTTTTATCTACACTGTTCTTTATTAGTTTCTAAAAACAATTTTTGTCCTCTATCCAACAATAGTACCAGTATTTCTTTGGATGCGGGATGTACATGTTTTCGTCTTGATGCTGTGTTGTTTTTGCTAAAGTTACGTGTAGCTGTACCCTTAGTGGAAATGAAGAGTAAGACATTCTCTCAGTTGCGCAGCCAATCTTGAAGTCCATCAGAAGGTGGTATGATTAAGTAGCCCTTTTTAATTCGAAGTTGCTTTTGTTCTTAAGTGCTGTCATTTTTCATTATACCTCAGTGATAAGAAACCTTGTGCCTAACTTGTTTATAAGTTAGGATAATGTAATAATCTTTTCTGCTGTCCCATCTTGTTTTACTCCTGTAGGAAAATTTATCCAATAATAGTACAGTACTTCCACCTATTATCACAACTACGAGAATAAGACACTTATTGTTATTTTAATTTTAATATAAATTAATGAAGAATAACATGGCAGGTGAAAGTGTCATGTGTCCTGGGGATAACATCTCCCATGTTGTCTCATCTCCAATACTTTCATAAATTATGTTTTTCTTTTTTAAAAAAAGTGTTATTTCATGGATGTCAAGAGTTTTTTTCCTATATAACATAAATATAATTTAATAAACAATTAAATTAAGAATTATTCTCCAATGTTTTCATATATTTCCATTTAATACTTTCATGTTTTTCCATTTAATACTTCTATTTTTTTTAATTAAATTAAAAAATTAGAATTAAATAATTATTGGCTTGCTGAAATATTTATCTAATAGATCTTCTAAAAATAGTCATATTGATAATGTTTTTTTTTTTTTTTTTCTTGTCATCTTAGTTTAACATTAATGATGGATAATTGTATTTTAAAAGTTTATTTTAATTCAATGTCTTTTTATTCTATATGACATATATTTTTTTCACAATCTATCAGAATATTAAATATGCTCTTATGATTAAACTTGTAGAGACAGAAAATTTGGAAAGGGTAGAATCATTGAATTTTATACATATACATATGTCTCCCTCTTGTCGTTACTAGATTAATATCTTCTAAATACATACATGCACACAAAAATGTTCAAATGGTTTATCTTGGAACTTTGATGTAACAGGTCAACAAGCAAAATACTTTCCTAGACGGCCAGTGCTTCAACGTTTTATCGACAGACGGTCAGAGACAAGATTTCTCATATCCCAAATGCCTGGACAACTTCATTCGAGGAAAATACCCTGACCTTGCTGATGAATTTATTCTTAAATATTTCAAACCTCGAATAGAAAGGAAACGAGAACACACTCCTACCTTATCTCTAGTTGCCAAAGAGGAAAAGAGGGAGGAAAACCAAGAGCAAGAGGTGAGGAGAGAAGAAAACCAGGAGTAGTAGGCAACAGTGCCAATTTCGCTTAGCAGGTTTCGTTCAGATAGATTTTTTCTTTCTTCTTTGATATAAATTATTTTTCTAATCATCTGCTAATTTTAGTTGTACATAAAACGCAGATGTAAACTTGTTTGATGGTAACAATTGAAATTCAGCATTTACCTAGTGAGCAATGTCGGCCATAGTATATCGAAAGTGGATCAACCGATGAACATGGTTATCCATAATGGGCAAATGCCTGCTATGGATATGGTTTTTATATGAAAAAGACATTTTATTTATATATATAATTTTATATTATAAGAAAAATATTATTAATCATACATCAAAGCAATAATTATTATCAAAAATATGTGTTAACATTATTAATACCTTGTTAAAAAAAATTATTAATAACAAAATTAATAAAAGTAAAAAAAAAAAAAAAAAAAAAAGAGTTCAAAGTTAAGCAATTAAATATAAATAATACTATTAAAAGGACAAATCGATAAATTACAAACATGTTGTGAGTAGAAAGTTATTTATAATCAATTAAAAGTATAATTCAATGGAAACAATATAGAATAAAAGTGATGAAGATATAAATAAATATATTGAATACAGTTTTCACTTTAAGCTTTTTTCTCACGTCTCACAATCTTCATAGCAGGGTGACACTTTGGTGCCATCATGAAAGCAATTCCAGCCTCATTCACACACCTTGTCATCCCGTTTCCAAGAAAAATAATAAAAAATTTTATCAAATAACTTAGATGTTAGATCAACTCCAGCTTCTGTTTTACATTCAAGGCCATGAAGTAAGAAACAAGTCAATACCACAATCACCTTATTTGTTTCCTTTTGAGTTCCAAGTAATTGCTCTGAGAAGATATACGGTTTACAATTGCACGAACAAACCCAAACAGAAAATGGACGAAGATTATAATAATAAGTAAAAATTGGCATATATAACAATCAGCTTGAAAGCATTTGATATAGTTTCTCGGTCCAAAAAGAAAAGGCTGCAATGCAGCTCAAACCAGTACAATTTTAATAAGCTCATCGTCACCTTGTCTAAATTGATCTTTGTGCCTAATAAATCTTGGATATGGGGCATGCATGGGTCATGAGACATATATATACTATCAATTAATTTGTAAGGTAACTTACTCTTCTAATAGATATACAACGAAAATGCAGAGGCTACAATTCCATGACAAGGGTCACACGCAAAATGGATAAGCTGATGCAAGTCCTAACAACTCAATGTTGTTTTTATCATTTTGTTTGGACTGAAGCAAAGACCAAACCCTCCTTTCATCTCTAGCTAAGAGTTGCAAATCAAACTCATATAAAAGATCTAGCCTAAAAAATTGAAACTTGAAACGAGAACACACAGAGATCAAATAGCGCAGACAAGTCTCAACACTGAAATGGTCAAAATTGAATAAAAACAAAATTGAACAACAAAATAAGACCACTAAAGAACGCAAATTTTTTTACGTGTTATTAAATGTTGAAGTTATAGTTTTTTCTAGTTACTAACAAAATAAGCCTAGAATATGGACCTTTCTTCTACAAGCAAACTCACACACACTCCATCAAAACGAAATCTTTTGCAAACAATGAAGAATCATCTAACCCCCACATTCTTCAAACACAAGAAAAAGCATAGAACAAAGTTTCACAACCATAGAGTTAAACCCAAATAAAGTTGAACCAGCATCAAAACTAAGCGAGGGCAGTTTTAAAATATCATACAAGTTTTTTTTTTAACATTTTCAGCTGACTCAGAGTCTCTACAAGGTTTAGAAAGGGCAAGACGCCCTGTTGTCCCACAGTATGATTGCTATATTTATGAAATCATACACTCAGGAGAACATTGCATATGTACAGTCCTTAACCAGTTTTCAAATCTAAAATCAAGTGAAAAAGATGTCAAAAGACATGGCACCCCAAATAATCATCTCAATCTTACTCAGCTCATCAAATGTTACTATGAAGTAAGTAGAATATTAATGCAAGAGTTTTCCCCAATATCTTGTGTCTCTTACAATTTAACGCAGTAAAATTAACACATAGAACATACCTGCAAGTCAACAAGCTCCACAAATGAGAACTCTAGAATATCTATGTGGCCCTTGACCATCTTTTTCTCCCCTCCGATAATCCATTCCCCTAATACTCTTTCCATTCCAGTTAAATCAACACAAAATATATGAATTGAAAATGCAAAAGAAAAACCATTATACATAGAAACAAGTTACCTTGGACTTTCAGTGGCAATTCATTAGTGTAGCCAACTCGTTTCCTGTTTCACAGAGTCACCAAGAAGGCCTGTTCAACAACAGAGAAACTCTGTTCACCAACAGATAAACATTAAGCAAAACCGGAAAAAAAAAAAAAAGCTGGGCCTCGGTTTCGTTGGTAAAACACTTGGCCCACCGTGAAGCACAGCTTCTACACCAGTCTCTGTCTCAACCTTTAATTATGTGGGTTTCCTTCTAATTTGAGTGGGTGATCCCCTCTTATGTCTACATGCTCCCTCCCGTGTGTAGCTGTTCTATGTTGTTGCTCATGGTCAAATCACACCTACTACTGGCTGAACCCTGACTTATAACACCAATAAAAAAAATGAAAAAAAATGTATTTTTTTTTAAAATTTTTTTAAGTGGAAAAGTAAGGGAGTTGAACATTACGATTATTGAATATAAGCTATTGAAAGACATAGATTCACATAACCTTTAATTATGTGGGTTTCCTTCCAATTTGTGTGGGTCAACCCCACTTATGTCTACAGTGCTCCCTCCGGTGTGTAGCCGTTTCATGTTGTTGCTCATGGTCAAATCACACCTACTACTGGCTGAACCCTGACTTATAACACCAATAAAAAAATGAAAAAAAATGTATTTTTTTTAAGTGGAAAAGTAAGGGAGTTGAACATTACGATTATTGAATATAAGCTATTAAAAGACATAGATTCACTGATTTACAAAAAGGTACAAAATAAAAAAAAAAAATTTGTTGTAGATCTGAAAAGGAAACAACGAGAAGAAAAAACGAAGAAGAAGTATGCAGTCCGGCGGCGCGGAGGGAGAGAACGGCGACGGCGCCGATGAACGGCGCGGCGGAAAGAGGAAGAAGGCCTTACCGGCAGCGGCGCGGAGGGAGAAGAACGGCGACCGGCTCGGAGGGTCCGGCGGGGTGCAAGAACGGCGACAGCGTGGCGACTAGGGTTTGGACGGCTAGGGTTGATGTGGGAGAAACATCAAATTTTGTTGTTAAATTCAGTTTCAGTTCAGCAACAGAATTAGACTAACCTTTATGGTTACCCAACACAAGGCCTTCACACAACATCTTAACAACACTTCATTATATTTCAAGAAAAATAAAAAAATAAAATAACACTTCCTTGTACTAACTTCCAAAAAAAAAAAAAAAAACCACTTCATTATACTTTTTTATTTTTTTAAAGCAAACACTTCATCATACTTATCCATACCTTTTTCATTACAATATAGTATTCGAAATCAAAAGATTAAAACAAATATTTTAGAGAAACGAGAGGAAACTGGACCCATTAACAAAATTGACTTTGGTGACAGATGTCAAAGAGGGCACCAAAGTGCCAACATGGCGTGGATTGCATGTCTACCATTTTTTTTTTTTAACCTTGCATGGCTAGCATTTTTTTTTCCATTGCATGTCCACCATTTTATCAAAGTAGCAGTCTCCATTATCGTCTAACTAGCCATCTTTTTTTTTTTCTTAACCTTGCAAGGCTAGCATTTTTTTTCCCTCCACCATTTTATCAAAGTAGCAGTCTCCATTATCGTCTAACTAGCCATCTTTTTTTTTTTTTAACCTTGCATGGCTACCATTTTTTTTCCCTGGTATGTCCACCATTTTATCAAAGTAGCAGTCTCCATTATCGTCTAACTAGCCGGCTCCATTATCATTCTTTCTTTTCTTGTCATTTGTTTTTCATTTCCACGCTCTCCATTATCATATCTTGAGGAACACGAGGAGGATCAAGTGGAGATGGATCAGAAATGCATGGCTGGTCAGTCCAGCCCTGTATCTGCTCGAAGGAACTGCTCCATTACATTCCTGCAAAAGATTCTTGTACATACATCATTAATGTTACTTTAAGTTGTACTGAGAATCCAGTGCAGATCCTGTTCCTCTATGTTAGAAAAGCCATGTATCGACCTGGTAATTGATACTGTGTATTACTACTATCATCTATGCAAGCATTGATATTGTATATGCTGCCTTGCCTCAACATCTCATTCCTGCAAAAGATTTTGTCCTGTGATTCCATTGTGCCCTTCTATCTTTGGTCATTTAATTCATCCTTTCTACAACTGCATGCTTTCCAAATACATGAATATTTTCATTCTCGCTTACAATAGTGTAATGTCCTAATGTCATGTTCAATGCTCACTTAAAGTCGTTGACATATGATGGTTTTCGCATGCATTGGCCCTAGAACTTTATTTTTCTCCTTCATTTTCTTTGACCTGGTTCATGTAATGAAGTTTGTACTTTGCTTGGTTGCCCTTTTATTAGATTTAGATCTAGGGGCCTTGAATCGGGTTTTCACTTGCTCCCCTTTAGTTGGGAAGTTACTTATTGCATTCTTTTATGCTCAATTCTTTATTAGAACATTTGTTGACAATGAATTATGTCCAGTGTCGTCCTTTGGGGTTGTGCAATCATCCCCTGATGCATTGTAAACAGTTGATAGACGCTAACAGACTTGTCTATTTTGTCCTATGTTAATTTTCTCCTCTGTTTTTCTTTGAGCTGGTTCATGTTCCTTCTGGTAGTTGATTTTTTGTTTCTATCTCAAATAGAAGTTATGTTTATATGAGTTTAAGTTGTCCAAAATTGATAGATTCCTTATTATTTTTCCCATTTCTTGAAATAATTGATATCGAAAATATTTTTCAAATATTTAAGATATTTAACCCATAAATCTAAGAATTTAGGTTACAAATATTTTTAACTAAAATGAGTGGTCCTACGTGGATATAGGATGTGTGATATGTGTCCAGTATATTTGATATTTTATGATGACCGATAGAAAAATGATGATTTATGAACGTTGATGATATTTATAAAAAAAATAATAATTATAATTTTAATTTCAAGAAATAAATACAAGTTTAAAACGTGATTGGACGGGACATAGGATTCCTACACCACTTCTGACAGATATATACAACTAGCTCTTCTGAGCGGTCCAAATTGTTTATCTACTTTTGTGTGTGTGTGCGTGAAGGATTGTGCCGAAGAAGATGGCTTCTCTGGTTGGTCAACAGCTAGTGTTCACGTCACAGAATGCAGCAAATGGCTATAAAGTGTGGGAAGACAAGGCTTTCATCAAGTGGAGAAACAGAGACGCTCACGTACGTTACTCTTCGTTGCCATGACTCTGTTGAAGCTTCTTATAGAAACTGGTATCAACGCAGTCGAGCCGATCTTGGCGTCTCCAAATCCGGTGTTTGGGAGAATAATGATTTTTTTTTTCTTTTTTTCTTTTTCTTTTTTTTTAACAAAAAAGCAGCACAGCACATAGATTCCTCTGCACACTATGGGTGGAATTAAAAGTTAATAATGCTCTTACCTATTATTCGCGTAAAATATTAATAGAGTAAGGTCATGTTTGTTACCTAGGATAGGATTGGGATTGGATAAATTTTTTGTCTAATCCCATGTTTGGTCCAATCAAAACCTTTCACTAAATTATTCTAACTTTTCCCAACAGTGTTTTTATTCCACTCCAGTGGATTAAATCAATCCCACCCAAATAGATGGGTTAATTTTATCCCACCGCTGTCTGCTTTCTCTCCTCCAGCTCTGCCGTCGCCATCGTCGTCACCGCTGCCGCTTGCTTTGACCGGTCGTTCTCTTTCTTCTTCGATCGAATCGTCGTTCTTCTCCGGTCTTCGCTTTCTTCTTCGATCGTCTTTTTCTTCTCTGTTCTTCTCTTTCTTTTCCCTCTCTTCCGCCGCCGACGAGATCGAGATTTGATCGATTACCAACTGAGTTTTACGTCTTTTTCATCACCGTTCCAAGGCATTGACGCCTTCGTCGTCTGTATCATTCGTCACGTCGCTTAATTGAGTTTTGCGTCTTTTTCGTCATTGTTCCAGGACATCGACGCCTTCATCGTCTACTCCGGTCGTCGCGTCGCTCAGCTGAGCTTTGCGTCTTTTTCGTCGTTGTTCCAGGGCATCGACGCTTCCGCCGTCTATATCATTCATCACGCCGCTGGAAGCGGCGTGGGTTTTGGATGGGTTTAGTGTGAGATGGGTGATGAGAGAGGGAGGGACGCGGTGGTGTGCGGCTGAGACGACGGAGGAAATAAAAAACTTTTCAAAATATCTGAAAATTTTCATTTCAGTCATTGACAAATTTCATTTAAATCCTATCTTATCCTAGTGTGACCAAACATGAGATAACAATTAAATTAATCCAATCTCATCCAATCCAATCCAATTCAATCCAATCCCATATAAATAATCCAATCATATCTCGCGTAACAAACGAGGCCTAAGGGAACTATTGACACTTCTTATTGACCTTTATCCTTTTTTTTTTTGTTTGTTTGAGGACTCCTATTGACTTTGCCTTGTACATCGACGGTTCTCTCCCGATATAGCCGAGGAAAAACCCTAATTCTTCGATTTTAGCTTCCTGGTTTTCTTTTTGAAAACCTGCTGTTGCTGTTTGTAATTGGGGTGGAGCAGTTCCTTCGAACTGGCAGATGCAGGGACTAGATCGGCGTTCTTTACAAATGTTTCCGATACCACTTAAACTAGTGTCTGTCATTGCGAACTGACTTTCAGGCAAACACAGCCTCGTTTTTGCAATGGTTGTTTGTCTCTCTTTCACTTTCTGTTTGCTTGTTTGTTTTTGGAAAACAATCAGATCTAGTTCTCTTGAATCTTCTGATTCATTTTTTTAGGTTTTATTTTATGACAGCTATTTTATGAACAGCAACAATTTCTTTTTTTGGCGATTGACCGATTTGAAGGTAGGTAGTAAAACAGTTGATCCTAGCTTTCCTTTTATAACACTGTCACTAATTTTGAAATTTAGCAGATCTGGATCCGGATTTCAGAGTCGATCTGATCATGGAATTTGAGAAGGCTGGCAATAAGAAGATCAATTCTTGTTTGCGCAACAAGTATTTCTTGTCTGAGCTGCTGTTTGGAGAAGAGTTCAAGAAAAACAAGAGTGACAAGAGCCGCAGTGCTGCTGCTGGTGGTTGCGGCGGCGGTGGAGGAAGTGAAAAAGTGTTAATTACTGTATATTGTTTTCATTTCTATACTGTAGGTTGCAAGTATGAAAGCAGGGGCTAGATAATAAGCGTTCTGTCTTATTTCTCTCCTCTGTTTTTCTTTGAGCTGGTTCATGTTCCTTGGTTTATCTAGTACCAAACCACCCTCTGCTACTTTGAAAGTTCACAAACAACAAGGCGGGGGCTAGCTAATAAGCGTTCTGTCTTATTTTTCTCCTCTGTTTTTCTTTGAGCTGGTTCATGTTCTTTGTTTGTCTAGTACCAAACCACCCTCTGCTACTTTGAAAGTTCACAAACAAAAAGGCAGGGGCTAGCTAATAAGCATTCTGTCTTATTTTTCTCCTGTGTTTTTCTTTGAGCTGGTTCATGTTCCTTTGTTTGTCTAGTACCACACTACCATCTGCTACTTTGAAAGTTCACAAAACAACTCAACCGTACAATATTAGCTAGGCCCTGCCTTCATACTTAGGACCGATAGTATAGCAATCAAAATAATACACACTTTTACGTAATTAACACTTTTATGTGATGACTTGCAATGACTTTTTTTTTTTTTTTTTTGGAAAGACTTGCAATGACTTTGGATTTCTGGACTACAAACATCTATTGACCAGACCAGTGCCTCTCGCTTTTCTCTCATAAATTTCTGTGTAATAATCCTTTCTTTTCACCAACAAAACCAGAACCATGGCTTTGGGAGAGACCATTCTTTCTGCTTTTCTTCAGGTGTTATTTTATTCGACAGATTGGCACCTCGTGATTTGTCCTTCATTCGACATCCAGATTGGGTGTGTTTAGAGTTAGAAAAAAGGAGGAGAACGTTGTTGAAGATGGAGGCACTCCTTGCAAACGCAGAGCATAAGCAACTGACAGACAAGCTTGTGAAGATATGGCTGGACGATCTCCGCCACTTGTCTTATGAAGTGGAGGACATACTAGATGAATTTACCACACTTGCTCGGGAGGTTTTCAATGATAAGGCAGTTGAAGGTTTCAAGCCAAGAGTATGGGTTTGTGTTTATGAGGACTTTGATATTTTAAGAATTTGAAAGTCAATTTTGGAGTCAATCACCTGCTTACCTTGTGATTTGAAGGATTTAAATACGGTGCAAACTCTACTAAAGCAAGCAGTAGCTGGTAAAATTTTTTTGCTTGTTTTAGATGATGTCTGGATCAACAAGCTCCCTTGATGGCTGGAGTTTTGGGAAGTAGGATAATTGTGACGACTCGACTTCAAGAGGTAGCATTGACGACGAGACCCATGGATGGTATAAATTAAATCTTCGTTTCACGATTCTCACTGGCAAACCTTACCAGGTAACTACCAAATTGTTCAATTTGAGCTTTCTTTTTGCTGTTTGCTTTTGAAATAGGAGTGGAGCAGTTCCTTGAAAGGATAGATGTTCCATTGAACGGAAAAGTGTAATTGCCTGATCTGTCATTTTTTTTTTTTTTTTTTTTGAAATATGTTCTGTTCGTGGTTTTGCCTGTAGATAGATAGTCTGTCTTGGTGGTAGCGTATTCAAATAGAGCATTACATTGCTTGTTTTCTTTTCATCATTTTGCATGCAAAATGACATTGAGTTTTCATTTAACCCTTGATTTAAAAGTGTAATTATAACGACTGATTGGGTAGATAAAATATGTTTGGGGTGGTTTTATCAATTCTGTATTTGAACACACAATATGATTTCGGGGTTACACAGAGAGAAAGTTAGGAATCGTTTGCATTTTTATATGAAGACTGGATAGTGATTGAAATTCGAAATCTGAATGATATATTTTTTTCCTCTTATCTCTAAATGTATAATAATCTTAATTGTTTTTTAAAGTTAAAAGGGTTATTATCAATTACCCCCTAAAAATTAAAATAATGTCAAACCACCACTGGTTTTGAAAATATTAGCCAAAAAAACCTAACCGTTAATTAGAATAGTAACTTAGTCAACAAAATAACGGTTCTGTGAAATCTAAGGGTAAAAAAATCATTGAAGATTGAATCCATAAATGGATTCCAGCTGGACCACTCAGAATGTGGCATGTGTGAAATAAAAAAAATCATAAAAATTTTGAAAAACTGAAAAAAAAAAAAAAAAAAAAACATCAATTAACCACCGCCACTTTCTCTCTCCCCCTTTCTCTCTTCTTCGAAGCCAGACATGGGTGATCAACCATCGCCACTTTCTCTCTGTTCTTCTTCTTCTCTTCTTCTTCGAACTCTCACTGCCTCATAATCTCTCACACGATCACACCCTCAACCATCACTCTCACCGCCCTCCACTACCTTAGCTCGCCGTCACTCTCCTTACTGACGCTCTGGCATCATCGCTGGTCAGACCAATATCTTCCTACCGCCACTCTCCCCCTCAACTCGCACTTGTTCCTTGTAAAGAATGAGAGATCGGCGATCAGGGGAGGCGTAGATACGAGTTTGCTGCCGCTTTTGGTGTTCTTGGTGGAGGTGTTCTGCTGTTGATCTAGGTGGCGACGGTGGCGGTGTTCTTCATCAAACGCTCTCGATGGCTTCTTCATCATACGCTCTCGGTGGAAGTGGGTTTTGCTTCTGGGTTCGGTGGCTGCTTCTGGCATCATTGCCGGTCAGACCCATATCTCCCTATCGCCATTCTCCCCCTCAACTCGCACTTGTTCCTGGTAAAGAATGAGAGATCGGCTGCCAGGGGAGGCGAAGATACGAGTTTGCTGCCGCTCTTGGTGTTCTTAGTGGAGGTGTTCTGTTGTTGATCTAGGTGGCGACGGTGGCGGTGTTCTTCATCAGACGCTCTCGGTGGAAATGGGTTTTGCTTCTGGGTTTGGTGGCTGCTTCTCTCCAAATCTGCTTCTGGGTTTTGCTTTTGTGTTCGGCGATTGCTTCTTTCCAGATCTGCTTCTCTCCAGTTTCCTTCTTTTCATTGATCTACTTCTGGGTTTTGCTTTTTGTCAAATTTTTGTTGGTGGAATATTAGTTTTTGTTGCTGATATGTTGTTTTGAATCATTTCTAGTTTGTTTTGGTTACATTATGTTATGTGTCATCTGGGTATTTGAGGTTTTGCTCAAAAGATTGAATTTTGAAGAAGAGAAGATGCTGAGGAATCGGTCGAAGGAGGAAGCCAGCAATTTTAGGGGGCAGAATGATAATAACCTAGATCTTCAATGAACAGTTGAAGATCTGGGTTTTTTCAAATTTTTTCTTATTTTTTAAATTTTTTTTAAAATTTTTATTGAGATTTAGATTAATTTTTAATATTTAAATATTTTATTTGATTCAAATAAAAATTAATTTTTATTTACTTAATAAGGGTATTTTGGTCTTTTACTATTTTTATCACAAAACCACTAAATATATCGACGGAAACCGCTTTTCCCAGACGGTAGGGGGTTGTTTGGCTAATGTTTTCAAAAAATGGGGTAAATTGATATTATTTTCGTTTTCAGGGGGTTTTTTAGATTTTTCCCAAGTTTTTTGTAGTTAAAACTGTCTGAAAATAGTAATTTTACATTTATATCTTTTTACAATTAGTTGTTATGTAACTTTATTTAATATAATACAAATAATTATAATAAATTATAAAACAAATACTAAATCACTTTTATGTATAGATGAATAACATTTTTATTCGTAATTAAAATATGATTAATTATTATAGTAAAGTAGTTTTTGTTTTAAAAATAATAATTATATATACATAAATAAATTATTATAGTAAAATAAATTAAATTCATATATTTAAATAAAAATAAACAAAATATTCTTAAGTTGAATTACTATTATAATAAAAGTTGACATGTTAAAGTAATATATATTTTAGTCATTGTAACATTTCATTAATTGCATTTAAAAGAAATTTATACAATGTAAAATTGAGACAAATTTAGAAATATGTTATTTTAAGAAAGATAAATTTGGAATAATATATTTAAAAAATCATTAAGTGATTTGACATTTAGTTCAAAATTAGAAATTGTAGTTTTTTTTTTTTTTATGATTTTTAGGTGGTTTCAAGTGGTTTGACCACTTTTAAAAATAAACAAAAAGCACTTAGTAGGTGTAATATAGACTCATTAAGTGAAAAGTGATGAAAACAAATAATCTCTTACTAATACAACATCCAATAGCAGTCGTAGATAACAACAACATAAGTTTTGCTTAAACTTGTTTCAACATTGTCAACACTTTGTTAGGTATATATTGAGGTATTTATAGATCCAACAACAAACCTTAGGCTTTGTTTAATAGAGCTTCTCCAAGTAGATCTTTTGGAAGTAGATATTTTGAAAATAGATCTTTTGAAAGAAAATGATTGGTTGTTTGATTGTCAATTACAAAAGTGCTTTTAAATTACAGACTGTTTGGTTAAATTATTTTTAAAGCACTTTTAGATTATTAATTTACCAAAAAGCACATGAGAGAGAGTAGTATATTCATTTTAGAAATGTAATTGTTTCAACCTTAACCGTAAAAAATTAATCAATCATAGTAGTAATAAAGATTTTATTGCTCTCTACCAAATTTTAACTCCTAGTTTAATTAGCCTTAAGAAATAAAAAATTAGTTATATATATATATATAGATATCATTCCATGACTTCAATAAAGCACTTCATATATATCAACTAACCAATAATGAAACCAATTGCAGTATATATATATATATATATATATATATATCAATAAACCAATAATAAAACCAATTGCAATATATATATATCAATGAACCAATAACAAAACCAATTAAAACGAACCAACAACAAACCAATTAAAACCAATTGCAATATATATATATATATAAAACAAATGTGACATATAATATTCATGACAATAAGATAAAAAAAAAAAAAAAGTTGCAGCCAAAACCAATTAAAAAAAAAATACAAAATATAGAAAACTTACTGATTAAAAAGGAGTTTTCATATGTTTTTATGAAATAGAAAGTGAATGAAAGTGGAGACTATGTGTTTATATTTATAAATAAAGTTTAATAAAGTTATAAGGGTATAAAAATATTAACAAAATAAAATAAGGATAGATTAGACATTTTGAGCTTCTCCAAGTAGACATTTTTTAGCTTTTTTTAATTCCCTAAAAGCTCTACTAAGATGTCAACCAAACGATGCAAAAAAAATTAAGTAGAGCTTTGGGTATTAAAAAGGTACTTTTGGCCAGTAGATATGTATCAAACGTATACTTAATTGCCCTGACTTGTACTACATGCTAGGTTAGATAACAAACCATCAGTTTACAGAATAAGTAGATTGATCCTTTAGAATCAGATCACAGAATAACTTAATTCTAGGTTAAGCAATCCCAAACAAGAATACCTAGAGAAGCCGAATCAAAACACGATATAATTGTGTCACAAAGTTCCAAGATTTTGTTATTATTCTCAAAAGACAAAAGAACATTACAACCCTAAATTTGAAGTCATGTTTATAGTCAAACGATTCTAACTTTCCTAGGCTACAAGACTTCGTAAGGAAATAGAAACGTAAAAGAAAAATAAATCAAATAATTTACAGACATAAAAACCTAAACATAAATAAAGAAATAATATCAAAAAAAGTCTCAAAAACTTGCACTAGCCTGCTCTAGACCAGCACCACCTAGCCTTGCTAGCCCAGGCGGTCAGAGATCAAAAAGGTTTTTTAGAGAGAGAGTGCTAGGTT
Organism: Nephelium lappaceum; assembly: GCA_021234005.1. Lineage (NCBI taxonomy): Eukaryota > Viridiplantae > Streptophyta > Magnoliopsida > Sapindales > Sapindaceae > Nephelium > Nephelium lappaceum. The sequence goes on from CM038004.1 coordinate 14,028,163, forward strand.
TTGTTTATAAATGGGTAAATTATATAAACCTCCCCTGAGTTTTGTGGTAAGTAGTGTTTTACCTCTGTAGTTTAAATAAATACTCAAAATTTCATTTTTTACTAGTAAAAGAGGTTTTGTATATTAATTAAAATTACAGGTGAATTTTGAGTAGTAATTTATAAAAGGGAATTGAGTCAAAAAGGAGATTATCCTTAGGCTTTGATAGTTATCCAAACCCTAATTGTTCAAGTTACAAAAATCCTGGTGGGGGTGTGCGAACTAGAGAAATGGATAGCAGATCTGTGTGCTATATTTGCTCCAGAAAGCCTTGTATTTGCCCAGTTGATTGCGGTAAATTTATTTCTTTGGTTAAATCCAGTATGAATTGCCCATGTATCTTTTTGATTAGTTGATTCATTTTTTCTGCAAGTTTCTTAACTGCTTTCCAAATTTCGTAATTGCCCATGTATAACCCCTTGTGTCATGTTTAATCCTCACTTAAAGTCGTTGTTTGATTGGCAGATCACCTGTGGTTATCTGGTATTGATCGTGATGTGCCGCTTCCCCTAGTTAAGCCACAGGTTTTCATCCCCTGTATTTTGTTTTATTTTCATTGCTATACTATTGGTTCTGAGTATGATGGCAGGGGCTAGCTAATATTGTGCGGTTGAGTTGTTTGTGAAAAGTACCAGATCTAGTAAACAGCCTCGTTTAGTAGCACTTGTTTTTGCAATGGTTGTTTGTCACTCTTTCACTTTCTGTTTGTTTGTTTGTTGTTGGAAAGCAATCAGATCTAGTAAAATATTATTAGAATCTTTTTGTGACTGTTTGGTAGCACTTGTACCCTTATTGAGTAGGAGAATATCCTATAAATATGCACTTAACAGCCTTTGGATAAAATTTACTACAAAGGAGTTGGTGAATATGCACCAAAACAGTACATCCAAAGACTCTACCTGGTAAGATGAGATAGGGCTTGGTTGTTTGGATACGTCATACGTGTTTGGCAAGACTTGACAAGGATTTTGATATTTTAGAACTCTAGATGGCAGCCTATTTATCAGTAAGCTGCAGTTAAAACAGCCTCACCCCAGAAATTTTTGGGGACATTCATGGACAACATTAGGGACCTAGCCAGTTCTAGCAAATGCCTACCTTTCCTCTTAGACACCCCATTTTGTTGTGGGGTATCAACACTGGAGCTTTGATGTATAATTCCTGCCCCTACAAAGTAATCACTCGAGTTTGAACTAAAATATTCCTTGGCAGTATCGGTTCTCAACACATGAATTTTGGTTTGGAATTGAGTGTTGATCATACGACTAAAATTTGTGAAAATATGTAACACCTAGGATTTTTCTTTCACCAAGAACACCCAAGTGATTCTTGTATGATCATCTACAAATGACACAAACCATCTAGCTCTTTTGTGAACAAGGGCTTGTCTTTGTAAGCTGCTTTTCGTTTGATTTTCTTTTCAGTTTGCTTCGATCTGCTCTGTTATGCTTCTTTGATCTGCTCATTCCTTTCGTGAACAAGGGCTTGTCTTTCTAAGTTGCTTTTCGTTTGATTTTCTTTTCAGTTTGCTTCGATCTGCTCTGTTGTGCTTGTCTTTGATCTGCTCATTCCTTTGGTGAACAAGGGCTTGTCTTTATAAGTTGCTTTTCGTTTGATTTTCGTTTCAGTTTGCTTCGATCTGCTCTGTTGTGCTTGTCTTCGATCTGCTCGTTCCTTTCGTGAACAAGGGCTTGTCTTTGTAAGTTGCTTTTCATTTGATTTTCTTTTCAGTTTGCTTCAATCTGCGCTGTTGTTTGGACTATGCATGATATTTTACCATGTGTTTGTAGAAATGCCCAAAAGAGTGAAATTTTTTATTTACATATTTTGACATGTTGGTGTTTGAGGTGTTTTCATTGGTTCATGCCATGTATGTCTAGCATGACTACAATGCCTGACCATGTGGTCTGATTTGGATAGGAAAAGAACTGATGGGCAGCCAAACCATGTGGTCTGTTTTAGATCACAATTGAATCGCAACATGTGAGTTTGGAGAGTGTACCTTATAATTCTGACTGGTCTTTTTTCTTTTTTAACTTGTTTTAGTAAAGAATAAGAAAAGGGCCACTCAAGATAGTTAGCTAGCATAACAATGGAAAATGAACAATCTCACCTTTAAACAGTCAATCAGAATGGATTGTCGAGTACGTTTGCTCATAATTACTTTATTTGTTACAATAATATTATAACACAAACAATAAATTAATAAGTACACTCTCAATACGATACTCGTGATAATATATATGTAGATTATCTAGAGAATGGAAACTTTTGTGACAATTTGCTTTGTGGGGATGGCTTATTTTTTGTACTTTACTAAATGTCTAAATCAGGTGAAGGTTAATGTTGTTGGTGGACTGTTCGTTGGAAATATATCAACTATTTGTAGTTTACTAAATCAAGTGAAGGTTAACGAAATTTACTAAATCAATTGAGATGTTTATTTATTGGTGGAATATCAACCAAGTGTATGTTACATAAATGATAACAAAACAGTAACATTAATACATTTCCAACAAAATTTAAAACAAGAATTATGCCAATGGCTAAATATTATCTTTCATGTAATCTATTTTACTAATTTTGTTTATTATTGATTATTTTTCATGTGCAGTTTAAATCTATGGATTCCAATGATGTTGGTATCGAGGATTGGGTAACTCTAAGTATGGAAGAGGAATACAATGAGGAATAAGATGAATGTATTTGACTATTTGTGGATGATTGTATTTTTATGTTTTGGATTGTATTTGTGGATCTAAGAGATCACTTGAGTTTATATTTTAATTTTGTTTTTTATTAGATCTATATTGTAATTTAAATGTATGGTTAAATGAATCATAAAAGGGTTATTAAGCGTGTTAAATAAATGGGTCAGTTAAACGTGTTGATAAACAACCCATAAATAAATGGGTTAATTGTTATATTTGACTTGGTCTTGGAGTCCAAATTTGACCACTACATCATAGTAACCAATTTAATTATCAAACATCTTTTTGAAAGTTATTCATTTAATTTTCAATTTTTTTTTTAAAAAAAAAGGATGGTGAGCTTCTAAACTCATTCAACGATACACCACTGAAAAGTATAAATATTAAAAATAAAAATAGTTCTCTTAAACAATGTAATTGAAAAAAAAAAAAACTTTTGTTCTTGGAGTACAAATGGAGAATTGCTCGATGATGGATGATGGGGCTGTAATGTAATTGTATACGTAACGGGTGTTACTTTGTTGATTGAAAAAAAAAAGTGATTTTGAATTTATTGAACTTCTAAATTAGAGAAGAAATACCCTTAACTTTCCATTTTCTAGATGATTAACTAACTATGAACAATTAACCTTTTTTTAAATTATTTTTTTAAAAATATTAAAATAAAAGTAAGGGTATTTTTGACTTTTTATAAGTACAAGCTATCTGACATTCACTTTAACAATTGATGTGGACAATACTCCGGTCAAGTCCGTTCTGGATAAATTAATCTTCAGCTCAAGTAGGTTTCGGGTAAAATTAACCTGAAACAAACTTAAGTTTGTTTTTCAAACACAAAATCTATCTTGAATTGTAAGGGAAAACCAATCTAAGTCGGAAAGGTCGGATCAATCTAAATTGATTCTAACTGAAATATAAAACCAATATCATAAAGCAAAATTAACAAAAGGATAGAAAATGAAAACAAAAAAATAAAGCATGAAACTATGCCATATGAAACTGTAATTTTTTTTTTCAACATTAATTCCATATTTGAGTTAAAAAATTTGGTTAACTTACTGGTTTGGATAAGGTTACTCTATTAATTTATGACCATTTGATGACTTACAATCAATTTAATAATTACTATTGAATAATTGTATATATTATTAAATAAATTGTATTAACTGATAACTTATTGGTAACCTACTAATTGAGTTTTCTACAATTAACTTACAGACTTTAAATACTACCAAACTTTTTCCTTTTTATATGTTTTTCACTAAACTTCTACTTTAGCTTTTTCGTAAATTAGAATTTGTACTGAGAAAACTAATCAGTGTCTGGACAACAAAGATTTTTTCTATAGAGGTTGTGATTGGAAATTGGGGATGTGGTGCTTTTGGGGGAGACTCTGAACTAAAATCCATAAATCAGTGGCTTGCTGCTTCGCGGAATTCAATAGAATCACTATTATATACATGGTATAAAAATCAATAATAATAAACTGAAAACAAATTATATACATGGTATTCTGCCGTTGCACCATTCCTAACTTCTTCCTCTTTATATTGTTTTTGCATTATTTAAATACCAAAACATCACAGAAATTGGACCTCAAAAGCTGTTCAAATCTTCGATTTGAGAGGTATATTCTATAATCTTCACTGTTATGTTATACCTTATCATCTAAATATTTATATTTTTTTATCCAATATTTTCAAAGAAATCATATTTTGAAAATAAGTAAAAATAGTAGTCTATTTTATTTTCTTGCTTCTACAAAAGAAAGGTAAACCAGGGCCCGCCAGCCCAAAGATGACCAAAATCTCTCCCATATAGTAAACATTGGCAAAAATACTCACAAAAGTGTAACCACGTGCAAGAGGTGTGAATGCTGGCAATCTAAAAGTAAAAGTAAAATATAGAAAAACAAAATGGAAAAGAAGCAACATGCTTGCGTAATATCAAAGGACGTGTTTCCTTTGGATCTTTAAGATCTTTATTTGTTTATATACACGAGAGAATAGAAGAGAAAAATAGGAAATAAAGTATCCATAGTTTAATCCGTGCGGTACAGAAAGCCGAGTCAACAGCTTTCCGATACAGGGGCAGTTCCTTGGAGCAGATACGGGGTCTTGATTGACAAGCCATACATTTCTGATCGATCTCCACTTGATCCTCCTGGTGTTCCTCAAGATATGATAATGGAGAGAGTGTGGAAATGAAAAGCAAGTGAAAAGAAAAGGAATCTCTTAAAGCGAGAAAACACGATGCATGTAATTTACTTTTTCATCAACTGTGCCAAATCAACTTTAAAAAGTAGGGAATGCTATATTTTTTTATTACTTATTTCAATTTTGTGTTGTTCTTGAGGATTGTTTCTCCACCATTTATCTTTGTATGGATGATTTACATCTGCCCATACCGGGTCGTGATGTCTATTTGAATGGTTTGGATACATGCATCGTGTTTGGCACACTTGATGAAAAAGTAAATTACATGCATCATGTTTTCACGATTTAAGAGATTAGTTTGAAGCTGTTGACTCTGCTTTCTGTGTATGGATTAATGGGGTTTCTGTGGAATATAGTAATAGTATATCTTTTGATGCGGGATGTACATGTTTTCGTTTTGATGCCGTGTTGTTTTTATTAAAGTTAGGATAACGTAATAATCTTTTCTGCTGTCTCATCTTGTTTTACTCTTGCAGGAAAATTTATCCAATAATAGTGCAGTACTTCCAACTATTATCACAACTACGAAAATAAGACACTTATTGTTATTTTAATTTTAATATAAATTAATGAAGAATGACATGGCAAGTGAAAGTATTATGTGTCTTATGGATAACATCTCCAATGTTGTCTCATCTCCAATATTTTCATGAATTGTATTTTAACAAAAAAAATATTATATCATTAATGTCAAGAGATTTACTTCATACGTAATATAAATATCATTTGATAAACAATCAGATTAAAAATTATTCTTTAATATTTCCATGTATCTCTATTTAATGCTTCCATATTTTTCTATTTAATGCTTTCATTTTTTTTAATTAAATTTAAAAAATTAGAATTAAATAATTATTGATTTGCTGAGTTAAAAAATATATGGTCTTGTTGGCAATATTTTTTTTTTCTTATTATTTCAGTTTTCATATTGATAATTGTATTCGATAAGTTTATTTTACCTCAATATCTATTTATCCTATATGATATGTATTTTTTCACAATCAATGATAATATTAGAGATGCTCTTATGATTATACTTGTAGAGACAGAAAATTTGGAAAGTGTAGTATCATTGAATTTTATACATATACATATGTCTCCCTCTTTGTCATTATTAGATTAGTATCTTCTAAATACATACATGCACACAAAAATGTTCAAATGGTTTATCTTGGAACTTTGATGTAACAAGTCAGCATGCACAGTACTTTCCCGGACAACCGATGCTTCTACGTTGTATCGACAGACCATCAGAGAAAAGATTTCTCGTATCCCAAATGCTTGGACAACTTCATTTGAGGAAAATACCCTGACCTTGCTGATGAATTTATTCCTAAATATTTCAAACCCCGAATAGAAAGGAAACGAGAGCACACTCCTGCTCTGCCTCCAGTTGCTAAGCAGAAAAAGAGGGAGAAAAACCAGAAGCAGGAGATGATGAGAGAGGAAAACTAGGATTATTTGGCAGCAGTTCCAGTTTCACTTAGGGGTTTGGTTTAGATAGATTTTTTTTTTCTTTCTTCTTCGATATAAACTATTTTTCTAATCGTCTACTAATTTTAGTTGTACATAAAACGCAGATGTAAACTGATTTGATGGTGACAATTGAAATTGAGCATTTGCCGAGTGAGCAATGCCAGCTATAGATACACACATAGAAAGTAGATCAACCAGTGGATATGATTATCCATGAAGGGCAAATGCTTGCTATAGGCATGGTTTTTATATTAAAAAGATATATTTTTATATATATAATTTTATATTATAAGAAAAATATTATTAATCATACATCAAAGCAATAATTATTAACAAAAATATGTATTTACATTATTAATACCTTGTTAAAAAAATATTAATAACCAAATTAGTAAAAGTAAAAAAAAAAAAAAAAAAAAAGAGTTCAAAGTTAAGCAATTAAATATGAATAATACTATGAAAAAGACAAATCGATAAATTACAAACATGTTGTGAGTAGAAAGTTATTTATAACCAATTAAAAGTATAATTCGATGGAAATAATATAGAATAAAAGTAATGAAGATATAAGTAAATAAATATACTGAATACAGTTTGCACTATAAGCTTTTTTCTCACATGTCTGACAATCTTCATAGCAGGGTGATACTTTTGGTGCCATCATGAAACCAATTCCAGCCTCATTCACACACCTTATCATCTACTGTTTCCAAGAAAAATAATAAAAAATTATATCAAATAACTTATATATTAGATCAACTCCAGTTTCTGTTTTACATTCAAGGCCATGAAGTAAGAGACAAGTCAATACCACAATCATCTTATTTGTTTCCTTTTGAGTTCCAAGTAATTGCTCTGAGAAGATATATGGTTTACAATTGCACGAACAAACCCAAACAGAAAATGGACGAAAATTATAATAATTAGTAAAAACTGGCATATATAACAATCAGCTTGAAAGCATTTGATGTAGTTTCTCAGTCCAAAAAGAAAAGATTGCAATGCAGCTCAAACCAGTACAATTTTAATAAGCTCATTGTCACCTTGTCTAAATTGATCTTTGTGCCTAATAAATCTTGGATATGGGGCATGCATGGGTCATGAGACATATATATACCATTAATTAATTTGTAAGGTAACTTACTCTTCTAATAGATATACAACGAAAATGCAGAGGCTACAATTCCATGACAAGGGTCACAAGCAAAATGGATAAGCTGATGCAAGTCCTAACAACTCAATGTTGTTTTTATCATTTTGTTTGGACTGAAGCAAAGACCAAACCCTCCTTTCATCTCTAGCTAAGAGGTGCAAATCAAACTCATATAAAAGATCTAGCCTAAAAAAAATGAAACTTGAAACAGGAACACACAGAGATCAAATGGCGCAGACAAATCTCAACACTGAAAAGGTCAAAATTGAATAAAAGCAAAATTGAACAACAAAATGAGACCACTAAAGAACGCATATTTTTTTACATGTTATTAAATGTTCAAGTTATAATTTTTTCTAGTTACTAACAAAATAAGCCTATAATATGGACCTTTCTTCTACAAGCAAACTCACACACACTCCATCAAAATGAAATCTTTTGCAAACAATGAAGAATCATCTAACCCCCACATTCTTCAAACACAAGAAAAGGCACAGAACAAAGTTTCACAACCATAGGGTTAAACCCAAATAGAGTTAAACCAGTGTCAAAACTTATTAAAATTAAATAGAATGCCTAAGCCATTTTACAAAAGTTAAGCGAGGGCAGTTTTAAAATATCATACAAGTTTTTTTCTAACATTTTCAGCTGACTCTGAGTCTGTACAAGGTTCAAAAAGGACAATAGGCACTGTTGTCCCACAGTATAATTGCTATATTTATGAAATCATACACTCAGGAGAACATAGCATATTTACAGTCCTTAACCAGTTTTCAAATCTAAAATCAAGTGAAGAGGATGTCAAAAGACATGGCACCCCAAATAATCATCTCAATCTTACTCAGCTCATCAAATGTTACTATTAAGTAAGTAGAATATTAATGCAAGAGTTTTCCCCAATATCTTGTGTCTCTTACAATTTAACGCAGTAAAATCAATACATAGAACATACCTGCAAGTCATCAAGCTCCACAAATGAGAACTCTAGAATATCTATGTGGCCCTTGACCATCTTTTTCTCCCCTCCGATAATCCATTCCCCTAATACCATTTCCATTCCAGATAAATCAACACAAAATATATGAATTGAAAATGCAAAAGAAAGACCATTATACATAGAAACAAGTTACCTTGGACTTTCAGTGGCAATTCATAAGTGTAGCCAACTAGTTTCCTGTTTCGCACAGTCACCAAGAAAGCCTGTTCACCAACAAATAAACATTAAGCAAAACTGGAAAAAATAAATAAATAAATGCCATGAAAAGAAGAATAAAGATTATAGATACCAATACAGTAAGGGAGTTGAAGATTACGATTATTGAATATAAGCTATTAAAAAAGATAGATTCACCCATTTACAAAAAGGTACAAAATAAAAAATAAAAAATAAAAAATAAAAACATTTTGTTGCAGATCTGAAAAGAAAAAAATGAGAAGAAGAAAAGAAGAAGAAGAAGACAGTCCGGCGGCACGGAGGGAGAGAACGGCGGCGGCGAGGATGAACGGCGCGGCGGATGAAGGCAGCAGATCGGCGCGGCGGCTGAACGCGCGGCTGAAAGAAGAAGAAAAGGAGGAGAACAAGAAGCCCTTACCGACGGCGGCGCGGCGAGAGAAGAACGGGGACCGGCGAGAAGGGTCCGGCGGCGTGCTAGAACGGCGACGGCGCGGCGGCTAGGGTTTGGACGGGTAGGCCTTTATGGTTGACCAACAAAAGGCCTTCACAGAATCTTCCAAAAAATAAAATTGAAAAAATGCCGTCGCACAACATTTTAATAACACGTCATTATACTTATTTCTAAAAAATAAAACACTTCATTATACTTTTTTTGAGAAAAATTTTTCTCAACACTTCAATATACTTATTCATACCTTTTTCATTGCATTATAATATTCGAAATCAAAAGATTAAAACAAATCGAGAAGATTCTTCTAAAAAAAAAAAAAACCAAAAACAAAACGAGAGGAGACTGGACGGGTTGACAAAATTGGCTTTGATAACTCAAAAAAAAAAACACTAAAAAACAAAAAACTTTGATGACAGATGTCAGGCAAGGAGAGCACTAAACTGCCACCTTGGCATGGATTGCATGCCTATCCTTTTCTTTACCTTGCATGTCAACCTTCTATTTTCACGTCTCAGGCGAACTCAAACTAGCTGTCTACGTTATTATCTAACTCGCCTCTCCATTATCATTCTTCCTTTTCTTTTCATTTGTTTTTTTATTTCCACACTCTCTATTATCATATCTTGAGGAACACGAAGAGGATCAAGTGGAGATGGATCAGAAACACATGGCTTGTCAGTACAGCCCCTGGATCTGCTCGATGGTACCGCTCCATTACATTCCTGCAAAAGATTCTGGTACCTACATCATTAATGTTACTTTAAGTTGTATTGAGAATCCAGTGCAGATCCTGTTCCTCTACGTTAGTAAAGCCATGTCTCAACCTGGTAATTGACACTGTTTATTACTACCATCATCACACTACTATCATCTATGCAAGCATTGATATTCTATATGCTGCCTTGCCTCAATATCTCATTCCTGCAAAAGATTTTGTCCTGTGATTCCATTGTGCCCATGTATCTTTGGTCATTTAATTCATCCTTTCTACAACTGCATGCTTTCCAAATACATGAATATTTTCATTCTCGCTTACGGTAGTGTGATGTCCTAATGTCATGTTTAATCCTCACTTAAAGTCGTTGACATCTGATGGTTTTTGCATGCATTAATTGGTCCTAGAACTTTTTTTTCTCCTTCGTTTTTCTTTGACCTGGTTTATGTAATGAAGTTTGTACTTTGATTGGTTGCCGTTGTATTAGATTTAGATCTATGGGGGCCTTGAATCCAGTTTTCACTGGCTCCGCTTTTGTTGGGAAGTTGCTCATTGTATTCTTTTTGATGCTCAATTCTTTCTTAGAACATTAGTTGACAATGAATATATGTCCAGTGTCGTCCTTTGGGGTGGTTGTGCAATCATCCGCTGAATTTATTCCTTAATATGTCTGTACATCATGGTTGTGTAGTGATATTGGGCCATATCTCTTGTCAACATATCTCCGAAGATCTACTTAGTGTTTGTCTCGGGTGTGGTAAAGCCAGATGCGTTTGTCGAGTCGATGATGGTAAATATTTTTATCTTTGATCCGTTTTATTAATTCGATTTACTTAACCACTAAGGTAGTCAAATATTTATTTTATTGTTAGAATTAATATGATTTGTTGTGTGATTAACGATTAGCAGAGTCAGACTGTGGATGGTTGCAGCGAGAGCTAAAACTGGGTGAGTTTTCTGGGACTTTTTGCGCTTGCATTTTGTTTGTTTGTTTGTTTTTTTCTGTTTCTTTTGCTGGGTTGTGTTGATGGGATAAAGCATCAGAAGTATAATCAAATTGTAAGTACAATTGTAGCTCTATTAACCAGCTCTGCAATGTTTTGCTTTTATGGGGTTGTGTCGTGACTTTTTCTGGAGTCTTTGGTTGCTTGTAGAGAGGTTTAGTTAGTGAAGGAATCATTAGTGGATGGTTTTTGCTTTTCTGGGCTGTGTTTCTTTGTTTTTATTTGTCGCGATATTTTTTATTTTAGTTTAGTGAAGGAATCAGTGAGAGTGGTTTTGGCTTTTCTGGGTTGTGTAATGTGTGTTTTCTATTTGCATGACCAATTTGGAGTTCTGATTTCATTAGCGGTTCAGTTGGTGAAGGAATCAGTAGTGAGTCTAGTGACTGGAATTGAAATAGATTATGTTGACATTTCAGCATTGCCTACGCTCGACACTGATCTTTTGGTCAATGGAACTTATCCACCTGCTGTGGAAGCTTTCTGGCAGGAGATTTGTGAAGCTGATTGCTATCTCTTTGCTTCCCCCGAGTGCAATTACTCAGTTACAGGTATATCCTTTTGCTTATTTTGTGTTAATGTTGAAGTAAAATAGTGTGTTTGAGTGCTTTTGGATGCTTTAAATACATAAAGAAAAAAAAAAAGTATTTGTGGGAATTTGCTTGTTTGGTGTGATCTTCAAGTCTCACTCATGACTTATATTACGGTTTGTTGAGTTGTAGTTTGGCAATTATAAGAAAGAAGAAGAATAAAGAAAAGAAGGAACGGTCTATAAGTCCGTGAGTTAGGACCATAGCCTACAACGGTTTGTCTCTATATATGTTCATTGTACAGGACCACATAATTGACATGTCTTGTTGCTTTTTTAGCATCTTTCGCATCTAACATGATTTTAAGGACTTTGAAGTTTGATTTTAGATATGGGATGTAAGAGGGGAATGGTATTATATTATTCAGTGTATAAACGGACAGACAATGTTCATAATGTCATCAGTTTTGTTGTTTGGCATTATGCAAATCTGCATCTCTAGGCTTAAGTGACAGATGGGCAAGTAATTAGCAGTTACCTACTCACATTGATTTGATTGAATTTGCAAATTTGGTGCTTATGATTATGTCTCCACATAATCGATGCCCATGAACATGTCCTATTACTGGGTTGCTGTGTCAAAGGATTTGAGATCAATATGCTTCATGTTTCTTCTGCTTGCATGTGCTTACCCATTTTTTTCCATTATTCAAGGACCTTTGAAAAATGCAATTGACTGGGCATCAAGACCACCAAATGTTTGGGCTGATAAAGCCGCTGCTATTGTTAGTGCTGGTGGGGGTTTTGGTGGTGGCTTGGCGCAGTATCACCTACGTCAATTTGGAGTTTATCTTGATCTTCATTTCATCAACAAACCCAAGTTTTCCTTGAAAGCATTCCAGCCTCTGCAAAGTTTGATAGTGAAGGTGGAGGCAATAATCAATCAAGGAAAGATTAGTGCAAGTTCTTCTTGCCTTGAAGGCATTTGCCTCGCGACTCCAAGTGCTGAATTTACTTGTCTTTTAGCTCTGACTATGCTTACTGTTTGATTCAAACGAATATTAACCTCTGATGGAAAATTGCAACTCAGTGGGGTGATTTATAATTCAAACCTGAATCTACTTTCGTGAATAAGTTTTACTGTATATCATACAAATATTTGAGTGGATTGTTATATTATTGAAGTGTTATATTATCGGTCATGTACGCAATCATTAAATTATCATTTTATGTTTCTTTCTATTATTGATTTGCTATAGTAATTGGAACTTTTTCAATCAATTATATTTAATGCAAAAGCAACCATCAAATTTAACTGAGTCTACTTCTTATGTTTGTGTTGCATATGATCACGAATCACGGTTCATGTCCAAATTTTTTCTACTAGTTTTGTTAGTTTGCTTCAATTTGAACCTCTTTAATTAATCGTGTCAAGATCAAGCGAGGAGGTAGGAAAGTTTGTTTGAAGAGATCAATACACTAAAATATTATTATTTAGAGGGTCAAATTAAAACATTTTTTGTATTATATTACATTACTAAAACTAGTCTAGTGAACAATTGGAACCGAATGAAATAAAATATTAATGACACGGTCCGGAGAACGACTCCCATATAAGAAGGAACGACCCACATATAAATGGGTGGACTACTTACACATAGAAGGAGAGAGAAATAACCTTGCTTTCTATGAGTGTCGAATCCGCAACTTCAATCTGAAGTGGGTGTGCAGCCTCTACAACTTTGACTGGTCAAATTAAAACTTCCACAAAATTAAATGGTGGCATGGTGACAGCTAGTTGGGTTGTACATTTACTAATCGGTTTACTTTTAGGCCTTGTTGGTTGCATGACTTTGGATGGATAAAACTTAGTCCAAAGCAATGTTTGGTGAGAGCATGCAATTGGAAAAACCAATCTTATCTCCTTTTTTATCCCACTGGGATGAGTTGAATGAAACCCATTCAAACAGCCAGGATAAATCAATCCCACCTCCAGTTTGATAATTTTTATTTTTATTTTTATTTTTATATTTTTATCTTTCCAGGTTATGGGAATTAGAAGAAGAAGAATCGAAGGAGCAGACAGAAGAGAGAGAGAATGGAGGCGTTACCAACGGGCAGTGACAAATTTGACACAATGGTTTGTTGTTGTAAGACCTGCCTCTGCCACGGCCTCTTCTTCCTCCAGAACTGTAGCCATCTCTACCTCCTTGTCTTCCACCAAAACCATTAGCATTGACATTAACATTTTCTTTGCCAGAAAAACTAGAACTGCCACTTGAAACTTTCTTATTATTCATCGCCATATTTACGCTCAAACTCTCCACTCGTATATTCTTCTCAGTTCTAACTTTATGTGTCAATAGTAAAGCAGTAATTTCTGACATAGAATAGCTAACAGGAACTGAAGTGACAGATATCACAAAAGGATCATCATAATCAGTCCCTAAACCACTCAATATAGCCATTATTTTATCATCCTCAGACATCACATAACCGGAAAAGGATAAGGAATCAATAATACTTTTCTTCTTAGTTAGGTATTCAGTCATTATGCAGCCTTCCTTTTTCAAGGTTTGCAATTGCAATTTCAATTGCATGACACTTGTTCTGGTTTGAGAGTTGAACAATCGTTCAATGCTCAACCAAGCTTCACATGCTGTTGCAAATCCCACCAAGTGTGGTATAACTTCCTGACTTATCGAAGAGAGCATCCAACACAGCAAGATCAAATCTTGCTGTTCCCAATCTAAGAATCTTTCATTCATAAATCCATTCTCATTTAATCGACTAGGTGGAATAACTTGTTGATTAATGAAAGAACCAAGTCGATTACCTTTAATGGCTGCCAGAACCTGTTGCCTCCACAACAGATGATTATTGTGACCAAGTGGCACTGCCAATTCCACCTGCATTAGTGATAAAAGTCTTGATCCTCCATTTGTGCCATTGATAACGTTGAAGCTTGAAGCAAAAGCCATGGTATGTGATTGCTCTGATACCATATTGAAAATCTTGATACTTCAGTGTATATACTGAAATGAAATCTTGATATTAACAGGAACAATTTCAGAGAGAATTCTATTGATCCATGGAAACAGTTTTTCAATCATACATACACAATATACAACACTATTACTTATACAAGAGGTAGCCTGTGATACACGCATCACATGCTTTTTACATTTCCTGGGAGTTAGTTATCAGATTGATGAGCTGGACTTCTATAACAGTTTTTCCGTCCAGGATGAGCATCCATTGTTGCTAGTACACCATAATACCTCTGGTAATCCAATCTGGTATGACCGCTGCAACCTCTGTTTACTTTGAAAGAGTTGAATACTTCTTCTAACAAAAAGAGGGACGAAAACCAGGAGCAGGAGGTGAAGAGAGAGGAAAACCAGGAGTAGCAGGCAGCAGTGCCTGTTTCGCTTAAGGGTTTCGTTTAGATAGATTTTTTTTTTTTCCTTTCTTCTTCGATATAAATTATTTTTCTAATCATCTACTAATTTTAGTTGTACATGAAACGCAGATGTAAACTTGTTTGATGGTGACAATTGAAATTGAGCATTTGCCTAGTGAGCCATGCCGACTATAGATAAACATAAAAAGTGAATTGAGCAATGTCGACTATAGATACACACATCGAAAGTGCATCAACCGGCAGATATGGTTATCCATAGTGGGCAAATGCCTACTTTGGATATGGTTTTTATATTAAAAAATATATTTTATTTATATATATAATTTTATATTATAAGAAAAATATTATTGATCATACATCAAAGCAATTATTATTAACAAAAATATGTATTAACATTATTAATACCTTGTTAAAAAAATTATTAATAACAAATAGTGAAAGTGAAAAAAAAAGAGTTCAAAGTTAAGCAATTAAATATAAACAATACTATAAAAGTTATTTATAATAAATTAAAAGTATAATTCAATGGAAACAATATAGAATAAAAGTAATGAAGATATAAATAAATAAATATATTGAATACAGTTTTCACTTTAAGCTTTTTTCTCACATGTCTGACAATCTTCATAGCAGGGTGATACTTTGGTGCCATCATGAAACCAATTCCAGCCTCATTGACACACCTTATCATCCCCTGTTTCCAAGACAAATAATAAAAAATTATATCAAATAACTTATATGTTAGATCAACTCCAGTTTCTGTTTTACATTCAGGGCCATGAAGTAAGAGACAAGTCAATACCACAATCACCTTATTTGTTTCCTCTTGAGTTCCTAGTAATTGCTCTGAGAAGATATACGGTTCACAATAGCACGAACAAACCCAAACAGAAAATGGACGAAGATTATAATAGTTAGTAAAAATTGGCATATATAACAATCAGCTTGAAAGCATTTGATATAGTTTCTCAGTCCAAAATGAAAAGGCTGCAATGCAGCTCAAACCAGTACAATTTTAATAAGCTCATCGTCACCTTGTCTAAATTGATCTTTGTGCCTAATAAATCTTGGATATGGGGCATGCATGAGTCATGAGACGTATATATACTATTAATTAATTTGTAAGGTAACTTACTCTTCTAATGGATATACAACGAAAATGCAGAGGCTACAATTCCATGACAAGGGTCACAAGCAAAATGGATAAGCTGGTGCAAGTACTAACAACTCAATGTTGTTTTTATCATTTTCTTTGAACTGAAGCAAAGACCAAACCCTCCTTTCATCTCTAGCTAAGCGTTGCAAATCAAACTCATATAAAAGATCTAGCCTAAAAAATTGAAACTTGAAAAGAGAACACACAGAGATCAAATAGTGCAGACAAGTCTCAACACTGAAATGGTCAAAACTGAATAAAAACAAAATTGAACAACAAAATAAGACCACTAAAGAATGCGAATTTTTTTACGTGTTATTAAATGTTGAAGTTATAGTTTTTTCTAGTTACTAACAAAATAAGCCTATAATATGGACCTTTCTTCTACAAGCAAACTCACACACACTCCATCAAAACGAAATCTTTTGCAAACAATGAAGAATCATCTAACCCCCACATTCTTCAAACACAAGAAAAAGCATAGAACAAAGTTTCACAACCATAGAGTTAAACCCAAATAAAGTTGAACCAGCATCAAAACTAAGCGAGGGCAGTTTTAAAATATCATACAAGTTTTTTTTTTTAACATTTTCAGCTGACTCAGAGTCTCTACAAGGTTTAGAAAGGGCAAGAGGCCCTGTTGTCCCACAGTATGATTGCTATATTTATGAAATCATACACTCCGGAGAACATTGCATATGTACAGTCCTTAACCAGTTTTCAAATCTAAAATCAAGTGAAAAAGATGTCAAAAGACATGGCACCCCAAATAATCATCTCAATCTTACTCAGCTCATCAAATGTTACTATGAAGTAAGAAGAATATTAATGCAAGAGTTTTCCCCAATATCTTGTGTCTCTTACAATTTAACGCAGTAAAATCAACACATAGAACATACCTGCAAGTCATCAAGCTCCACAAATGAGAACTCTAGAATATCTATGTGGCCCTTGCCCATCTTCTTCTCCCCTCCGATAATCCATTCCCCTAATACCATTTCAATTCCAGTTAAATCAACACAAAATATATGAATTGAAAATGCAAAAGAAAAACCATTATACATAGAAACAAGTTACCTCGGACTTTCAGTGGCAATTCATTAGTGTAGCCAACTCGTTTCCTGTTTCACAGAGTCACCAAGAAGGCCTGTTCAACAACAGAGAAACTCTGTTCACCAACAGATAAACATTAAGCAAAACCGGAAAAAAAAAAAAATAGCTGGGCCTCGGTTTCGTTGGTAAAACACTTGGCCCACCGTGAAGCACAGCTTCTACACCAGTCTCTGTCTCAACCTTTAATTATGTGGGTATCCTTCCAATTTGTGTGGGTGATCCCCTCTTATGTCTACATGCTCCCTTCCGTGTGTAGCTGTTCTATGTTGTTGCTCATGGTCAAATCACACCTACTACTGGCTGAACCCTGACTTATAACACCAATAAAAAAAATGAAAAAAAATGTATTTTTTTTTTTAAATTTTTTTAAGTGGAAAAGTAAGGGAGTTGATCATTACGATTATTGAATATAAGCTATTGAAAGACATAGATTCACATAACCTTTAATTATGTGGGTTTCCTTCCAATTTGTGTGGGTCATCCCCTCTTATGTCTACAGTGCTCCCTCCCGTGTGTAGCTGTTCTATGTTGTTGCTCATGGTCAAATCACACCTACTACTGGCTGAACCCTGACTTATAACACCAATAAAAAAAATGAAAAAAAATGTATTTTTTTTTTAAAATTTTTTTAAGTGGAAAAGTAAGGGAGTTGAACATTACGATTATTGAATATAAGCTATTGAAAGACATAGATTCACTGATTTACAAAAAGGTACAAAATTAAAAAAAAAAATTGTTGTAGATCTGAAAAGGGAACAACGAGAAGAAAAAGCGAAGAAGAAGAATGCAGTCCGGCGGCGCGGAGGGAGAGAACGGCGACGGCGCGGATGAACGGCGAGGCGGAAAGAAGAAGAAGGCCTTACCGGCAGCGGCGCGGAGGGAGAAGAACGGCGACCGGCTCGGAGGGTCCGGCGGGGTGCAAGAACGGCGACAGCGTGGCGACTAGGGTTTGGACGGCTAGGGTTGATGTGGGAGAAACATCAAATTTTGTTGTTAGATTCAGTTTCAGTTCAGCAACAGAATTAGACTAACCTTTATGGTTACCCAACACAAGGCCTTCACACAACATCTTAATAACACTTCATCATATTTCAAGAAAAATAAAAAAATAAAATAACACTTCATTGTACTAACTTCCAAAAAAAAAAAAAAAAAAAACCACTTCATTATACTTTTTTTATTTTTTTAAAGCAAACACTTCATCATACTTATCCATAGCTTTTTCATTACAGTATAGTATTCGAAATCAAAAAGATTAAAACAAATATTTTAGGGAAAGGAGAGGAAACTGGACCCATTAACAAATTGACTTTGGTGACAGATGTCAAAGAGAGCACCAAAAGTGCCAACATGGCGTGGATTGCATGTCTACCGATTTTTTTTTTTTTTTTTTTTTTTTTTTTTTTAACCTTGCATGGCTAGCATTTTTTTTCCATTGCATGTCCACCATTTTATCAAAGTAGCAGGCTCCATAATCGTCTAACTAGCCATCTTTTTTTTTTTCTTAACCTTGCATGGCTAGCATTTTTTTCCCTTGCATGTCCACCATTTTATCAAAGTAGCAGTCTCCATTATCGTCTAACTAGCCATCTTTTTTTTTTTAACCTTGCATGGCTAGCATTTTTTTTCCCTTGTATGTCCACCATTTTATCAAAGTAGCAGTCTCCATTATCGTCTAACTAGCCATCTCCATTATCATTCTTTCTTTTCTTGTCATTTGTTTTTCATTTCCACGCTCTCCATTATCATATCTGCTCGAGGAGGATCAAGTGGAGATGGATCAGAAATGCATGGCTGGTCAGTCCAGCCCTGTATCTGCTCGCAGGAACTGCTCCATTACATTCCTGCAAAAGATTCTTGTACATACATCATTAATGTTACTTTAAGTTGTACTGAGAATCCAGTGCAGATCCTGTTCCTCTATGTTAGTAAAGCCATGTATCGACCTGGTAATTGATACTGTGTATTACTACTATCATCTATGCAAGCATTGATGTTGTATATGCTGGCTTGCCTCAACATCTCATTCCTGCAAAAGATTTTGTCCTGTGATTCCATTGTGCCCTTCTATCTTTGGTCATTTAACTCATCCTTTCTACAACTGCATGCTTTCCAAATACATGAATATTTTCATTCTCGCTTACAATAGTGTAATGTCCTAATGTCATGTTCAATGCTCACTTAAAGTCGTTGACATATGATGGTTTTCGCATGCATTGGTCCTAGAACTTTATTTTTCTCCTTCATTTTCTTTGACCTGGTTCATGTAATTAAGTTTGTACTTTGCTTGGTTGCCCTTGTATTAGATTTAGATCTAGGGGCCTTGAATCCGGTTTTCACTTGCTCCCCTTTAGTTGGGAAGTAGCTTATTGCATTCTTTTATGCTCAATTCTTTCTTAGAACATTTGTTGACAATGAATATGCGTCCAGTGTCGTCCTTTGGGGTTGTGCAATCATCCACTGATACAGTGTAAACAATTGATTAACAGACTTGTCTATTTTATCCTATGTTAATTTTGTCCTTTGTTTTTCTTCGAGCTGGTTCATGTTCCTTCTGGTAGTTGATTTTTTGTTTCTATCTCAAATAAAAGTTCTGTTTATATGAGTTTAAGTTGCCCGAAATTGATAGATTCCTTATTATTTTTCCCATTTCTGGAAATAATTGATATCGAAAATATTTTCAAATATTTAAGATATTTAACCCATAAATCTAAGAATTTAAATTACAAATATTTTTAACTAAAATGAGTGGTCCTACGTGGATATAGGATGTGTGATATGTGTCCAGCATGTTTGATATGTTAGGATGACCAATAGAAAAATGATGATTTATGAACGATGATGATATTTATAAAAAAAATAATTATAATTTTAATTTCAAAAAATATAAAAAGTGATTGGACGGGACATAGGATTCCAACGCCACTTCTGACACATATACAACTAGCTGTTCTGAGTGGTCCAACTTGTTTATCTACCTTTGTGTCTGTATGCGCGACGGATGGTGCAGAAGAAGATGGCTTCTCTGGTTGATCAACAACTAGTGTTCACATAACAGGTTGTAGCAAAAATGGCTATGCAGTGTGGGAAGAGAAGACACGGCTTTCATCAAGTGGAGAAAGAGAGACGCTCACGTCACTCTTCATTGCCATGACTCTACTGAAGCTTCTCTTAGAAACTGGTATCAACGCAATCAAGTCGATCTTGGAGTCTCCAAATCCGCTGTTTGGGACGATTATGTTTTTTTATTTTTTATTTTTTAATATGAACAGGACGATGATGCTTTTCAAGCAGCACAGCACTTTTCTTTTTTTTGAAGGAAAGTAGCACTGCACAGCATCCGATTCTGAGTGAAATTGATATTTAAAAGTCAATAATGCCCTTATCTATCAAGAGGAAAACATGATTAGAGCAAGGAAATTATTGACACTTCCTATTGACTCTGCTTTTTCTTTTTTGTCTCTGAAGGCTCCATTGACTTTGCCTTGTTCTCTCCGGATAATCAACTGGTTACAGGGCATCTATTGCCGAGGTAACAACGTAATTCTTCAGTTTTAGCTTCCTAGTTTTCTTTTTCAAAACCTGCTGTTACTGTTTGTAATTGGAGTGGAGCAGTTCCTTCGAACTGGCAGATGCAGGGAACTTTTTTTTTTGGTTGAAACTGGCAGATGCAGGGACTCGATCGGCAATCTTTACAAATGTTGTGATCCATTTCCACCTGATCGTCCTCCTGTTCCGATACCAACCAAACTAGTTTCTGTCATTGCGAACTGACTTTCCGGCAAACACAGCCTCGTTTTTGCCATGGTTGTTTGTCTGTCTTTCACTTTCTGTTTGTTTGTTTGTTTGTTTTGGAAAACAATCAGATCTAGTTCTCCTGTATCTTTTGATTCATCTTTTTTCTTTAATTTGTGTGTTTCAGGTGAACAGCAACAATGTTTCTTGTCAATTTTGAAGGTAGGTAGTAAAACGGTTGATTCTAACTTTCCTCTTATAACACTGTCACTAATTTTGAGATGTAACAGATCTGGATCCGGATTCCAGAGTCGATCTGATCATGGTGAACAGGCTGGCAATAAGAAGATCAATTCTTGTTTGAGCAACAAGTATTTCTTGTCTGAGCTGCTGTTTGGAGAAGAGTTCGAGAAAAACAGGAGTGACAAGAACCGCAGTGCTGCTGCTGCTGGTGACGGCGGCGGCGGTGGAGGAAGTGGAGGCGGAGACAAAAACAAGAAGAAACACGACCTTGATGGTGATGGTAAACATAAAGAAGGTGGCAGCGGCGACTGCGGTGGCGATGGTAGTGGAGGAGGAAGTGGAGGACTTTGAGATTTTAAGATTCAAAGTCAATTTTGGAGTCAATCATTCACTCACCTTGTGATTTGAAGACGGTGCAAACTCTGTTAAAAGAAGCATTAGCTGGTAAAAAGTTTTTGCTTGTTTTAGATGATGTATGGAGCAAAAAAAATGGCTTATGGGAAATCTTAAAAGCTCCATTTATGGTGGGAGCTATTGATTCACATCCAAATTTGGAATCAATTTGTCAAAATGTTGTTAAAAAATGTGGAGGTGTGCCAACTGCCAATAGCGGCAAAGATAGAGGTGTGGAGGTTTACCATCCTTGTCGGACTCCTCCGTTGTAAGCAGCAAGATGGTGAGTGGGAAGATATATTGACAACAGATTTGATTTATATGAAGAAAGTGAGGCTGTTCCGGCGATCTTAAAATTTAGCTATCATCTTCTTCTTTTGCATCTCAAGAGACGTTTTGCATACTGTGCACTTAAAATTTAGCTATCATCGTCATCCTTTGCATCTCAAGAGACGTTTTGCATACTGTGCACTTTTATCAAAACACTATGAATTCAAAGAGGAAGAACTTGTATTGTTATGGATGATTGAGGGTCTTCTTCAACAATCAAAAGATGGTAAGCAAATGGAAGATTTAGGCCGCAAATATTTTTGTGATCTATAAAGTGTGGGAAGACACGGCTTTCATCAAGTGGAGAAAGAGAGACGCTCAAGCCACTCTTCGTTGCCATGACTCTATAGAAGCTTCTCGTAGATACTGGTATCAAAGCAATCAAGTCGATCTTGCTCCACATCCGCTGTTTGGGACAATAAAGCTGTTCAAGCAGCACTTGATTCGGCTACATATTGGGCGGAAGGCTTGACTTGATTCGGCTACATATTGGGTGGAAGGCTTGACTTTCGTCAAATCTTTATCTGGTCCTACCACTGTTCTTATCAAATTCTATGATGCTTCTTTTCACAATTTGGACTGGCAAACCTTACCAGGTAATTACCTTTTGGACATACTTTCACATTTCTAAACAATACATTTGTTTAATGAAAATATTATTTTTTTGAAGTAAGGGTATTATGACTTTTCATTGTGACAATATCATTTGTTTAATGAAAATATCATTAGAGTAAAATCATTATTAGGCTAAGGGTCTTATGACTTTTCATTATGAAATCATCCTCCATGGTAATTGAGATAATCCTCCTGTTGTTTACAGGACATATATATACGAGGTAACAACATAATTCTAAATCTTAACTAATTTTGTAGATAGGGTGGATAGAGGTCGGACCCACAGAAATTAAAATTAATTTATATCTGATTTCTAGTCCTAAACCACGCAAAACAAAAATTAAAGATAAAGGGGTTTTCAAATATCTTAATTAACTCAGAAGAAAATCATAATTAAATGAATAACAAGCAAAAACGATGAGGAAAACTTCCGGTAAAAGGATATTGTCCACCATTGAAATCAAACATTGATCACTGACACAAAAATAATACCAATTATTATTTAAATATTTGGTCAAGAATAACAATAAGCTCCGTTTATTCTAATCTTTCCTTAGTTTGTTGTCAATTGCAGCAAGCTCTTCCATTAATTTCTAACTATTAAAAAGCCTAAAATAAGCGCTTTAGATTTAACTCAGAAGCAGCCTTAAGCCTTAAAAAGATAGCTGAATCTAAACAACAAACATATAAGCTCAATTCGTTTAGTTTAGTCTATGTTCTTCATAGCAATTCAAACAAAAACTTAACCATAATCATTAATTACTGTTTGCTACTCTATGTTAGAATCATCAAGCAATTACGGACTTGACTAGCTAAACTAGCAGTAGACCGTATAGTATAATTGAATAATAGATCTCCTAAAAATTAAACATATGATCATCAACAAATAACGCAGAAGAACACAAGATGTTCAAAATAAAGAATTGAATTAGGAATTAAACCGATTAGGTCTCACAATGATCATTCAGGCTTCTCTTCCCTTTTTACCGGAATAAAGAAAATTAAGAAACTTACAATTTAAAAAATGCGTACAAAGAAAAAGACAAAATTCTTCTAATGCCAACCCTAGAAAGGACTATTTAAAGGCTCTAAAGATAAGGGAAAGCATGAGAATAGTTGTATGTTTCCCAAAATATTGTAGATTTTTAGGCTTGTAAATCTCCATAATTTGATTAGGATTAGGATTGCTTGATTCTGGCTCTGGTTTGGAGCCAAGCTTTGACAGCCCAAACAACCTTAGATTTGTGCACTTAAGCCCAATCTAGAAAGCTTAGGATGTCAACTTTAAGTCTTATGAAGGCCTCTTTCTCGTTCAGCAACTCTAAGTAGTTGAAACTCCTATATCTTCTCCAAGTTACTCTTAAGTACCTGAAATTCCTACGTCTTCTCCAATTTTTTTGTTCGTGGCTTGTTTCTTGCTTGTTAGGAGAGTAGGGCCCGGTCAAAGATCACACCACGTGGTGTATTGACTTCACTGTGATCGTATCTTTTTAGTTGGTAATATTGCCTTTTAACTGAACTTGAACCGTTGATTGTGAAGGAGGTATGCGAATCAAACGGTTGAAAATATTTCTGATCAAGTTATTCTTTTTAAACGGTGCAATGTTGATTTTTCGTATCAAGTGTGATATGGATGGGACAGATAATTATTTGCCTTTTGGTTCTTGGAGACCAAAATTTGGTTTGCTTCTTTGTTGACATAAGTTCATTAAGCAATGGATTAGTAGCCCATTGATGATGCTTTTGCTTATGTTATATATTCTTGTGTTTGTGTTTTTTTTATCTTTATTAAATGCTTGTGGTCATACTTGAGAATATATATATATATATATATATATTTGTTTGCATTCTCAAACCCTAAAAAACAACCAAATAATTCATTAATCAATGTAAATGGTATACAATTCATGATTTAGTTATACGTATATGATCATGATGATAATTAAATATGATATTTGTGAAAATATTATAGAGAGGAGAGATAAATAAAAGAAATAATATTATTAATTGAAGAGAAAAGAGATGAGGTAATGATGATGTAGTGATGATGAGAGATGATGTATGATAATGAAAAGAGGATAGGATATAAAGTTGTGAGAATATCTAAACCATTGAAATTATCATCATCCAATGCATCTAAACCGTTGAATTATCATCATCCAATGCACTCCTGAGATTTGGTTAATCCATTATAAAACTGGAAAACAAACTAAACGGCCATTGCAAAACACCGACATATTGGTCTCCATCCTAATCCGTCCCGCCTTCATTATTGAGCGACTGCAATTTCGAGAACGGCGTGTTAGTCTGTGAAATGGATGATATACATCATGGTTGTGTAGTGATATGGGGCCAAATCTCTTGTCCACATATCTCCAAAGCTCTGCCTAGTGTTTGTCTGGGGTGTGGGAAAACCAGATGCGTTTGTCGAGTTGATAATGGTAAAATTTTTTATCTTTGATCCGTTTTATAAATTCAATTTCACTATGGGCAAGTTTACCCAACCACTAAGGTAGTGAAATCCTATTTTATTGTTGGAATTAATATGATTTGTTGTGTGATTAACGATTAGCAGAGTCAGACTGTGGAGGGTTGCAGCGAGAGCTGAAATTGGGTGAGTTTTCTGGGTCTTTTTGTGTTTGCATTTTGTTTTGTTTTGTTTTTTGTTTTTCCTGTTTCTGTTGCTGGGTTGTGTTGATGGATAAAGCATCAGAAGTATAATCAAATTATAAGTACAATTGTAGCTCTATTAACCAGCACTGCAATGTTTTGCTTTTTTTGGGTTGTGTTGTGACTTTTTCTGGAGTCTTTGGTTGGTTGTACAATGGTTTAGTTAGTGAAGGAATCATTAGTGGATGGTTTTTGCTTTCTAGGTTGTGTTTCTTTGTTTTTATTTGTCGCGATATTTTTTATTTCAGTTTAGTAGAGGAATCAGTAAGATTGGTTTTGGCGGTTCTGGGTTGTGTATTGTGTGTTTTCTATTTGCATGACCAATTTGGAGTTTTGATTTCATTGGCGGTTCAGTTGGTGAAGGAATCAGTAGTGACTGGAATTGAAATAGATTATATTGACATTTCAGCATTGCCTATGCTCAACACTGATCGTGTGGTCGATGGAACTTATCCACCTGCTATGGAAGCTTATGGGCAGAAGATTTGTGAAGCTGATTGCTACCCCTTTGCTTCCCCCTAATATAGTTACTCTGTTACTGATATATCCTTTTGCTTATTTTGTGTAAATATTGAAGTAAAATACTGTGTTTTGAGTGTTTTTGGATGCTTTAAATAAATAAAGAAGAAAAAAGTATTTGTGGGAATTTGCTTGTTTGGTGTGATCTGTTGCACTCATGACTTATATTATGGTTTGTTGAGTTGTAGTTTGGCAATATAAGAAAGAAGAAGAATAAAGAAAAGAAGGAACAGTCTATAAGTCGTGAGTTAGGACCATAGCCTACAGTGGTTTGTCTCTATATGTTCATTGTATAGGACTACATAATTGACATGTCTTGTTGGTTTTTTAGCATCTTTCGTATCTGATGTGGCTTTAAAGACTTTGAAGCTTGAGGTTTTTTAGAAAAGAGAGAAGTGCTTTTGTTTTGTTCAACTCAACTTTCTTAATCAGAAAGTTGTTTAACAACCTAATATCATCACAAAAACTAGGAGATATCTTCCCAATTAAAAGAGAAGTTTATCTACGAAGTTTATCTCAAAAAATAGATAAAACATAGTTACTAAACTAAAATTTTTGATAACAACAAACTCTCTCTTTATTCTCCTAACAATCAGCTAACATTTAGCTACTGTCATAATTCTCAACACTCCCTCGCAAGCTGGGTCATATATGTTGACCATGCCCAACTAGGAGCTCAATTTTTCAAAAATTACTCTTGGTAGAGCCTTTGTAGGTATGTTGGTAGTTTGTTCTGATGTTGGTATGTAGTCCAGACTTAGAACTCCTCCTTCAATCTTCTCTTTTATGAAATGTGGATCAATTTCGACATGTTTCGTTCTGTCATGATGGGCTGGGTCTTTTGCCATGCTGATGGCAGTTTTGTTATCACACAGCAACCTGGTTGGACCTGTGATGTTTACTTTTAACTCATTCAGCAGTCTTCTAACCCATAAACCTTCACAAAGTCCATGTGCATTGGCTCTCAGCTCTGCCTCTACACTACTTCTAGAAACGACAACTTGTTTCTTACTCCTCCAGGTGACTAGATTACCCCAAACGAATGTACAATATCCAGGAGTGGACCTATGGTCTACTGCTGAACCTGGCCAATTAGCATCTGACATAATCTCAAGACTTCAATCAGTTCCCTTCTTGAAAAACAACGGTGTCATCTTCAGATATTTCAGTATTCTAAACACTCCATTCATGTGTTCTTTTATTGGGTTGTTCATAAACTGACTTATGAAGCTCATAGCAAAGCTTATATTTGGCCTTGTGTGAGAGAGATAAATCAAGCATCCAACTAGTCTTTGAAATCTTCCCTTGTCTACAGGTGCGCTGTCTTTCATAGTCCTCAACTTTATTGTAGAATCCATGAGAGTTTCTATTGGTTTGCTTTCAAGCATCCCGGTTTCCTTAAACAAATCCAATGTATATTTCATCCGACACACAGAAATGCCTTGTTTTGAGTATGCTATTTCCATACCCAAGAAGTATCTCAAATTTCCTAAGTCCTTAATCTCGAACTCCTTTGTGAGATAACCTTTCGATTCTTGAATTTTCTCTTCAAAATTACCTGTTAGAACAATATTATCAATGTAAACTATAAGGAGAGTAAGTCTACCATTTGAAGAGTGCTTCAAGAAGAGAGTATGGTCTGATTGACATTGAGAGAAAGAAGAAGGTATGGTCTGATTGGCATTGAGAGAAACCAAACTTCCTCACAGCTTTTGTAAACTTGTCGAACCATGCTTTAGGGGACTGTTTTAATCCATAAAGTGATTTCTGAAGTTTGCATACTGCCTTTGGACTGTTCTGCTCTTCACGCCCAGGAGGAACTTCCATATACCCTTCCTCTGCCAAATTATCGTTTAAAAACGCGTTCTTTACATCAAGTTGAGATGTAAAGATCAGTCCAAATTCGCTGCCAATGGCAAAAGAACTCATATTAGGTTTAGTGTCGCTACCGGCGCAAACGTTTCTTAGTAGTCAATGCCATAGGATTGTGTATACCCTTTGGAAACTAAATGAGCCTTTTATCGATCAATGCTCCCATCAGCCTCATGTTTGATTGTAAATACCCATTTGCAACCCACTGGTTTTTTGCCTATAGGAAGCTCGGTTATGTCCCATGTACCACTCGGTTATGTCCCATGTACCATTCTTCTTTAAGGCTTTAATTTCTTCATCAATGGCAGCCTTTCATTCAGGTTTTTCCACAGCTTCTTGCATTATTTTTGGTAAAATTGGAGGACAATCTATCATAGGAGACATACTTATAGGATAAAGAGGCCATGATTTGCAATCTCATACTCCTTTCCTTAATGCTATAGCTAAATCCTCATTTGAATTACTATCTTTACCTTCATGCACATGTTCTATCTCTTGGCTATCATCTGGTGTGTCTTTCTGGTCAGGTTCTTGAATTGCTGGTATAAATTCTTGACTTGATTTGAGATTTTCCAAACTTGATTTGAGATGTCCCTTTTTGCTTTATTTCTCCAAGTATAGACAATCAGCTTTGGTTTATCTATGTTTGAGGGAGTCAAATCTGGTCTAGGTTTGATTATTTTAGAGGTATCACTTGACTCACATGACTGATCTGTTTGTATGGTTTCTGGTTCATTAGGAATCTGATTTGACAAGGGTTTTTGACTCAAAAATTGATCATTAGGAAGATAAAAAAATATCAGAAAATGAACAAGGATTTGTTTCAACTGACTTAAAGTCAAAACACTTATCATTTTCTGGTTGTTGGGTGTAAAAAGGTTTGTTCTCCATTAAAGTTACATCCATGTGACATAAAACCTCTTAGTTATGGGAGAATAACATTTATAACCTTTTTGGGTAGCTAAGTAACCCGAGAAAATACACCCAATTGACCTATGATCCAATTTGCTTCTAAACTGAGAGTGAACACGAACAAAGGCTGTACAACTAAAACCTGTGGTAGGAATGTGAGAAATAACTCGACTTGAAGGATAAAATTTTCGGAAAACTTGACATGGAGTTTGAAAATTTAAGATCCTGGATGGTAGTCTATTAATGAGATAAGTTGCCGTGAGAACAGTTTCTCTCGAAAAATGTTTGGAACATTTGAGGAAAACATTAATGCTCTAGCTACTTCTAAAATATGCATATTTTTTCTCTCTGCGACTCCATTTTGTTGAGGAGTATTCACACACGAGCTATGATGAATAATTCATTCAGTAGATAGGTAGTTAATTAATGATAAGCTATAAAATTCTTTGGCATTGTCTGTTATCAAAATTTGAATTTTTTCTTGGAATTGTGTTTTTATCATGTTGTTAAAATGCTTGAGAATTTTGTCAATCTCAGATTTTTCCTTCATCAAAAAAATCCATGTTAACCTAGTGTGATCATCCATGAATGATACAAATCATTTGACCCAGTGATATTGATGTTGATCTTAGAAGGTCCCCAAATATCACTGTGAATTATTGTGAAGGGTTTTGTTGGTTTGTAAGATTGAATTGAATATGAATTTCGAGAGTGTTTTGACAATTCACAGATCTCATACTGGAATAAATTTGGATTTTTATTGTCAAACAAGAAAGGAAATAGCCTTATTAAGTACAAGAAATTGAGATGTCCCAATCTAAAGTGCCATACCATTACAACATCAACTTTATTGTTCCTAACATGACGATTAGATTGACTCTTGAACCCTAAAACAATTGTTAAATAAGATTGTCTTACTAGAGAATTATTTATTTTGATAGGAATCTTACTAGAGAATAATTGCTCATAAGAAAGTATAGCCCTGAATGCATCTCAGCACTACTAATGTTCTTCCTAGTGACCAAGTCCTAAAGAACACAGTATGTAGAGAAAAACTTAATCACACAATTTAGTTACTTTGATATTTTGCTAATAGATAGTAGATTACAATTAAGGTTAGGAACAAATAAGACTAAGTTAAGGGTTATATTTTCTATGACCCTTATAGATCCAGTTCTTGCCACTTTTGATAGTGAACCATCGGCTATTTTTACCTTGAAATTTTTAGTGCAAGGGCTATAAGAATTGAACAAGGACACATCACCAGTCATATGGTTAGATGCCTTTGAATCTACAATCCATTACATATCTCTGTGTTTTTCAGTGTTTAAAGCAAGAGAGAAGGTGCCTTTTTGTGCCACTGAACCGGTATCAACTACTATCTCATCAGTAAACCTACTGGTAGTGGTTTGCGCAATTAACTTCTGAAATAAATCAACCAAGTCTTGGCCTGCTAGAATCAGATTGACTGAAATCTAATCCTTTGTATTTGCTGCTAGATTTCCACTACTTTCCTGACTATTTTGAAATCGATTGGCTTCCAATTTAGTGGTTTTCTATGAATCTTCCAACATTTCTCTTTGATGTGGCTTGGTTTTCTACAGTGATCACACCACGGTCTTCTTTTCTTTGTCTTTTATCACTTACAGTGTATTGATTTCCATGAACCGCTAATGTTGATCCTTCTGTGCCACTGTTAGCCTTGTTCTGAGTCCTTAGCATTAATCTCCTCTTGCTCTCCGCTCGTTTAACTTCTAAAAAAACACATCTGATTTTCGGTAGTGGTTTAAGACTCAAAATCTTTTCACGAACTTCGTCGAAACTTTGATTTAAACTAAACAAGAACTTGTAGATCCTCGTTACTTTGATTACTTCTCTGTGCAGCGCACTATCTTCTTCGCACTTCCAATTGAGTTGCTTATACATATCTCTACACTGACTATCTTAGCCCTGTTATCATTGTGAGAATATGTCTCCGTAGTAGCCTTCCAAGTCTCTTGTGTTGTTTCATAGAGAAGAAAATTCTCTCTCATATCATTGGTCATTGAATTTGTGAGCCTAGACATAACCATGCTATTGTCAGCATCCCACTTCTGGAATCCTAAATCCCCTGTCATAGGGGTTGGTAGTGCACCAGTCAAATACTCTATTTTTCCTTTTCCTTTCACAAATATTTTCATAGATTAGGACCACTGGATGTAGTTGTTTCCATTGAGTTTGACTTGTAATGGGTAGATGAGGATGGTTGTTATTTTCATATCCTCCTCCAGAACCTCCTCCATTGTTTGAAGAATTTGGTTTTGGATTTGAGGAGATTTCTGAGGAAGAGCTTGGTGAAGCCATACCATGCTTTATCATTCAATACGGTACTGCTCTGATACTATGAGAAGTGTTTCTGTTTTTATTCAACTCAACTTTCTTAATAAAAAAGTTGTTTATTTATTCAACCTAATCTCATCACAAAAACTAAGAGATTACTTTCCATTTAAAAGAGAAGTTTATCTCAAAAAACAGATAAAACATAGTTACCTAAACCAAAAGTTTTGATAACAACAAACTCTCTCTTTATTCTCCAAACAATCAGTCAACATCTAACTATTGTCATAATTCTCGACAAGTCAACAAAGTTTGATTTTAGATATGGGATGTAAGAGGGGAATGGTATTATATTATTCAGTGTATAAACGGACAAACATTGTTCATAATGTCATCAGTTTCGTTGTTTGGCATTATGCAAATGTGCATCTCTAGGCTTAAGTGACAAATGGGCAAGTAATTAGCAGTTAACTACTCACATTGACTTGATTGAATTTGCATATTCGGTGCTTATGATTATGTCTCCGCGTAATTGATGCCCATGAATATGTCCTATTACTGGGTTGCTGTGTCAAAGGATTTGAGATCAATATGCTTCATGTTTCTTCTGCTTGCATGTGCTTACCCATTTTTTTCCATTATACAAGGACCTTTGAAAAATGCAATTGACTGGCATCGAGACCAGTAATGTTTGGGCTGATAAAGCTGCTGCTATTGTTAGTGCTGGTGGGGGTTTTCGTGGTGGCTTGGTGCAGTACCACCTACGTCAATTTGGAGTTTATCTTGATCTTCATTTCATCAACAAACCCAAGTTTTCCTTGAAAGCATTCCAGCCTCTGCGAAGTTTGATAGTGAAGGTGGAGGCAATAATCAATCAAGGAAAGATTAGTGCAAGTTCTTCTTGCCTTGAAGGCATTTGCCTCGAGACTCCAAATGCTGAAATTACTTGTCTTTTCGCTCTGATTATGCTTACTGTTTGATTGAAACGAATATTAATCTCTAATGGAAAATTGCAACTCATTGGGGTTGATTTATAATTCAAACCTGAATTTGCTTTCGTGAATAAGTTTTATTGTATATGATACAAATATTTGAGTGGATTGTTATATTATCAACCACGTACGTAATCATCAAATTCTCATTTTATGTTTCCTTCTATTATTGATTTGCTATAGTACTTGGAATTTTTCAATCAATTATATTCTATGCAAAAGCAACCATCAAATTTAACTAAGTCTGCTTTTTATGTTTGTGTTGTATATATTCACGAATCACGGTTCGTGTCCAAATTTTTTCTACTAGTCTTGTTAGTTTGCTTCAATTTAAACCTGTTTAATGAATCGTGTCAAGATCAAGAGAAGAGGTAGGAAATTTTGTTTGAAGCGATCAATACACTAAAATATTATTTTTTAGAGGGTCAAATTAATTTTTTTTTTTTAATTTTATTATGTGACATTATTGAGATTGATTTAGAGAATAATTCAGACCG
Source organism: Nephelium lappaceum (assembly GCA_021234005.1). Classification (NCBI taxonomy): domain Eukaryota; kingdom Viridiplantae; phylum Streptophyta; class Magnoliopsida; order Sapindales; family Sapindaceae; genus Nephelium; species Nephelium lappaceum. Next base: position 14,060,415 of record CM038004.1, read on the forward strand.
AACGAAATCGAACATTAGTAGTGCAGTTCAGAGAACGGTTATCATGCGGAAATGAACGATTCACACATAAGTGGACGGATTACCTGTACATAAAAGAGAGAGAAGCAATCTTGATGTCTATGGCTGTCGAACTCGCAACTTCAATCAGAAGTGGGTGTGCAGCCTCTACAACTTTGACGGGTCAAATTAAAACTTTCACAAAATTAAATGGTGACATGGTGGCGGCTAGTTGGGGTGGACATTTACTAATCGATTTACTTTTAGGCCATATTTGTAGCGCGGGTTTGGATAAAATTCAGTCCAAGCCCAGGTTTGGTGAGGGCATGGGATTGGTTTTTCCAATCCCATCTGTGGATTCGACAGATGAAGCGGGGTGGGTTGAACAAAAACCAATCCTATCTCCTTTTTGTTTTATCCCACTGTGGTGGGTTAAATGAAACCCACCAAGACAGCCTGGATAAATCAATCCCACCTCCAGTTGGATGATTTTCATTTTTATTTTTATCTTTCCAGGTTATGGGAATTAGAAGAAGAAGAATCGAAGGAGCAGACAGAAGAGAGAGAATGGAGGCGTTACCGACGGGCAGTGGAGGAGATGGAGGTTTGGTGGCGGCGTTCTGTGGGCAGATGAAGCGGGGTGGAAGCGTTCACAATCGACGGCGAGGCCAGGTTTGGACGAGGTAGAGGCGGCGACGGCGTTGGTGAGAAACGTGGAGGAGGGTGCCAGAGTAGCCGGAGGAGAGGGAGAGAGACGATCGGGATTTTTAAAAATAGATTGAGACCGGAGACGATGGAGGTACCGGAGGAGAGGGAGGCAATGGCGACGATGCGAGAGACCGGAGGGGGGCGCGGCGAAAGCTGGACGGAGTCACTGCGAGTCGGCGACGTTGATTGCTGAGCGGGGGAGGGTGAAGACGATCGATCGCCGATCGGGACTGGAGGTGAGTTTATTATTTTTAAAAATAATTTAATTATTTAAATTGATTTTATCAAATCCCATGTTCAATCACACGTCACGATACTAATTTGTCTCATATTGCATTAAACATATTAAAACATTAATTTATCAAATTTTGTTATATTTTATCTAATTCAATCCGATCTATAAAAATAATTCAATATAATTTTGTGTATCATACGAAACCTTACTGGATCTGTTCCAAATCCCAATTGGAACGATTTTTGGGAAAAGTGAACCAATTTTGTTGATGTGATGGCGATGAACCGATCTCTGAATTGGATCGATTCGATTTGGTCCAATGGTTTGTGGGCCTAATGGGTCCAATTTTTGGGCTTCAACTTTAAAACTACTTTAAACCAGTTTTATTATGTGTTGTAATAAATTTTGAACCGAAATTTTAATTGTGGTCACAAACAAATGAACTGATGGGTTTGACCGAATTCAAAAATCAAATTTAAAGTTCAATTTAATTGGAAGAGTTTAAAAGGGTTCAGGAAAGGAAAACCAAAAACTTTGGCTATATAACTCATGCACTACAATAAAAAATCGTATAACTGGTAAACTAAAAATCATCCAAGACAAGCTATACTCAAATCTGCTAAATCACTTGTAGCTTCCTCTGCTCATTCAACCCACCACCACACAACCAACATTATGTGTCTCAAAACTCCACCAAGCAGGACCCAATCCAACACTATGGGTTCATTGGTTTTTTGCCCATCCCTACCTGCCAGCACTCCTACATTTACCTCTTGTAAAGACAAACAATTTTAACCCATTATGATTGCTTGGTGCTAATATACGTTCACGGACCATATCGAATCGTTATATTACATCGGCTTAAAATGCTATTAAGACATATTCACTTTGATTTGAATAGAGTTACATTTCTTCACTATCCTAAAATTTTCAATAATGATATAACAATTATTTGCAATGTACATTGGCTATATATTGTCAAAGGGATATTATAAAAATATCCCTTTGAAAAGTAAACTATCCGGCAACTGCCCTCGATTTTTTTTTTATTAGATGAACGGTCCTGAACCGTTAACTTTCCATCCAAAATATTAATATTTTCCATCCAAAAGGTGAAATAACTAAAATACCCTTATCAAGATTCTATAAAACTCATATCATACCCTTTAAACTTATATGATGACTAAAATACCCTTCAAAATTTATTGATTATTAATTAATAATATATTAAATAAAAGATAACATAAAATTTTTTATAAAAATTAATAATTTTCTCAAAAAAATTTTAAAATGATTTTCACTGTCCATCATGTTGATGAACGATGGACAACATTTAAAAAAAAATGTTTTTTTCACTAAATTTAAAAATTATATATTTTTAGCGTGGAATCCAATCTCTAGAGATTTTGAGTTTCCAGCTCCCTGGTTCCTGGGTTTCGATGGCGATGGAAACCCATAAATTCTTTGGGTTTCCAGCGCCATCGAAACCCAAAGATCTTTGGGTTAGGTTCCAACGCCATAGATGAAGAAGAAGATATAGTCTCTTTCAACCAAGTGAGCTTCAACCTAGAGATCTGATCTTCTTCGCCTGAGACTTATCCGACTTGGGTGTTGGGCATCGGCGATGGATGAGGAAGAAGATGATGATGATGAAAAGCAATTTTTATTTTTATTTTTTAAATCTTAATATTTGTTTAGGGTGTTGGGTGTTGAGTGTGTTAAACAATTTTTTTTTTTTAATTTTAATATATATAGTTTTTTATTCTGGTTTTGTTTCCATCTCCACCATTCATCCTTGTGATGGACGGTAGAGATGACATTGTTATTTTTTTGAAAAAAATTATTTAATTTAATTAATTAATTAATATTATTTTAATAAAATTAATATTAAATAAAAATAAAAAATAAATATTTTATTTTTATTTAATTTTTAAATATATATTTTTTTAAAATTAATCTGACAGTAAAGATATGATGAATTAATTTTTTATGCAATTATTTATTTTTTTATTTTTTTCAATTTTTTTATTTAATTTTATTAAAACAAGTGATGTTAGGTTTGTTGGAAAAGATTAATTGGTTGGCTACATTTGTTCGATTATGAAGACTAATTGCATGCGATTACAATCAAGTCTACTTGGGAAGATTTGTTAAAGTCCAAAACCAGCCATAGGTATCAAAAAAGAAGATTTATTTATTTTTTTCTTTTACTAGCACCAAGTCAGAACATTGTCGGGATTAACTGAGATAAAAGTCTGAAGGACCGCTCAGAATCCAACTCTTAGAAGCGAGAGAGAGCTATCCACATATAATGGAAAAACTACCCATATTATCGTGAGAAATATAGATCGAACTCTTAACTTGAGCAAGGGTGGGAGTGCCTTAAACCATAGTGGCAAACCCACTTGCTGCAAACAAGAGAACTTGAATAGTCATAGACACCGCAACTCTTCCAAGGATAATAATCAATTAATTAATTAAATTGACAATGTTGATTAATGATATAATGTAAACTATGTAGGGATTACACAACCCCTTATATTCCTTATTAGAGTCACCAAAAATCTAGCACAAGCAATATATAGAGTAGCAAGAATAACTACAAAGGCAAACAAGAAAAACACACAAATTTTACGTGGTTCGGCAAGTGTTGCCTACATCCACGGGTCAAACTCCGGTCATACTTTCACTGTATTAACAATGAGTACACAAATTCTTCTCTAGATACACTAGAGTAATCAAACATCAAGAGATACAACTTCTGGAATACTCAAAACCTCACCCAAAGGTGGAATTAACGATACAACAGCAGAAAAACTCACTAGAATCAGCGGTGGAAATCAATATAAAAACTAACCTTCCCTTCCCAAACTCTAAATGGGATGAAATTTTAACAGGAGATAGAAGACATCTTGGACTATAACATATCCAAAAATTAGTAATTTCTGAACTGTGTAGACCCTCCAAGCGAATCTTCAAAGTTTACTGCAGATTGTAGAGTTTCAGCAGAAATTCTGTTTCCCCTGTTTTTGTTTTCTCAAGTGCTCTTAGACTTGGACTACACTCATGAACGAAAAGCCTTTCTTCTCCCTTATGAGACACAGAATTCTATGATACCAATGTTCAATTAATTTTGTAAAGAGTTTTCAAAAAACTCTTCCCCATCATTTACTTTCCAGTGTAATAATTACTAAGTAATTTTAATGTTTTTGAAAATGGACTTTGACTTCCATGTGGTTTAGTGGAATCCACACCCTCCACATAGGAGGGATCCCAACAAACCACACCATACAAGCACAATAATCTGTTGTTCAATATATCTTCCCACTCACCATCTTGCTGCTTACAACGTAGAAGTACGCGTAGGATCTTTGCTGCTAAGGGCAGACCTAGTTCTTTCTTACCATTTGCAGAGCCTACATCTGTAACACAATGTTCTGGAGAAACTAGCGGAAACAACATTTTTCTGTCATCATTGGACATAACATCACCATGTGGTACAATGTCATTCCCCTGTAATCTTGTTAGCGAGCATTCTGTTTTATTTTCATTGCTTTTCTAAGAAGGAAGTTAGGGGCTAGCTAATACTTCTATTAAACGGTTCACTAGTTTGTGTACTTTCAAAGTAGCAGATCGTGGCTCGGTACTAGACAAACAAAGGAACATGAACCAGCTCAAAAAAAAAAACAAAAAAACAAAAAAACAAAACACACACACAAAGGAGACAAATAAAACAGAATGCTTATTAGCAAGCCACTGCCTTCATACTTAGAACCCAAACCACGATCTAGCTGTAAGAAGCACACTGAAGCTTTAGAGGCTTACAAAAATATATATCGAAATGTACAAATAACATGAATGATGTATGTACCAGAATCTTTTACAGGAATGGAATGGGGCTGTTCCTTCGAGCAGATACAGGGGCTTGACTGACAAGCCATACATTTATGATATTTCAATCTCCACTTGATCCTCCTTGTGTTCCTCAAGATATGATAATGGAGAGAATGACAATGGAGATGGCTAGTTATAGTCTTCTCATGCTCTCCCAAAGCCCCCAAAAATGGAGGGCATGCAAATTCATGCCAAGTTGCGAGACTTTTTTAGTGCTCTCTTTGCCTGACATCCGTCACCAAATACACCTATCTTTGCCTGAAATCTGTCACCAAATTGCGAACCTTTTTGTGCTCTCTTTGCCCGACATCTGTCACCACAGTCAATTTTGTTAACTGTACACCCTGCTTCTTTCAGTATTTGTTTTTAATCTTTTGATTTCGACTATTATAATGTAATGAGGAAAAAAGAGAGAGAGAGAGAGAAAAAGCTATGTATGCAAGTGTGAAAGATATTCAAGTATCATTAAAATGTAAGAATAAGAATAACATAAATTATATAAGTTATAATTTATATAATTTATGTAAGAATAAGAACTATCTGATAAGTTACTTCAAAAAAAAAAAGAAAAAAGAACTATCTGATAAGTTAAAATGAACATAAGTTGGTCAAATTGTCAAGTTAAGGCTGAGAACTTAACGGAGATGATTAAGGTTGCAGAATTATAATTTAAAGCAATTTAATTTAGACAAACCTGAGATAAACATAAGATGAAATGAGGAATTTCGCTGATCTTGTTTTGTTCATCAATAGATCAAATAAAGATCACTCTTCATAATCTTCATCATATATGTTTTTTCCATCTATCTCAATGCAAGGGATGTGGACTATCTTGGGCCATTCTTGTCCAATATTTCTTTTGCACCGTTTCTTCAGCAATGGACAATCAACAATAAGCACATATAAAAGTGAGGATGGTAGACCCACCTTCGGAAAGGATATGAGGTTTGGACACTGCATGATGATCAAAGATTCAAGAGAGGTGAGGTTTGAAAATCCCTTTGAAGACAAGTGTCTTAATTTCTTGAAACATGAAATGTTCAGATCAATTAGAGAAGAAGGCAACAATATTCCCATCTCCTCTTCCGGGAAAGAGTCTGCATCAATATCCGGAGATCCACCAATACGGAGGCTGGTAAGAGAGGTGAGCTTGTGCAACCCCCACTCTATCAATGGCTTCCAAAGTTTCAGATCTACAATTGAAAGTGATGTTAGGTTTGTTGGAAAACCTTTTCCTGGAAAGGATATGATACTTGGACATTTCCATACTTCAAAATGTTGAAGAGAATTAAGTCTGTCCAAATGGTTTGGTAGGGCTTCAAGTTTGGGGCAGTTGCGAACTTGAATGAATAAATTGGTGTTGGGAAGCCCTTCTTTTGCGAAGGAAACAAGACTTGAACAACTGAATATATGAATTCTATTGAGATAGTTAAGATTCTGTAGGCCTTCTGGTATGAACTTGAGATTTTCACAATTACATATTGCAATTGTTATAAGAGAAGTGTTATTATGAAAACTCTCTGCTAAAGACTCTAACTTTAGACAATCATGAATCTCAAGATTTATAAGTGTTGCAGGTAACTGACCACTTGATAATAAGCAAATAAGAGATGGGCAGTTGAAGATTTTCAGCTGCTCGAGAAGAGGTGTCTTGGTGTTGTTGAAATTTCCCTTATGCAACAATAAAGAAGAAGAAGCACAAGTCTCCTCTCTATCATCCATTAAAAGTTGCAACTTCTCACAATTTTGTACCTCAAGCCTTTTCAGAGATGAAGGTAGTTGGCCTTTTGCAATTAATGTAAGACCATTACAATTTCTAACCTCAAGTTCACGCAAAATGGAAAGAGAAAAAGCCTCTGGAAACTGAACAAGACTTGAGCAATTCTCAATGCATAACTCTTGAAGGGAGCTGAGGTTGCATAGTCCTTGTGATGGCTTCTCAATATGATTTTCCTTTTGCAACAAATTCATTGGCTCATCACAACCAACAATCTTTAGCTGCTCTATGTGATCACACCCTTGCCTTAACCAATTTCCAAACTCTAGAATATTTGAAATAATCACAGAGTTTAGTGAGTTGGTGTCAGTTGTACAGCTTGTACTATTGCATTTTATTACTTTGCACCCAACTATTTCAAACTGGCAAAGCATAGGAAGGTTTGCAAATGCAACCAATAACTGTGCACATTCATGAATTACAAGTTTCTCCAATGAAGAAAGTGGGCTCAATAGATTCACTGAGAGTTTAGGACATTTCAAGATGGAAAGTTCTCGCAGGTGAGGCAGCTCATTTACAACCCCGTTTTCTTCCATAAGATCCCAATACTCCCATTTGTCCAAGTCTTCCAAATGCAGGGTCTCCAGGGATTGAAAAGAACCTGAACAATTTTGACCATGAATCGTAAAACCTATGCTTTTTATAATTAGACTCTTCATTCCTATGATGAAAAGGTGTTTAAGAGAATATAACTGCGCAACCGGAGGCAAGGATGTACATTTTTCACAGTGTTCTAATCTTAAAACCACTAAGTTAGAGAAAGACGGATCCCCAATCCAGGATGGAAATCTTTCACCACCATAGCATTTGATTGTGAGCTCCTTCAGATTTTTATGAGGTTGCAACAAGTTAAGTGTGTCTCTTTCTGATACCTCGTTCCTTGAGTCATCAAACTTAGAGTCCCATTCTAGTTGCAATACATTTATGTCATTCTTATCAATTAATATGGCATCTCTTGTATCATGAAAATGAATGACATTTTCTAATCTTGAAATGCTAAGTTTTTCACGAAGAAACTTCAAATTCTTTAATTCTTTTAAACTAGATCCAACACCGGCACCCACAAAAAAATTAGTCAAAGTTTGCAAGTAATTCAATCGTCTAATTCCTAAAGGCATCTCCGTTATTAAATTTACCCCTGTCATGTCAAGATGACGTAATTTTATCAAATTTCCTATATAACAAGGTAACCTCATTAGACTTGAACAACCTCTTAATATTAAAATTTGCAAGTTAAATAGAGAACTTGTTGATTCAGGTAAAGTTCTAATCACAGTGTAAGAAAGGTTAAGGTACCTCAGATGTCTTAAACCTCCAATTGAATCAGGTAACTCAAAGATGTAGTATCTTCTTAAAGACAGCACCCGCAATCTTTTGAACTTTGGCAACAAATCAAAAAGAACCCACGTAGATATATAACCAGTTTTATCATACATTGATATTGGTAGGAATGTCCTTAAGAGCTTGAAATTGTGGAAGATCTCGAACTTATTTTTGCCATCAAATTCACCACATGTGTAAGAAGAATGACGCACTCTTTCAAACTGTTTCAACTCCTTTGTAGCTTCTAATCCAACCTCCAATCTAAAATTTGATTCTTCAAAAATACATAGAGCTAGCTCATTAACAAGGTCGTGCATTATAAATTTGGAATTATTACGATTTGATTTTTCAAAAATTGACCTTGACAATAGATCACGAAAATATTTGCGGCCTAAATCTTCCATTTGCTTACAATCTTTTGATTGTTGAAGAAGACCCTCAGCCATCCATAACAATACAAGTTCTTCCTCTTCAAATTCATAGTCTTTTGGTAAAACTGCACAATACGCAAAACATCTCTTGAGATGCGAAGGAAGATGATGATAGCTAAGTTTTAAGAATGCCGGAATAGCCTCACTTTCTTCATATAAATCAAAGTTGTTGCTCAATATATCTTCCCACTCACCATCTTGCTGCTTACAACGTATGAGTCCGCCAAGGATTTTTGCTGCTAAGGGCAAACCTCCACACTTCTTACCAACATTTTGATGAATTGATTCCAATTTTGGATGCGAATCAATGTCTATATTCTCAAATGCATGCTTAGCAAACACTAACCAAATATCATGATCTGATAGAAGATTTAATTTATAAAATCCATGGGGTCTCATTGTCAAAGCTACCTCTTGAAGTTGAGTCGTCACAATTATCCTACTTCCCAAAGCTCCCACCATAAAGGGAGCTTTTAAGATTTCCCATAAGCTATAATTTTTGCTCCAGACATCATCTAAAACAAGCAAAAACTTCTCACCAGCTACTGCTTGTTTTAGTAGAGTTTGCACTGTATTTAAATCCTTCAAATCACAAGGTAAGCAAGTGATTGACTCCAAAATTGACTTTGAAATTCTTAAAATATCGAAGTCCTCAGAAACACAAACCCATACTTTTGGCTTGAAATCTTCAACTGCCTTATCATTGTAAACCTCCCGAGCAAGTGTGGTTTTACCGATTCCGCCCATGCCCACAATGGGTATCACAACAATGTTGGCGTCCCCAGATTCATTCATCAACACCATGTCAAGTATCCTGGCCTTGTCTTCATCTCTCCCAAGAACAACAGGTTCTGTTGGTATACATGTAGTGGGCGGCCTTTGTGGTACACCAGTTGATGATGTCCCTCCAGCCATCTTTGTTAATCCGAGGTCATCTTTGTCTTCGCAGAGTCGCTTCAGCCGATTAGATATGTCATCCATCTTGGACTTCATGCCAGTATAAAACACGAAAGCCCTGCCAGCATCTGCAATGATATTAGTCTGATCTGCCATCAACCTGTGCTCGAGTTCTTCCGTGGCAAATTCATCTAGTATGTCCTCCACATCATAAGACAAGTGGCGGAGATCGTCCAGCCACATCTTCACAAACTTGTCTGTCAGTTGCTTCTGCTCTGCGTCTGAAAGGAGTGCCTCCATCTTCAACAACTTTCTCCTCCATTTTTCGAAGTCTAAACACACCCAATCTGGAAGTCGAATGAAGGACAAATCATGAGGTGCCAATCTGTCGAATAACACCTGAAGAAAAGCAGAGAGTATGGTCTCTCCGACAGCCATGGTTCTGGTTTTGTTGGTGAAAAGAAAGGATTATTACACACAGAATTTTATGAGAGGAAAGCGAGAGGCACTGGTCTGCTCATTAGATGTTTGTAATCCAGAAATCCAAAGTCACTGCAAGTCTTTCAGAAACAAAAAAAAAAAAAAAGTCATTGCAAGTCGTTGCATAAAGTGTTGATTACGTAAAACAGAATGCTTAAAGGTTTTCATTCCCCTGCCTTAATGCTTAGAACCGATTGTATAGCAATGAAAATAAGACAGAATGCTTGTTAACAAGATTACAGGGGAATGAAAACCTGTGGCTTAGCTAGAAGAAGCACATCACAATGAATACCAGATAACCACCAGTGATCTTGATCTTCATGATCAGAACCATCACTCCATCTAACTACTCGAACTGCATGTTGATTAAGTGAAAGAGCGTAGGGTAATCAGAAGATAAGTTAAATCTAGCTAAAAGAAGCACACTGAAGATTTAAAGGCTTAAAAATATATATATATATATATATATATCAAAATCTACAAATAACATGAATGATGTATTTACCAGAATCTTTTGTAGTCAATCGAAAGTCATTGCAAGTCCCCTGAAATCGAGAGTAATTGCAAGTCACTGCAAGTCTATTAACAGTTTTTATTCCTAGTTGGACTGTTAACAGTTTTGATTCGTAGAGAGTTGAGCCAAACATTAGTTGGACTATTAACAGTTTTTATTCCTAATCATAGAACAGGGTTGGGACGACTGCTGTTGACTTGAGATTGTTCGGAGCAATTGTGCTTAAAATTAGTTTCAATATGTAATGACTATACGATCCATTTGAATGACCAAGTCATTGCGAAGTCATTGTGTAATTGCACGCCACTCTTTAATAGAAATGGTTGAATATTTCTCTTGATCTTAAGAGGTCATGACTCAAAGTATGAATAGTTTTCTATAAATTTAAATTCCCCTACGTCACCATAAAAAAAAAAAAATTGGTCCTAAAAAATTTGCAAATAAAATAAGAGTTACTTATGTAAAAGTGTCATGATATTTTTCAAAACACTAACCATGATAAGAGTTTAGCATTACATAGAAGTACCTTTGATCGGGTTTAACCAAGTCAACTTAGTGAAAAACTTAACATTTCAATGACAGGCTGGTCTTTTTTCATGTTGAAATTATTTAGCCCAATCATAAATTGGCATGTTATCACTCATATATTTAAAAATAATTTAAATAATTAATATTATTGTTATCATAATTGACAAAAAAAAAACTATTTCCAAAAAATAAAGAAAAAAACGCAACCACAGAGCTTTTGAATAATCGTATTCTATCTAGAAATAAAAACTGTTCATAGTCTAGGAATAGTTGGACTATTAACAGTTTCAATTCCTAAAGTCTTTTATTAAGTCAATTCCTAAAGTCTAGGAATAGTTGGACTAGTAACAGTTCCAATTCCTAAAGTCTTTTATTAAGCCAGCCCAGAGAGTAGAGCCAAACGTTAGTTGGACTATTAACAGTTTTATTCCTAATCATAGAACAGGACTGGGATGAAAGGTTTTGACTTGAGATTGTTCAGAGCAGTTATGCTCAAAATTAGTTTCAATATGTAGTGACTATAGAAGCTAATTAAAATGGATATTTTTGAAGCATGCATGGTGTTTTTTTGACAGCTTAATTAGAAAAAAAAAAAAAAAAATTGAGTTTTAAGTTTGTGCTGTTAGTATGTTTAAATATGATCAATTTGATGAAAAAAAACGGAATTGCACGTTCCATTTGAGTGACCAAATGCTGTTGGGCTGTTGATTGCATGTAGAGCTTGCTCACCGCTTTATATTGTTGGAGTTTTAAAGAGATTGAAAATGATCAAATGATCAATGTAACAGTAAGCAAAGAAAGAACAATAAAATTTGTTGTGTGAAATCTCTAATTTTATTTATCTAATAATGAGTTTAAATACAACAAATAATAATAGAAAATGAGAAAAACAATGCACTACATGGAACACATTTCCATGATCAACACATTCCTAAAAATTAGAGAAAAACAAGGTACTACATGGAACACATTTCCATGATCAACACATTTCTAAAAATTAGCAACTACTAATGACCAAATCAATTGAAACAATCAAACAACTAAGAAATAAAATAAATAAATAAATAAAATTTCAGCTTGATCCATGTTGCAGCAGTTGAAGCACAACTTCAACACTCCTCCTTGCTCTGGTTGCTGCAAACTCCAAGTTTCTCTCTAAGAAACTCAAACTTGCTTCTTGACAGAGGCTTTGTAAATATGTCAGCTAGTTGAAGATCAGATTTGCAATATTTCAAACCGAGCCTTCCTTCTGCACTTCTCTAAGAAAGAATAACTTGATATTGAAATGCTTAGTTTTCCCGTGAAAAACAGGATTATGAGAGATTGCAATTGCAGCTTGATTATCAACAAAAATTTCTGTGCGTCCTTCTTGCTTCATATTCAAATCAATCAACACCTTTCTTAACCACAAAGCCTGATTTGCAGCAACAGTAGCTACAATAAATTCAGCTTCTGTTGTAGATTGTGTCATTGTATTCTGCTTCTTGGAACACCATGAAAACACTCCTGAATCAAGTTTAAAACAGTAACCTGTAGTACTTTTCATATCATCAGGTGAACCTCCCCAATCACTGTCAGAATAGCCCTATAGAATACAATCTTGACTGGCACAAAACTTGATTCCATAATCAAGTGTTCCTCTCACATATCTAAGGACTCTTTTAGCAACTGTAAAATGTGTTTCGATTGCACAATTTGTAAATCTAGATAATAAACTTACAGAGTGTAAGATATCAGGCCTTGTAGCTGTTAGATACATCAGACAATCCACTAGACTTCTGTAGAGATTTTCATCAACCTTCTCAACTTATCTTCCTTACTCAGCTTCTCCTTTTGGCACATTGGAGTATGTACACTCTTACATTCATTCATTCTGAATTTTTTTAGAATCTCCTTAGCATACTTCTTTTGACAAATAAACACTTCTCCATTCTTCTGCTTGATTTCTATTCCTAAAAAGTAAGCCATCTCCTCCAAATCTGTAATCTCGAAGGTTTGCTGCATATCTTCTTTGAACTTTCTCACAAGTTTTTCATTGCTTCCTGTAACCAGCAAATCATCCACAAACAATGAAACAATTACAAAACTGGTTTCATCACCTTTGATGTAGAGGGTAGCTTCACTGAAACTTTTTCTAAAACCCAGTTGCAACAAGTGCTCATCAATTCTGCTGTACCAGGCTCTGGGTGCTTGCTTCAGGCCATACAAGGCTTTCTTGAGTAAATACACTTCATCTTCATGCCCTTTTACTGCAAATCCATCAGGCTGCTCAACATATATCTCATCCTCAAGAAAGCCATTCAAGAAGGCTGATTTAACATCAAGTTGATAGACTCTCCATCCCTTTTGTGCAACTATTGCAATCAACAATCTGATTGTATCTAGTCTAGCAACAGGAGCAAAAGTGTCAGAAAAATCAACACCAAAAATCTGAGCATACCCTTTCACAACCAGTCTGGCCTTGTGCTTGTTGATGGAACCATCAGCATTGAGTTTGGTTCTAAACACCCATTTTGCACCAATTACTTTTCTGTCTGCTGGTCTTTTTACAAGTTGCCAAGTCTAATTTTTTTCAATCATGCTCAGCTCCTCCTTCATTGCAGTTATCCATTTTGGATCTTTCTCAGCTTCCCAAAAATCTCTTTGGTCAAACATAGCAACATTGCATCTCTGATAAATCTCAGAAAGTGATCTTGTACCTCTTACAGGAGCATCATCAATCAACTCATCTTCTTTGAGCTGCAATTTAGGAACTTGGTCAGGATCCAAAGCTACTTGCTTTTTCTCCCAATCCCACTCGTCATTCTCCATAAAATGCACATCTCTGCTTATCAAAATTTTCTTAGTGTTTGGTTGGAAAATTCTATAAACTTTAGAGATTGTGCTGTAACCAACAAAGATTCCTGCTTCTGCCTTTTTATCCAGCTTATCCCTTTTGATCTGAAGCACATAGACAAAACACAAACATCCAAATACTTTGAGATTTTTCATAGAAGGTTTAAAACCATACCAGACTTCATATGGAGTCTTTCCAGCGACTGCTTTAGTAGGTAGTCTGTTGAGAAGGAAAACTGTAGTATGTGCTGCTTCTACCCAATATTCCTTTGGCAAATTCTTCTCAAACATTAGACATCTGGCCATCTCCATTATGGTAGGGTTCTTTCTCTCATTGACTCCATTTTACTGTGGAGTGTATGGAGCAGTAAGTTGATATTCAATCCCAGCCTCTTCACAGAAAAAGTTAAACTGACCGGAAGTGTACTCCTTACCATTATCAGATCTCAAAGCTTGGATTTTGTGATCACTTTGTGTTTCAATCCATTGCTTGAATTTCCAAAACACACCAGCAACTTCTGACTTGAATATAAGAAAATAGATCCAACACATTCTGGAATAGTTATCAATAAAGATCAGGAAAAACCTACTCCCATTGAGAGATGAAGTTTTGTGAGGTCCACCCAAATCAATGTGTATCAATTGCAGCTTTTCAGTAGCTCTCCAAAATACTTGTTTAAAGGGAATTCTTGATTGCTTTCCTTGTTGACAGACTTTTCAATCTGGAATTTCAGATTCAAGGTAAGGTAGACCTAGAACCAATTCATTTCTCTGTAAATTCACCACAGCTGTATGATTGAAATGTTCAAGCCTCTTGTGCCAGACTTTTGCATGAATTTTTGTTGCAGAGAATGTTGTTTGCTCCTCCTCCAATGGATCAAGTGCAAAGCTCTTCTCTTTCATTTTAACTCTAAACACATCATTGCCTTCTGCATCCTTGATTAAACACTGATTTGTTTCAAAGATAACTTTGAAACCTTTCTGAATCAATTGGCCAACACTCAACAGATTTTGACTAATATTAGGTACAAACAATACATCTCTGATAAACTGTGTACCTGAAATGCTTTCAATTGCTACTGTTCCTTTTCCCTTGACTGCAATGTACTCTCCATTGTCAATCTTCACTTTGGAAACTACTGAAGTGTCCAATTCCTTGAAGAGATCACGATCAAAGGTCATATGGTTGGTACAACCACTATCAATGAGCCACTTTTCGCTTGAATGACTGGTTGCAAAACAAGAAGCAACAAAGAGTTGCTCCTCCTCTTCCTCATCAGCAACCTGAGCAACATTCTTCTGCTGCAAATTCTCTTTTGTCACAGTCTTCTGTTGAATGTTGCTTCTGCAAATTCTTTGATGATGCCCCATTTTATGACATTTCTCACATTGCTGGTTTGGCCTTCTCCAGCATTTGAAAGGTGGATGACCCTTTCTTCCATAGTGTTTACAAAGAGGGAAATCAGATTTTGTTCCCTTACTGGTATTAAGAGAATCAAAACTTGAGTTTCCCTTCTTGTTTTTCTGATTCTTCTTCCATTTTCCTCTTTGACTTGATTGAGCTCTTGCAGTTAATGCACCTTCAACAGACCCTTCAGACCTCATGAGCCTTCTCTGTTCTTGTGCCTGCAAAGCATGCATCAATTCTACCAAACTAATTTTTGAAAGATCTTTAGTATTTTCCAGAGAGAAAATATTGCTTCAAACCTCTCAGGAACAATTACAAGAATTTTTTGAACTAATCTAGAATCAGGAAATTCAGAACGAAGTAACCTTACTTTGTTTGCAATTTCAAGTAATCTGTCAGAGTACTCCTTCACTTTCTCAGAATCCTTTATCTTCTGAAGCTCAAACTCTCTGATCAGGTTCAGAATCTGCATTCCCTTAATTTTTTTCATCTCCTTCATACTCCCTCTTTAGGAAATTCCAAACTTCAAAAGCTAATTTTATTATCATGATTGTAACAAATATTTCAGGGGAGACCGCAGCAAATAACGTAGCTCTTGCTTTCGACTTTCTTGATTTCTTCTCCTTGTGATTCTTGATCTGCGCCAAGGTTGGATTCAGAAGTAATGGAAAAACTTCATAGTCCTCCTCCACAGCTTCCCAGAGATCATTTGCCTTCAGATGAGCCTCCATTCTTACTACGCAGACATGATAACCTTCACCATTAAAGACTGGTGGTGCTAGTGTAGTGAAAGGAGATTCTAAATCCATGGAAGAAGAAAGCAAAGAAAACAAATTTCTCTCAATCACATGTCCCTCAAGAAGAGAGCTCTGATACCAATTTCTTGGAGTTTTAAAGAGATTGAAAATGATCAAATGATCAATGTAACAGTAAGCAAAGAAAGAACAATAAAATTTGTTGTGTGAAATCTCTAATTTTATTTATCTAATAATGAGTTTAAATACAGCAACTAATAATAGAGAATGAAAAAAATAAGGCACTACATAGAACACATTTCCATGATCAACACATTCCTAAAAATTAGAGAAAAACAAGGCACTACATGGAACACATTTCTATGATCAACACATTCCTAAAAATTAGCAACTGCTAATGACCAAATCAATTGAAACAATCAAACAACTAAGAAATAAAATAAATAAATAAATAAAATCTCAGTTTGATCCATGTTGCAGCAGCTGAAGCACAACTTCAACATATATTCTCTATTTTCTTTTTTGTTTTTGTTGTGTTGAAAATGAGAATCCTGAGACCTATTTATAGACTTTCAATTGAGCAGTTGTGTCTTATTATGGAGACACAATTTTTCTAAAGAGACATGACTTCTCCTAAAGACATAGCTCTCCTGAAGAGACATGATTTCTTCTAAAGACACAACTCTCCTAGAGACATACGACTTCTTCTAAAGAGTCATGATGTTTCAATGTGTGAGGGTGCACCAATTGTGTGATATACCTTCTCATGTTGAATCCTCTGCATGTGATTGCAATGGTTGACCTAAAAATTTATATGAGATGAGACACTAAAGTTAAACATATTATATATAATAATATTAAAATACAACCATGATGTAAATACTAATAATTAACATACTAATGAGAACCATCGAATATTAGTGAGGGAAAGGAGGAAAAGTGTGTGACTTGCATCTTGCAGAGTTGCTCCAGAGACCGACCTTGACATGCCTCGAAAGATCCTCTTCACAGCAAGGCCAACAAGATTAATCCAGCAAATGCTAGAGTTCGCCTGCGACATGCATCGAGAGATCCATCTCAGGGCGGAGCCCATGAAATTAATCCAGCAAATGTATGTACTTAGGTCATGGGATCGATTCTTAAGTGAACTCCGCAGAATTAAATCAGAGGACGACCACAACACAAGGTTCGTGGTGGGCTGTTTAGCCACGGTTCGTGGGCTAGCAAATTTCAACTTTATAAGTTTAATTTAATTAGGATTTGTTTTTGTTATTTCTTATTTTAACTATTATATTTCTTTTCACTAATTTAGAATTATTTTCCTCTAGGATTATATTTCCTAAAGAAATTAGTGTTACTTTAATATAAATAGAACTTTAAAGTTAGGTTTTGATTATTCTTCTAGACTTTGGAATTATTAATAAAAATCTTACAACTTTATGAGGCCAGTTCTCAATGTTTTTCTTTAAGCTTTTCTGGATAATTTTACTTGGGATTGTTTGCGCTAGAGTTAGGTCAATTCTATGATTTGATTCTAAGTTATCAATTTACCCAATTTTGTGGGCTAATTGGTTCAAAATTTATCATGTTGTGTGGTGTGAATTAGGATGATTAGGGTTTGTTATTGGATCTATAATTAGGTCCTCAATAATTTGATTCTTTCATTAGATATTTTCGAGAGTGGTTGTGAGATGAAGATTGGCAAGAATTCCAATTCAACGGGGAATGTTTCAATTATCAACAAGGTGATCAGGCTAAAATATGGCATGGTTGCATACTTCTAATCCTAGCTTTTGTGATGAATACTTGGCTAAATTATGGTGTTTGTGATGGTTTTTAAGTGTTTTGTGTAGGTTGGTGAGTCATGAATCAATGTGGTTAAATGGCAAGAAAATGGTAATTTTCAAGGCAAATTCGGAGTGGAAAATTATGTGTCTCATGTGTTTGTAATGCGAGTTGTAGAAAGGCTAAAGGTCGCGACAAGAAGTCGCCACGGATGACCAAAGAGCATCGCAGCTTGGTGTTACGAGACTATGCAATAAAAATTGGTCATGACAAAGACTCGCCATGGTGAAATTGAGTGTCGTGAGCGTGTGTTGTGAGAAGAATGCTTGTGACAACAACTCATTACAAGAGGATGAAGGGTGTCGTGAGAATGTGTCGGATGTATTATCTCGCGACAGCAAGTCGCAACCATGGGCGGAAACATGAACGAGAGTGATTCGAAACCCTACTTGCTTAAGCCTATAAATACATCATTTTGTGAGGTGCACAACATCTTTTGGCAATCAGCAGCAGCAGAAAACACATAGTTCATCATTTTTCTCTAAGTTCTTCAAGGATTCTCAGTCAATCATCAAGTGTAAAGCAATTCATAGAGATCAAGAAGGAAATATCAACATCTAGAGAGTAGAGCAGCCTATGGTCTTCATAAACATTGTGAAACTTTCTTTTTTCTTTAGTTTTCTCTTTGGATCTATGTTGTTGATGATTGATTATTCATTGATTGTGTTGATTTGTAGAAGTATGACGAACTAATTTCTTTATCTAGGCCTATAATGTAGCCTAACCATGAACTCATCTATTTGATGGATTTTTATTCATGTATTTTATTCGATTGGGATTTAATGCTATCAATTAATTTGGTACCATTGATTGACTAGATCATGTAACCATAATGCACTTGGAAAAGGTGTTCATATGTTAAGAAATCAATAGAATGGCACAAATCTTACAGGATAGAAGTAGACTTATGGTTTGTATAATCATTTATGAGTAATTAAATCGTAATGGACTCAAGTTAATTAATTTACATGGGAATATAGTCAATTGATTTATCTGGGTAAGTTCCCTAGACCATCAGAAAAGGCATGAGAATAATATAGAATTACTCGATTAAATACGTGGTAAAAAACATTATTTGTTGGTGATATGAGAATAGGTTGAGTGAAATGGTTAGGTGAACAATTGCATCCCTAGAACTTCTAATTTGTTGGTGTGAACTTTAATCATTTACTAGTTTAATTCAGTTTAGTTTTCAATTTATAAATCAATTTCATTATTGTGATAGTTCGGATAAGGTTGATTTTAATAAACTTTGGAACATAAATTTGGTAACTTTCATCTTGGAACGATCTTTATTTATCACTATATTACTTATGGATCATATATACTTGCATGTGTTCTTGTGTGTGTTTCATGCGCTTGAATTTAGCCCATCAAGTTTTTGGCGCCGTTGTTGGGGACAATGTGTCAAATTTCTGTTAATATCAATACTAGTTAAGGCAGCTTTAATTAAAATGTTTTTGTTTTTCTTTTTAGGAACTTTTGGTCTTTACCAGTGTAGATCGAAAAGTGCCGACTTGTTATCTTTTGATAGTGAAATCAAGAGAACAACTTGAAATCTAAGGAGAGCTAGACGGTTAGTAGAGCATCAAGACATAGTGGCTAATGATTAAGCTTGGCAAACCTGATCCATACTTGCAATGATGTGGTTCGGGTATAGACCCAAACCTCTTTTCAAAAAACCCTTATAAAAACCTGGTTTGAAAAAACCCACATAATTGCTGTAGGATACAGGTCTACTCGAGAGTCTTTATTAGACCCATAAAATACCTATTGTTTATATATCCACTACCCCTCTCCTTTTATAAAATAAAAAATAAAAAAAAAAAAAAAAAAAACCCTAACTTCTCAACTCTCTTAACTCTTTCTCTCTCTCTCTCTCCAATCTCCATCGTCGTCATTCCCGTGCTCGACTATGCCTCTCTCTCTCCATCGCCGCCGTGTTATCTCCGACCACTAGAACATCTCCATCACTCTCTCTCCATCACCGACCAACAAAACCGAGCCCTGTTTGCAAAAACCCTGAGGTTTTTAAGCTTTTCTAGGTGTTTCACATCTAGGTTTTGCTTCAATTCATTTATGTCTTTCAAGTCCTTCATATCTTGTTGTATTGCATTTGGGTTGTGTGTCTTTCGCATCTTCTATGATATATTATTTGGGTTATTTTTGTGTTATTGATGTTTGGTGGTATTATATGATTAGATAGTGGGGTTTTGTATTAGGTATGATTTTGATCGTGTTTTGAGAAGTTTTGTTCCTGTTTTGTTTCAGGCAAAAAATTTACCTCTACTTTGAATGGTAGAAAGTATTAATTATAATGTTATGAGAATAGTTTAATGTAGTTTTAGTGTATCTGTTGCCATAATTGTGCTCGTTGATCCACCATGTGATTTTTATCCAGTTAAGGAATACAATTTATACAGTTGTTTCTTATTGTTTTGTTACATGTTTCATTATTAAGATTTTCTTTGTCTTTTTTGTTACCGTGAATTGGATTATTTTCCATTTTATGTCGCATTAGGTTCTTTTGGAATCTGGTTTTTCTTTACATGATTGTTCCTGTTTGTTTTCATTATTTACTTTGTTTTCTTTATATGGCTAAAGAAGTGTAGAAAACATAGATATGGGCAAGTATAATATATAATGTAAGGCTTGCCCTTTCGAAATTTGATTTTATGTCAACATTTCGTAGTGTTGTTATGGGGGATAAGCTGAATACATGTTGTTTTAGCTATAATCCAAGTATAGTACCTTTATTTAATGCTAAATGGGTGAGTAGTATATAGTTAGAAACCAGTAATTTTTTTTTTTTTTTTTTTTTATACAAAAAACAGGGCATACACCTAAAGGAGAAAAGAAAAAACTAATGGAAAGTTTGCGCTCTCTGGCTTTCAGAATTAAGAAGGTACTCTAACTCTGGGGGTGTGTCAGAAAAAGAAATGTCCTCCTCGGATACTCCAAGAACTCTTTTTGCCAACCAATCAGCAACATTATTAGCATCTCGAGGTAAGAAAAGGATTTTAAAATGCCAATCTTTCTTCATAATGTTCCAAATGTCTAAAATTATAGATTCATAGTAAATGGGAGTAGGATCCGATTGAAGAATTAAATTCATGGCCTTTTTACTATCTGATTCCACTAATATAGCAGGATAGAGTAAATCCCAGGTAAGAATAAAGCCTCTCAAGATGACCCTAAACTCAGCTTCTAAAATCGTGCAAACACCAAGCGAGCACATAAAACCTCCCTTAAAAATCCCTTGATCATCACAAATTAAACCCCTAATCGCAGCTCTGCCAGTAGCTTTATCTAAGTCTCTATCTGTGTTCAATTTGATTCAATAACTTCAACTTAGCTACATTTGGTGGTAGTGTTTGAAACCTCTGGTGTAACAACGCACGTACTTTCATCAAACAAAATATTTTTGTTTTGTTATATTTTTTTTATTATTAATTGAATTGTTTAAAAATATTGGGTAGCCAAACAACATGACTAATTGTGGAGAAAGTCAAATGAATAGTTCGATTGGGGATAATGATATTGAGAATGTTGAGTCTTGTGTTCCAAGAGTAGCCAAATGGAAATGGGAAACATGATTGATATGTTCACAAAATTAGATATGGGCTCCACTTCGATGTAAGAAAGTAGTTATAAATTTAATTATATTATGTTTATTATTCATAATCATTAATTTTATTTTTAACTTTTCACTTCATTTGTTTTATTAGGTGGTGTTCTGGAGGAAGAAATATATCAAAAACAAGATGAAGAAGAGCCATTATCATCTTGATTTTATTTTTTATATTTATATCCATATATTTTTTGTTATTTTGAAATGTAAATTAAGGATAAATTTTACCTTTTAATGTTATTTTTTGTTTAATTTTGATAATGGCATGTTTTTTGTAAAATCTAGCAAGAATGATTATGAAATGAATTATGTTATGTGAAATTAATTTATTTTGATTAAATTAAAAAATATGATTTTTTAAAGAAAAAAATGTTTTTTTTTTAAAGAAAAAAAAATGAATTTTTTTAAAGAAAAAAAAATTAGGTTGGGATCTTGGACTCATTGAATTTCTTAGTCCATAAAGATTGTCTTGAGAAAATTTTGAATTTTTTTTTTTTAAATTCGGGTCAACTCCGGGTTTGACCTAATCAACTCGAATCTAACTGGGTCAAATCTAGGTCTAGTGTAGGTTTGAGCAGATCTACTAAATGTGCAGGTCGGGTCTAGAATTAGATTCTGAAATTAATTAACGGTATGAGTAAGGTTTAGACCCTTAAAAAAAAGGAGGTCCAATGCGAGTCTGGGCCTAGTGCGGGTCCAGACCCGTATTTTGCCATCCTTACTGATGATCAATAGGACTCGAAGGTCCAAAGAGTTTAAAGGATTATACTGTACCCTTTGTAGATGGGATTCAAGAAACTATTCATAGGCCAATAGTTCAAGCAAACAATTTTGAGATAAAACTGATGATAATTTAGATGATCTAGTCATTAGTTTTATTTGAAGGATTACGAAATGATGATTCAAATGAGCACATCGCCAATTTCTTGGAGATATGTAATACAATCAGACATATAGGGTCTTCAAGGATGCTATATGACTAGACCCGCCCTGAATCCCTTTGTGGAATCTGATGGGAGTCCCATAGCATTCCGACGAAACTCAATCGAACCCTAACTCTGTCTCGAAAGGGCCTGTGGGGTTACCGCTCTCACTTTAAATTTCTTTTCTTGCGAAAATGAATGTACACTTTTTCTTTTTAGTGTACGTTTACAAAACAGGATTATTAAAAATTTTGACAGCACAATGACTGTTTTTCTAAAAATTTCATCCTATGAAAATTTTTAGAAAATCTGTACACTTCTATAGCAACAAAACTCTCAATTTCTAGGCCTTAAGCCCTTTTTTCCTTTTTCCCAAAATCAACCACAATCATGTTTTCAGTTAAAAAAATACGACATGAAAATTATTTAATTTACACAAAAGCATGACATACACATTTTTTTTTTTTTTTAAACCTTTGAGCTTGAGATTGAGATTAAGCTCAATCGCCTACGTACTCCAACTTGGTGGAGATCAAAGCTCTCGTAGTTCATTGTTTATTTTACAAAAGCATAAACTACAAAAGTATACATCTACCATCCAAAAATATTATTTACAAAATGTATATCAAATCATAAGTAGTTATGCATGCATATAATATTTCAGAAGCAACCAAGTGCAGTAGCATCGTGTCATCAGCCCACTTGCACGTCTGATAGAACCCCTTCTATTTGATGGCTCGAACTTGCACCTGTGGAGGATTTTTCAAAAACATAAAAAAAGTAATGAGTATTTAAACTCGGTGAGTGGGTAAACTCTTAAACTATAATATTTGTTTTATAATTATATATATATATATCCTCCTAAAATAGGTTGAAAAACTAATAATTTCTTACTAACCGTTATAAAACTGTAAAACTGGCATAAAGCGTATAAATATTATTGCTCGAAATCCAATAATAAATTTCATAAAGCGTAAATTTTCTTATTTTCTAAACTTCACGTCTAATAATGTGTTTTTCCTTCTAAAGCTTGCTTTACAAGGTAACCCAGGGGAACTCATTCTTATGTGATGGTACGTATACACGTCACTAGAATTAGGGAATGCTACCATATATAGTCGCAGATGCAGGAACTTTAGGATCGCGATTTTCCCCCAACACAAGCAGATCTACACTACCATATACATACAGAGGGCGACACATTGACTCAAGTCACTCAACCCCCCAAGTTAGTGACTCTCCTTACCTCTTGCCATACATGCATAGGGTACTTCGACCAGGTATACTGGGGATTAGGGTAAATCAAAGACAGTTAAAATCCTTTCAATATGCTTAAAAATCTTACATACACTAGACATGAAAGTATATTGATTTAATTAGAAAATATTATTTTCTCTAGTATATGGTTTACAACCAAAATACTATCCTTCTAAGGTAAAAGTCTAAAACTTTACAAATACCCTTAGTATGTCTCTTTTATACATGTACATCACTCAGACATACTAAGTTGCTTTACTACTAAAATACGTACATTTATAACATAAATTTAGAAAAACTTACATGCATCATTAGAAGATGCCAACATGCTAAAAGTTTAATCAATTCAACATTATAAATTGAATATTAAATAAACATTTGTAATCATCAATTATCAACTAATAAAGCTCATAAAGGCTTTAAAAATAATCACACTCACAACTTGCTATCCAAACTAGTAAACCACTCTTTCAAGTTCTTCTTTAGCTCTTCACTCCTTGTACACTTTAATTCGAGCAAAATTTTCACTTAGAACTCATACATGCATCAAGCTATTAAAACTCAATTTGTAACATAAACCATAACCATCCACCTTGGCCGAACGAAATAGATATATACAAATATATATGACTTTCTTTTTCATTATTCTTGATTCCAATCATCTTAAACCCATATAAATAAACATGAGACCTTATCAAAATCATCAAACATAAATTGAACCAAGGAGTGCACACACACATAGCTAAAAATTTTACTTGGTGGGATATCATCATTTTTCTTTTGCTTTCTTGGCATATAATTGTCTCAAATCATGCAAGATATTTCCCTAGTACTTAACCATAACTCAAATCCTAGTTTAAGCATGGGATTAGTGTGCTCACCTTGATACAAATCACTTAAATAATTCTTTTGGTTGAACTCCTTAAATCTCAAGTCCAATTATGGTACAAATAGCCTTACAAGCATGCCAAGAGTTCAATCAATAACTTAAACTAGAAAACAAACAAAAACTCATGAAAACCCATAAAACCTAACTTGAAAACTTACTTGTTTCTTCACTTTTTCTTGCTCAATGTCATCCCTTCACACTCTTGAACACTTTTAATGAAGACAAGAGGAAGAGATGATGCAAAATCACACCTAGATCACTTGGAATAACCTAGGGCAAGCTTAATTTCTTCTTTTTCTCCTTGGTCTGCCGAACTGCACAAATAAGGGCTGAGAATGGTTTCATTTTTGCTAGGGAACCATATTTATGCCTCCTTTAATGGTGCTAGAAGTCCTGAATACCCCTTGACCATCATTTAATACAAAAATCAACTTTTCCACGTGTCATACATTGATTTGCTCTCCTTAATGATTCACCAATCCACTCGCCATCAATATAATCAAACTTAAACCTTAAGAAAACATATGATTGGTCCTTAATATGGGTCATTCTTCCGCTAATTAATATTTTCATGCCAAAAAGTCTATTTTGCCCTTTAATGCATTAAATTCAGAGTCTTGCCTAAATAAATTCTAAAAATATTCTAAGATCATCAAATCTTCAAATTGATCATGTAATACTCTATTTAGATATAAAATCTCTCAATTGCAGCTTGAAAAAATTTAAATGAGTGAAATCATTAATACCCATTATTTTCCAAAAAGGGCATTTTTATCCAATAAACTTTGGATCACTTACAACCTATTCAAATGAACTTATTTTCAACCCATTTTAGTTTCTTTTAACTCTAATACTTATTCCGAACTTTTGATTTGCGGGGTCCACTTTCCAAAAATACTATTCACATGGATACTATTCATCTGGGTGAGAAAGAAACAAACTATCCAGCATATACCATCATTCTGAAATTCAATTAATTTATATCTATCCACATCCTTGGTTTGATTAAGGACTGTAAGTATAGCCTCCCCTTAAATTTCCTTGCAAACCTTATGGAATATTTACTTTTTGTGTATATAACTCAACTGCATTTTTCTCAAGCTTTTGAATGTGGATCATGAGGACAGGTTCAGTACAACGAGATTCATAATCATCTTTGACCTTATTGTTTTGTATCCACGTCAAAGCCCTAAATAGTTGTTGTATGAACTCATATGACTTAAGGTGACATTGTAGGAATGGATTTAGATAGACATTTATACTCTCACATCGTTGTGTACTATGCATGCCTGGAAAAAAGTAGCCTCTTACATATGATTCTCCCCAATGCTTACATTTATTTGACAACTAGTTACGTCAGAGTGGGTATATTCAACATATTAATTACAACACCACATAAACTTGTAATATTTATGTTTATATGATAACCGAACTACGTTAGAATGAGTATATACAAATTTTTATGTGTAATATGATGTTAATTTGCAATGTTTACATTAATATGATAACCAAATTACATTAGAATGAGTATATTCAACGTTTTACTGGTAACATAATTTTTATATGCAATATGATATTAACTTGCAATGTCTACGTTTATTTGATAATTAATTACGTTAAAATAAGTATATTCAACGTATTAATTATAACACTACGTTAACATACAATGTTTATTTTTATATGATAACCAAACTATGTTAAAATGAATATATTCTTTGTTTTACTTGCAACACAATTTTTATATGCAACATTATGTTAACGTGTAACGTTTACGTTTATTTGGTAACTAATTATGTTAGAATAAGTATCTTCAAAGTAACATATTAATCTCAACACCATGTTAATCAATGATGGACCTAGAATTTTTTTTTTTTTTTTTGAAAGGCAGGGGGGCAGAGGGAGAGGGGGGAGGGGTGGGGGGGGTGGTGTGGCGAGCCGGCGGCATGGTGTGGGTGAGCACATAAACAATGTAATGAAAACATTGAATGTTATGATGACATTAAATATAATATTTTTATGGAAAAAAAAGTTCGATAACATAATATAGTTTATATAAAATAAAATATACATCATACTTAAGTAAAGTAACTAGTTTTACACTTAAAAATCTTAATAAAATCATTAAAATAACTAAAAATTGAAAAAAATAACGTAAACTGCGTAAAATTATAATTTTAATAAATTACGTACAAAGTTAAAAAAAAAAAAATCTAAATTACATATAATACTACCATAAAGTAAAAATAAATAAATAAATATAAAAAAAAATTGAACATGACAATGCATGTACAATCTTGGTGCAAATAACTTAAAGTTCAAGATTTTAGGATCTATTGACGGGATATATATTAATTAAAATTATTAAAAATAAACAACTTTAAAAAAAAAAAAAAAAAGAAGAAAATTATTAGACTAATCTAGTAAGTAATTAAGTGGCAAGTGAAGATGTAGAGATTTCAAGTGTAGATGAAGAGAAAAAAAAGTATTCAGTAAAATGGCAAATTGCTAATAGAGTTTGTGTGGCCCATCCAAAGTAGAAGTAAATTTTGAGAACATATACCTAACTTATAGTGGGTCATTTTATAATATGCTGATGTGGAACTAGTCTCGCTAGTAAACTTCTTTGGAATTTGGTAATTCGTAACCTGCACAAGTCAAACAAAAGAGCAAGAATGACTAGGACACCGGTGTGGTGCCGATTGTAGGCACTCCAACACTCAAGTCAGGAAACAACTTTGATGTTAGAACAAATCAGACAAGTAAAACAATGAAATATAAAGTAATGGATGTAAACTAGGAGTTGTCGGATGCAAGGGTTGCTTGGAACATCGGTTCGGCACGGAGGGGGGATGGTCTAAGAGGATGGCTAAGGCGATAGTCCGTCGAGGTTTGAGGCGTTGTCTAACCGGAAGGTGACTTCCGGGGAGAATCCTAAATGGGTGTTTGTAAGTGCGTAAGCTTCTTTCTCTTGTTTAGGTTGTCTATATTCTGTGTGTCCTTGTACTCGAGGAGGAGGTCCTTTATATAGGCATAAAGGGCATCTCATTTTAGACAACTTCTTAATATGAAAATGCTGAAGAGATTGTATCCTAGAGAACCTAAAGATCTTGGACCAATCCCTAGATCCTTGGTTCCAAAAAGTAAATCTTCTAGTTCCTAAAATTCCCATATTACCTTTGAGGAAAGATTTTGTCTTGGAATAAAGTTAGTAAGATTTGCCAATGAAATAGGAAAGTGATGACCTCAATTCCCACTAATAGGCTTGATCGATTGGGCTTGCTGCTGGGCCGTCGTTCGATCCATGGGTTGTCCTCTTGGAGCGGACCAAACTCTACTCAATGGGCTAAAAGCATAAATTGGGCTGAACGAAATCGGTCGACTTATAAGGCTTTTTAGGTTTGACCTAGTTTTTTCTCATTCATTTATGTGCTTTTGGGTCCATTTCGTAATTGATGATTTTTAACCACTACATAACTAAAGGGAAAAATTATAAAATGAAAGCCTTAATTAATTAGGAGTAGGAAAAATATTAGGAATAGGAAAAATAGGTATAAGAAAAGTAATAAAAAAAGAAACTACTTACATTAGAAATAGAAATAATAAATCATAGTGTGAAAAAAATAATAAATCATAGTGTGAAAAAAATAATAAATAATAAAAGAAAAAATCATTTGAGACGTTGAGGGGAGGTATATGGATAGCTGACAAAAACTATAAAATGTTATTGTAAACAAAATAAAAAATAATAAACGATAATAGAACTAGAAAACAAAAAAATAAAACAATAACAGCAAAACTTTTTAGTACAAAGGAAGTCAGGAACAACTTTCTACAAGTCAAATCAAAACAAGCACAAGTGTAAAACTTCTCACTTTTTATCAATTTTTCAGCAAGGGCATGTGACCCAACTGGTTTTACGATGGGTCTGCCCTTACGTTAACTTCCAATGTTACATTATATATTAATAAAACTTTATTAGAATGATTATATTCAATGTTTTATTTGCAACATAATTTTTAACTTGTAATGTTTATGATTATATGTTAACCAAACCATGTTAAAATGACTATATTCAATGTTTTACTTTGCAACACAATTTTTATGTATAACATGACGTTAATGTTCAACATTTACGTTTATTTGATAATTAATTACGCTAGAATGAGTATATTCAATGTATTAATTACAATATCACGTTAGCTTACAATGTTTACATTTATATGGTAACCAAACTATATTAAAATGAGTATATTCAACGTTTTACTTGTAATACAATTTTCATATGTAATATAACGTTAACTAGCAATGTTTATGTTTATTTGGTAACTAATTATATTAGAACGAGTATATTCAATGTATTAATTAAAACTCTACATTAATTTGTAATGTTCACGTTTATATGGTAACCAAACTAAATTAGATTGCGTATATTTAATGTTTTACTAGTATCATAATTTTTAAATATAACATGATGTTAACTTGAAATGTTTACGTTTATGTAGTGACTAATTATGTTAGAAAAATAAGTATATCCAACGTGTTAATTACAATATCACGTTAACTTACAATGTTTACATTTATATGGTAACCAAACTATGTTAGAATGAGCAGATTCAATGTTTTACTTGCAACACAATTTTATATGCAACATGACATTAACGTGCAAAGTTTACGTTTATTTGATAACTAATTACATTAAAATGAGTATATTCAACCTAGTAATTGCAACACCATGTTAACTTTCAATGTTTACGTTTATATAATAATCAAACTATGTTAGAATGATTATATTCAATATTTTATTTGTAACGCAATTTTAACTTGCAATGTTTATGTTTATATAGTAACCAAATTATGTTAAAATGAGTATATTCAACGTTTTTTTGCAACATAATTTTTATATATAATATGACATTAACTTACAATGCTTATATTTGTTCAATAACTAATTACGTTTAAATGAGTATATTTAATGTATTAATTATAATATCATGTTAACTTGTAATGTTTAAGTTTATATGATAATGAAACTATGTTAGAATGTGCATATTCAGTGTTTTACTTGCAACATAATTTTTATGTATAACATAACATTAATTTACAACACTTATGTTTATTTAGTAACTAATTATGTTAGAATGAGTATATTCAACCTGTTAATTGCAACACCAATTAACTTGTAATATTTACATTTATATGATAATCAAATTATGTCAAAATGGGTATATTTAATGTTTTACTTGCAATACAATTTTTACTTATAGTGTTTACATTTGTTTGGTAACTAATTACGTTAAATGAGTATATCCAACATATTAATTGTAGCACCAAGTTAAATTACAATGTTTATTATTATATCATAACTAAACTATGTTAGAATATGTATATTCAACGTTTTACTTATAACACAATTTTTATATTCAACATGACACTAATTTGCAACATTTATATTTAAATAATTAAGTTAGAATGAGTATATTCAACATGTTAATTGTAACACCATGTTAACTTATAATGTTTATGTTTATATGGTGGTCAAACTACATTAGAATGATTATATTCAACGTTTTATTTACAACACAATTTTTAACTTGTAATGTTTACATTTATTTGGTAATTAACAACTTTAGAATAAATAATTTAACATAATAATTGTAGTAAGATGTTAATTTTTTTTTTTGTTAAAATAAAAAATGTTAAATTATTTAATAATATGTATAAATTATTTGAAATAATTTTACAAATATTATAAATTATTTTTATTAATTCTTTAATTTTTATATTATAAATATTTATTAACTAAATAGATTCAAAAAATGATACTTTAAATTATTATATTAATTAATTTTTAACTTTATTATTTTCAACAATATTATTATAAACATTGTAAAATAGTTTTTATATTTATTTTTTTAAAATATTAAGAATTTAATCTTAATAATTTATTGGATTAATAATTAATATTTGACTGCTATATGATAACTCTCAATTTGACTTGATTTGTGAGTATGACACAATTAAAAAGTGAATTTAAGCATATTAGATTGAGTATTAACGTGATGCATTACTGATGGAAGAGAAGTTATTGTTTATCCATTTGTGTATGATACAATTCAATGAATAAAGAACATATATTATGACGCATGTAAAATTTTCTCCTTCATACTGTGTCATCAAAATGAGTGGAAGATGCAAAGTATTATATCATATATTTATTTATTTGGCTTGTTGCAATATATTACAAGGTTCATATTCCATGACTTATTTTTTGTGTCTTAGGAAAATATTTATAAACTTTGCTATAATTTTATATTTATTGATAAAATATGTAATACATATATTTTTTTCATCTCAAATAAAAGCTCCTTTTATATGAGTTAAGTTGTCCGAAATTGATATATTTCTTATTAATTTTCTCTTCTTTTTTTTTTTTCGAAATAATTGATATCGAAAATATTTTCAAATATTTAAGATATTTAACCCATAAATCTATAAATTTAGATTACGAATATTTATGAATGGTCAAAAGTTCTAACATAAGTGGACATAGGATTTGTGACATGTGTCTAGTATATTTGGTATTTTAGGATGACCAACATAAAAATGATTTATGAATAGAGTTATTTTTATTTTTCTCCCTGACAATCGATGAATCATCATTCTTCCTATTGATTTAAGAAATATTATTTTACATTTTCTTTTGACTTAAGTTAACACTAATTCAAGGGCTTTTTTTTTTTTAAAAAAAAAAAAATCTTTTTAAAAATCATAAGGGAAAAAAATAATGATTCACTAATCATTAAAAAGGAAATATAAAAATAACTCTTTGTGAACATCAATGATATTTTTAAAAGGAGAAAACGTCATTTTTTCACTTGTAGTTTGACGTAATCGGTAATTATCTTTTGTAGTTTTGAATAATTCCATTTTATCCTCTATCATTATTACCGTTATTGAACGAAATAATCAAAGTGTTCTTGTAGTTTTATCCTTCTATATTAATAGTCAAATTTTAATTTTTATCGTCATGAATATTTATTCTATTTCATGAAATCCATAAAAAGATATTAGTCAATTTTAAAAATACCTAAGGAGTGTGGAATTATATCAAATTGCAAGGGAAAATGAGATTATCTATTTCGTGTATTCAAGTTAAATCGTGAATGGATGGGACGTGGAAAGTGGAGCAGTTAAAGGAGTGCACGCCACTACCTGGTGCCTGACACATACATAATTGCAGCTCTTCTGAGTGGCTGGCTGGTCCAATTATCCAGCTCCCAAATTGTTTATCTGCCTATGTAATATATGCATGACTGATCGTAAAGAGCCAAAAAAATGGCTTCTCTGGTTGGTCAACCTGTATTCACACTACACAACCCAGCAAACGGCTACAAAGTGTGGGAAGATCCCTCCTTCATCAAGTGGAGAAAGAGAGACGCTCACGTCACTCTCCGTTGCCACGACTCCATCGAAGCTTCTCTTAGATACTGGTATCAACGCAATCAAGTCGATCTCGCGGCCTACAAATCCGCCGTTTGGGACGATGACGCTGTCGAAGCCGCACTCGATTGCGCTGCGCGTTGGGTGGAAGGCTTGCCTTTCGTCAAATCTTTGTCTGGTCACTGGAAATTCTTCTTAGCGCCTGCTCCTACCGCTGTTCCTACCAACTTCTGTGACGCTTCCTTTCACGATTCTGACTGGCACACCTTACCAGGTAACTTAACTACCTAATTCTTCGATTTTAGTTTTCATTTTTGAAATTAAAACCTGGTGTTTGTGTTTGTAATTGGAGCGGAGCAGTTCCTTCGAACTGGCAGATGCATGGATTTGATAGGCCGATTTATACGAATGTTGTGTATCCATTTCCACTTGATCCTCCTCATGTTCCTGAAGATAATCCTACTGGTTGCTACAGGACATACTTTCAAATTCCGAAACAATGGCAAGGTATCATTTGTGGCTTCTTTTATAATGAAAAGTACATAATGCCATTATTTTAATAATAATTTTACAAACTAATTAGTTTGTAAAATTATTATTAGATTAAGGATGTTATAGACTTTTCATTATGAAATAGGCGAGTATTCATTCTCACAAGTAGACTCTAACTTGCTTGCTCATTTTTATTGTAATCACTGATACTTGATTTTTAATGACGAATTGTGTTTTGTCAGGTCGTAGAATTTTCTTGCACTTTGAAGGTGTCGACTCTGCTTTCTGTGCGTGGATTAATGGGGTTCCTGTGGGATATAGGTGCTTTTTTATGCATGCTTCAAAACTGATTTTATGTGAAAATTTAGTATTTGGATGTTACATGCTTTCGTTCTGATGCTGTGTTGTTTTTGCATGTAGCTGTACCCTTAGTGTAAATGTATTTCATGTGCACATTTTTACTCTATGTAAAGATAATGACCTCTGTTACTCTAGTGAATTTGAGATGCAGTGAGTGAGGATTGGACGTTAACTATTTCTCCAACCTTATAATTAATGGGTAGGAGTGTGGATAAATAGGACTAATGATTTGTGAGATGGGTACTGTAAAGGAGAATGTATATAAGCTCTTGGACCATCCTCAATCTAGAGTTTAGATGTTGTTTGATGAATTACAGACTATGGACAAAATATGGCATCGAATATAGGGAACATATACTATAGTAGTGCTTGTTTGAGTAAAAATTAGAGAGCATATATTATACTAGTGCTTATTTGAGTAAAAGCGGATTTTCTAATTTTTTTGTATGTTTAACTGAGGTCCAAAAGTTTATATTATGGAATTGGCAGTATCAATTTGCATTCGTTCGCTAATAGTTTGTCGTTTTAAAAACTTGATACATAATTTTTCTTTACTGATAAATTGAAGAAAGAAAAATAAAAAAGGAGTCTCATGGAAAATTTCAATCTGAAAGCTGATCCCAAATTTTCCAGTTACTTTATCTACATTGTTCTGAGTAGGATCAAAAGATATATGTGATCATCATTGGTTACTGATGTTTACTGTGTCAAAGAGCAAGGATATATGCTCTTGATGACCCTGATGACTCGTGAACGGTTGATAGAAGCTAACAGACTTGTCTATTTTGTGCTATGTCAGTCAGGATAGTAGATTACCTGCAGAGTTTGAAATCTCAGATTACTGTTATCCATGTGGTTCGGACAAAAAAAATGTTCTAGCAGTTCAAGTTCTTAGATGGAGTGATGGTTCTTACCTGGAAGATCAAGATCACTGGTGGTTATCTGGTATTCATCGTGATGTGCTTCTTCTAGCTAAGCCGCAGGTTTTCATTTCCCTGTAATCTTGTTAACAAGCATTCTGTTTTATTTTCATTGCTATACTATCGGTTCTAAGTATGAAGGCAGGGGCTAGCTAATATTGTGCAGTTGAGTTGTTTGTGAACTTTTAAAGTACCAGATCATGGTTTGGTTGCTGTTGCTGTACTTAATACCTTTTTGTTTCTAAGTGGTTTAAGCTTGAACCTGCAACTAGTTGCTATTTTGTTGGAAACTTGTATTATGTTATGTAGTTAAAAGTTCTAATTGAAGGGT
Organism: Nephelium lappaceum; assembly: GCA_021234005.1. Lineage (NCBI taxonomy): Eukaryota > Viridiplantae > Streptophyta > Magnoliopsida > Sapindales > Sapindaceae > Nephelium > Nephelium lappaceum. The sequence goes on from CM038004.1 coordinate 14,094,285, forward strand.
AATTGTTCGACTTTGTATCAAATATTCAGTGTGTAAGTCTGATATATGAAGTGTATGTTTGCATGATAAGCAACTTATAGCAGGATGGAGTAGAGGAGCTCAAGTAAGATTTGTTTGTGGGTTAAAAGAATTTTATAAGTTAGTATCTCTATATGGAGTCCTGTAGTACTTCTAAAATTACCCTAGCTCTAAGGAAGACAGTTCAAGGATGGTGGTAGTGGCAGAGTCATTGTATATTTTGATTAGAAAGTTATCCTTATTTCTCATCCTGCAGTGTAGTTTGAAGTTTTATTAGACATGTGCAAACATAAATGGATACATGAACTGTATTAATTTATCCAATGCTTCAACTCCAGTGACTTGAGCTTTGTTTCTGTTAAATGAATATGATCTTGTAAATACTATGGTGCTTACTTCTTATGGATAGTTCATCAATTATCCTTTTTGATGTTTCATTATGATGTAAATTATCTATATGGAAATATCCTTCTTATTTTCTTTTTTTCAACTAAGTTGTACTATAATGAGAAATGTGTCAGAAATTCTAGCAGCTAATTTAAGAGTCATTTGTATTACCTTGGTGTTGAATAAAAGGATCCTAGTGATTACAGACTATGGCCCTCCTAACATCAAATAATTGCATTGTATTTTGATTTTAGAAAACAGTTAGTCAAAAGAACCACAACACAAGATGCTCTAATATAGTTTCAATGACCAAAGCCACATCTAAACATGATGATGAATTGAATGATTTGTTGTTTCTTGAAAGTAGACTAGCATTTTCTAATGAGTATGCCATTTTATTTTTGATAGAATAAATTGTTCTTATGGGCACTAGCTAGCTCAGTAGGTGAGATCGCTTGGGATTTGTAAGATGTCTTAGGATTGAATTGAACTCAAAAAGGGTTTGAGGGGGTTTATTTATATTTCAATTGTATAAAGAGAAGAAAAACAACAAATTATTCTTTACATGGTTTATATCAAATAAATTATTCTATCTTTATTATTCCTTTTAAAATGATCTCTACCTTGCCAATGTGCCATCAACTCATGCTACATTGTCTCAATTTTAATGCAGGTATTCATTACAGACTACTTCTTTAAGTCAAACTTGGCTGAGGATTGTTCCTACGTAGATATACAGGTACTGACTTATCAACAAGAAGAACTTCTTTTTCTTTATTTTTTTTGCCTTTATTATTATTATTTTTTTTGAGAGGCGGAGGGGGGGGGGCGCTGTGGGCGGCGTGTAGTGAAAAAGCTAGAAAATGATATATATGGCTTGAATTTGAAAGCTGTCATATTCCATTGAATGGAGATTGTTGCTTATTGGCTAATTATACTTAATTGTTACCTTTTTGTTGTTTCCATTTTATAATGATCTGTAAGGTTGATACTGTGTGTTTTGTCATTTTTCTTGCATATGCATGATTGTTAGATTATTCTGTTAATTTTAAACATCTCTATTGCATGCAGTACATTCACAATTCATGTGTTTATAGGTGTAACCTTTATACTAGGAAATAAGGGAATTACTAGGTTGAAAGTTTTCCCATGGGTTTTACCCTCCATTGCCAAAGTTCGTGAGTTGTACCAGTAAACTGAATCTTGTATTTTTGGGCAGACGGTCACAGCTGATGGAGAAAGAAATTGTGCCTTACTGCCTTGTTGAATGTTGAAAACTTTTCATTAAAAAACAAAATTTTCGATGTTTATTAGTATGACTGAATGATCTATAACCGCTACATCTTCAAGTTATTACGTTCTTAATTTCATATTATATCCAAGTAGAAGTTAAAAATTCTTCTGTTATGCCTAACTTTTCAGGTTGAAGTGAAAATCGATTGCTCTCGAGAAACATCTAAAGACAATGTACTGTCCAACTTTGTCATAGAAGCTGCATTATATGACACTGGGAACTGGTACAGCAGTGGTGGACATATTGATCTGCTTTCATCTAATGTGGCTAATATAAAGCTTAATCCCTTTACTCCAAGAGTAGACTTTCCTGGTAATGTGCTTGTGGGAAAATTGGAAATGCCTAAGCTTTGGTCTGCCGAGCAGGTGAGGAAGCTCAATTCATTTAATCTGGTTTCCCTGTCTCTTGTTATTATATCAATGGTTGGGGAAGTGTTGTTGCATGCAATAACTTCTTAAACAAGAAAGGACAGCATAAAAAAACAACATGGTCTGCTAAGAGAAGAAAAATCTGCTTGCTTAGAGGTGTAAAATTGGCTGGGCCTGGGCCGCTTGGCCTGTCTAAAAAATGTCCATGAGGCTTGTGGGCAGGGCAAAGCCAGACCCTTCATTTCTATGTTTTGCTTTTGATTTCCTTGATGTAAAATAACTTGGTTTTTTGTCAACTTGATAAAACAGTCATTGAAAAGTTGGCAAGTGAGGGAGTTCTTATATTCACTTGCTAGAAAGTTAGAAAGCTATATTTTGTTATTAGATAAATCTTCCTTCGTTTTTTTTTTTTTTTTTTTTTTTTTTTTTTGTGTTAAACTTGTTTATGAATAAAATCCTTTCATTAATTTTTACTAAGCTCCAAGGGATGTATTGAGCGCTATGTTTTGTCTCTGATTAACACATTGGATTTGGACCTTCTTTTGTTATTGCTTGCCTAAGTATTTATTGCATTTTAATATCTTCTCTGTTTGTTGGCATTTGTAAACAGCCGAATCTGTATACACTTGTTGTCGTCCTCAAAGATGCTTCTTCTGGCCTTGTAGTTGATTGTGAATCATGCCTTGTTGGCATAAGACAAGTGTCAAAAGCTCCGAAACAGCTACTTGTTAATGGCCATCCCGTTGTAATAAGAGGTGTTAATAGGCATGAACATCATCCACGTCTGGGAAAGACGAACATTGAGTCCTGCATGGTTAAGGTTCTATTTGTTCCCTTTGCTCCTCTTGGTTATTATCTTCCCACTTGCTGACTTAGTCTAGCAACTTACATTTAGCAACTTACATTAGTGGTTCATTTTTGTACTATTCATGTTGTTCTGTTAACAGGATTTGGTTCTGATGAAGCAAAACAATATAAATGCTGTGAGAAATAGCCATTATCCCCAACATCCCCGTTGGTATGAGTTGTGTGATTTGTTTGGCATGTACATGATAGATGAAGCCAATATTGAGACACATGGCTTTTATTTTTCGGGACACTTAAAACATCCTGCTTCAGAACCAAGTTGGGCTCCTGCAATGATGGATCGTGTGATCAGCATGGTGGAGAGGGACAAAAATCATGCATGCATTTTATGCTGGTCCTTAGGAAATGAAGCTGGATACGGCCCTAATCATTCTGCTTCAGCTGGTAACAGATTCTCTCTTTTTACCGTGTTTTGGGCATTGAGTTGGGTGTGTTGGGTTTCTTTTTGTTTCCTTTGATTCTGTGATAAGTTCTAATTGTTTTCCTTTTTGCGTAGATTTTGTTCATCTCCTTTTACATTTTATCTTGTGTTAGATTGTTTATTTCATAATCGTTGGTCATCAAAAACAACTTCTAGATGCTTCATTCACTTCATTGCTATTTGATTCAAGAAATTAGTGTTGTTACAACCTTGTTGGTATTTGCTTAGAAATTTCTGCATTTTCATCTTAACAAATTTTTACATGGAAATACAGAGTCATAAATCAGTGGCTAATAGCAGCTGTTTCTGAACTAAGGGTGGCTGTTACAGGATTCAAGTATTTTGCAAATTCAATTAATTTCTAGACATTGTGGAAAATATAAGCATGGTTTTGCGTGGGGAAAGAAGCATGCACTGTATCACATATAATGGCATATTTCTCTTCAAAAGGATTAGTGCAATTTTTTCTCCGATTCAGTTTTCATAGTAATAGAACTTCAGTTTATAAATTATCCATCATAAAATTAAATTCTTTCGGATTATATTTGAGTGAGCTTTTATAGATTGATTCTATGCGCTCCTGAGAAGTTGGTACTGATTTAATTTATTTCAAGAAATTGGGCAATGTATTGAAGTCTTGATACTGCTAAATTGAAATTCTCAAATCATTTAAGCTCAGGAGGAAAGAGGAGATTTTTTTTCTTTTCTTTTTCTTTTTGTCTTTTTCCTTTTTAGTCAAATTTAGGAGTGAAAGCCAGAAATTTAAGATTAACTGAAAGAATTTTATAAATTATTCTTCTTGCTAGTTGCTACCAAACTTCCCTCTCCAAATTGGTGAGCCTAGTGGGGAATACTACTGCATTTTATCAGAATACCTGTTCTTGATAAACCATGGATACTTCCTTTCCTACTTTTATCTTCTGTTTTCCTGTGTAGACAAACAAATGAAGTTGAGAAATTAGCCCTCTGTTCCCTCCCTCAAAAATTTTTCTACTTCTAGATAATGAGCCAATTTTTTTAGGTTGGATTCGAGAAAAAGATCCCTCCCGGCTAGTGCACTATGAAGGAGGGGGATCCAGAACCTCATCTACTGATATTGTTTGCCCAATGTATATGCGTGTATGGGACATGGTGGAGATTGTAAAAGATCCAATAGAAACACGTCCTTTGATATTATGCGAGTATGTTGCTTCTTTTCTATTTTGTTTTTCTATATTTTACTTTTATTTTTAGACTGCCAGCAGTTACACCTCTTGTATGTGGTTATGTTTACTTAAAGATCCTGTAATGCTCAAACGACAGGTATTCGCATTCAATGGGGAACAGCAGTGGCAATATTCATAAGTATTGGGAAGCAATTGATAGCACATTTGGTCTCCAAGGAGGCTTTATTTGGGATTGGGTTGACCAGGTTGAGAATCTAAGTCCTTCGCAAATCGGTGGCTGAAGTATTTTCTCAAAATTTGAATTTTTACCATCTCATATCACTATATCTGACATTAATTTCTTGTAAAACTGAAGATCCCGGAACTACCCTTGAGAGTATTTGCTATTTAATTGACAATGCCATATGATTACTAATTAAGTTCCTCCTTTTTTGTTGACTGTTCCTGCATGTTTCATTCAGTTATACTACATTTTTTTTATGCATGAAAATAACTTTTGAGTTCACATTGTTCTTCATCTCATGTGCAGTTTAGGTTCTTTGAGCATTACACTTTTGTGAGTATTTTGCCAATGTTTTGTATATGGGAGGGATTTTGGTCTTCTTTTGGCTGGCAGACCCTGGTTTACCTCTCTTTTGTAAAAACAATAAAATAAAATAGAGCACTATGTTTACTTATTTTCAAAATATGATTTGTTTGAACATATTGGATTGGAATCTAATGGCTATTAATCACCTTGTAGAGTTATAGGTACTGTATGGAGCATTATTATAAAATCGGCCTGTTAGGTGTTCATTTCTGCACATTTATCCTCATCTAAGAAACCTTTTGTATCTTATAATGAGAGGTACAGTCGGTAGTTTTTCTGTGTTAGAAAGTGGTTATGTTTGTCCTTCACAAATAGGCTACCTTCCTAAAAGAGAACCACATTATTTTTGTCAAATATTTTTTCTTTATTGGCTAGTGTGCTATATTCTTTTTACTTAATTAAAAGATACAGGTCTATAATATACAGATGGATCAACATGAATGTATGTAGACACAATTGTCCTGTTCTTATCTTGTCCTATTTTCTATAAGCTTAAATTAATTGTCTTTGTCAATTATCATGCCTTATTTATCTCCTTTGTCTGCTTGAGTGATGCACAAAATGAATACAGACAGTCAATAGAGATTAACATTATAAAATCTAATTTAAACTCCATCTTTTTCAGCATGGGATTATAATTTATGATTTAGTTTACTTAATTTCCTTCTTGTTTCAGGGTTTACAACTCTTAACTCATTGAGACAGGCTTCTTTCAACAACATAGATCAAATTATCTAAATCTATTTAATAAAATTGCATGTTTATTTTTTTAATAACATGATCTCTATCCAATATCCTGTATCATGATTGGAAATTTGTAACCCAATTTCTGATATTGTTGATTTATTTCTTCAAAATAAAACGTTTTGTATTACCAATATGATTTTCCTGTATGAGTTCCCTCATCACCTCTGTTTCTTTGTTCTCTTTCTCTCTCATCCTCTCTTTTATTTATTAACTTTTATTTGCATAGTTGTGTAGGGTTTATTATTGAAAGATTGTAACATTTTGCATTCTGTATGTAGGGCTTATTGAAAGAGAGTGCCGATGGCAGTAAACGTTGGGCATATGGAGGAGACTTTGGGGATACCCCTAATGATTTGAACTTTTGTTTGAATGGAGTTACATGGCCTGATAGAACTCCTCATCCTGCATTACATGGTAACTTTATATATATTTACACTGTAAGAACATATGTACACTTCTTAAGATGATTGTCTCAAATCATCAGTTTGTATCACGACTGATTGCCTTTGTTAACATTTTCAGAAGTCAAGTATGTCTATCAACCAATCAAGGTTTGCTTAATCGAAAGCACACTTAAGGTACTGACCTATTTAAATTGGCTTCCCATACTTATAATGAAATCAGAAAATTACCTTTTGTAAAAAATTCGCTTTGCAGGTAACCAATGCTAATTTTTATGATACAACACAACAATTGGAGTTCAGCTGGGTTGCCCATGGGGATGGCCATAAGCTTGGATCTGGAATTCTCTCTCTTCCCGTGATAAAACCCCAGAGCAGTTATGATATAGAATTCAAGTCAAGTCCATGGTATTCTCTTTGGAATTCATCTTCGGCAGAAGAAATGTTTTTGACAATTACTGCTACACTTATGCATTCCACACGGTGGGTTGAAGCTGGTCATGTCATTTCTTCTACACAGGTCCAATTGCCTGCCAAAAGAGAGCTTGTGCCTCATGTAATTGCTGATTCTCATTTATCTGCTGTACAAATGTTTGTGTTATATGTCTGATGATTAGATTCTGGATTACTAATGATGCTGCATTCAAGGTCATCAAAACTGGAGATGCTATTATCACCCATGAAATTCTTGGGGATATACTTCAAATCAGCTGTCAGAATGTTTGGGATATAAAATTTGACGTTCGGACTGGAGCTGTTGAAAGCTGGAAGGTAGTTTATACTATTGGGTCCTAGGAAATTGGCTAACTTTACACAAAAATGGATGAGACTTTCTTTTTAATATGTTTACATGTCTCATGAAGGAACCGGTGTCTCTGCATTTGTAAGCCCTAAGATGCAATATTTATTTATTGATAAATGGAAATTTTCTGACAAAACGTTTTCCTACTTAATTGAGGCCTTTAGCTGTTTGAGAACTTGTGGTACTGCCTTTATCTGAAAAATAATCATGCATTATGCTCCTTGTTTTATTATATACGTATATATATATATCCTCCAATCCTTATTGGAAGCATGCCCTGTTGTCTAGAATTTGTTTCCAACATTTTCTTTGTTGAGTACAAATTATTGTTTATATACTTAACTATCATGTGTGAGTAAACATATGTTTTATGTGTAGGTTCATGGAGTTCCTGTGATGAACAAAGGCATACTCCCATGCTTCTGGAGAGCCCCTACTGATAATGATAAAGGGGGAGATGAAAGTAGTTATTGTTCTAGGTGGAAAGCTGCTCATATTGAAGGCCTTGCTTTTGCTGCAAAAAGTTGTTCTATACAGAATATTACAGATCATCTTGTGAAAGTTGCGGTGGTTTACCTCGGTGTTCCTCTGGGTACGGAAGGTTCCTGCTCTGAATTGGAAAAAGCAAATGCTTTATTTGAAATAGAAATGATTTATACAATATATGGTTCTGGGGATGTCGTTATAGAATGCCATGTAAGACCAAATTCTAGTCTTCCGCCTTTGCCTCGTGTGGGAGTTGAATTCCAATTGGAAAAGTCAATGGACAAGATTAAGTGGTATGGAAGGGGACCATTTGAATGTTATCCAGATAGAAAAGCAGCAGCTCATGTAGGAGTCTATGATCAGTTGGTGGGTGACATGCATGTACCTTATACAGTTCCCGGTGAATGTGGAGGGAGGGCAGATGTTAGATGGGTGACATTCCAAAATAATGAGGGAGTTGGAATTTATGCTTCAGTTTATGGCGACTCTCCACCTATGCAAATGAGTGCAAGTTATTACTCCACCACAGAGCTTGACCGGGCAAGGCACAATGAAGAACTCATAAAAGGAGAAAATATCGAGGTAATTTTTATATCTATTTTCTTCTCTTTCCCTGTTAAGAATAGTTTTGTTCGAATAAAAGGTTTTATGGTGCTACAATGGGTATTGGGAATCCAGTTAGCTACTCGTGTATGTTGCTCTTGGCAAGATATGCACAGATGCACATGCATCTCATTTTTCATGCTGTAACAATGTTAGCTTGTTGTGGTGATGATATTACAGGTGCATCTTGACCACAAACATATGGGTATTGGTGGAGATGATAGCTGGTCACCCTCTGTCCACAACGAGTATCTGATTCCTCCTGTGCCATATTCCTTCTCTATCTGGTTCTGTCCATTAACTGCATCGACCTCTGGCCATGACATCTATAAATCTCAACTTCAGCAGTGAGTACAAATCCAATAATGGTTGTGAATGCTTCAATGAAGGATTAACATGTATGTGGCCAATATATGCATACAAATATTCTCCCTGAGATTGTTGTTAGTGACATAATGTATTGCTACAGCAATAATGAGTACCCAGCTATGTGAATATTAAACCTAATCTTTGGGCATGCTATTTGAATAAAACTGCTTGTCATGATTAGGCATTGGTCTCTTTTGATTGCATTTTTTTTTTTATTTTTTTAATTTTCTGGAATAGCAAGTATCGTGGATTTTTAATGCAGTTGGATTCTGTTTTTCTCACTGTATAAACTTTTAGCTTTTTGTAAATTGACTGATGTTTATAGTGCAAGTTCCTCCAAGTCTACAACAGGTGAAATTGATCAAATCACCTTTGGCCTTTCAAGTGATCAATATGTTGCTTACTTGATACTAAAAGTATAATAGCATCAGATAATTTCAGTGGGATCCTGAAATTGTTCTTCTTCTATAATTTGGTTGGTGAACACAAACATGACAGAGACTTGATTTTTAACAATAGAGTGTTCTTACCTGAATATTAAATGAATATTTTAGGGTTCTGGTCAGCCACTCTGTTCTCCATTCATGGCTCTGCTCAGCCACTATGTTCTACATTCATGGCTCTACCTTATATATATATATATATATATATATATATATAGTGATTTTACCGTCAGTGTCTTTTAATTTTAAATAATTAGAACAAACCAATTAAATTCATTAATTGTATTATCTTTGTTAAAACTAATTTTCTCTCCTATTTAATTCAAATGTAATAAATAAATTTGATTAGTTCGTCATGACATTTTAAAGTTAGGAGACATCGATGGTAAAATCACCCCATATATATATATATATATATTATGAATTGACATATAACAATCCATAGCATGATGACATTTAATTTTACATACATTGTAATATCATTTTATTAGTATAAATACCCTTGAATTATTTTCAAGTTATACTAATACCATGTTCATAAAAGGTTTATTCTAATATCTTGTTTTAAAATAATAATGGGGCATTTGTTGACATTTTCTTAAACAGAAGAACGTATATTTATTTTGCAGTCATCACGTTAAGTGAAAGGAATAAAATGAAGTATTCAACTTTTCGCAATTTGATAGATTAAATTGTATATAATTTTCTCTCATGTTTGTCATTGTCATCCTAGTTGTAATTAAATAGAGCAATGCAAAGAAAACGAAATTGTGTAAAGAGCATAAAATTACTGTATTATAGGATGGTTTATGGCATTTAAAGAGGTGTCACTATACTTCAAGAAAAGGTAAAATAAATTATTTAAAATTGATCATTTTATAAAAAGAAAAAAAATGATATATTTTGTGATAAATAATGTAAAATAGGTGTATATAGAATAATTTTCATCTCAGTGTACACTCAAATTAATTTAGTGCTTGTATGTGCATCAACCATTGATTAAGCATGAAATGTTGTTGACTAAATCAACGACAATAAAAGTAAATAAATCTAACGGTTGATTACCACACTTAAGAGAAAAGAATTGGGTGTATATATATATATATATATATATATCAGTTCCAGCCATTCCAACTTAAACAGCAATAATATAATTAACTATGATAAACAACTAGAGCATTTGAAACCATCAAAATTTTTTAGAAAACAGTTAATTTGCACCTTGACATTATTAAATATCGATTTTAAAATCAGTAAAAATATCAAAAATATTCTTAAAATATGAGAAATATTGTGAGATATTTTAATATCAATCATCTCAAAATAAGAAAATATCAGGAAATATATTGGGTATCATTTCAATATTTAATTCCTTGCTTTGCAGCAAAACAAATCGTGAAGAAGCAACTATTTAGTATCTACTAATGATGAATTCATTTTGGATGATTGGGATTGTTGGGGAATGGATTTTAATCCAGTTGATTTCTTGATTTGATCCTTGTGATTTTTCAGATTGCTTTTAATTGTAAATTTTCAAGGAATTATCCAATAATTAATGATAACAAAAGAATTAAACAATTAAATTTTAGGAAAACTTTATTTTAATCATTAAGGTTTCGGGAAATATCAAATTTTTAAAATTCTTTTGGAAACAGCTCTTTTAATCTCTAACTTTTCCAAAACTCTTCAAAAAATCCAAACCGTCAGTCAACTAACGGTCAACAGTAACAGAATATATAAAAGGACATATTTACCCTTAATGGTTGTTAGTGATAGTTAAATTACCCGATTAGCCCTCATAAAACAATAAATTTACAAATAAAATTATCTAAAATACCTTTGAACTTAAATTGTTAAATTACTATTTTATCCGAACCATTTTATTGTGAGGATATTTTTACCAAAATACCCTTATTTGTAGTTGATTTTTTATTCTTGAGTCTAACTAGGGATTAAGTTGTGAGATGGTTAATTAAACCAATTACCCTTTTTTATGAGTCAAAAATTAATTAAAAATTGGTGTGATTATTAAATTTAAAAAATGATGTAATTACTTAATATAAAAATTAGTTGGTTGAACAAGTAAAACAAATGATTAATATACACAGTTGAACAGAACAAGTAAAACAAATGCAAAGCAAAAGACAAAATGTAAGAAGAGGAAACAGTAAACAGACAAGCTTCATTCCCAGTTAAGGAACACACATTACTTGAAATCACGAACAACAATATGTAAACCAAATAAACACAATACTGACATGAAAATAACAAACCAAATAAACACAACACTGAGATGAAAATAACAACCCAAATAAACACAACACTACATGAAAATAAAAAATCAAATAAACACAATACTGACGTGAACCAAATAACAATTAAACTCAAACATATACTCAAAACTAATTGAACTAAACAATGACCGAACTACTCAAAACTAATCGAACCAAACCAACAACCAAAAATTAAACTAATAGAACCAAAACCAACAACCGACTGTGTCATGCAAATCCATACAAATCCCAACAAAACCTATTATTTTATGAACGAATCCATTTCAAAACCCTTTCCGTCAAATCCTAACTACTCAAAAATACAAAGTAGCATAAAAATAAAAAAATTTTAAGCAATAAACAATTTAACACTAACGACAACCTCTCCTTTACAAAAGCCCCAAAAAAAAACTCAAAGAAAAAAAAAAACATCTTTCATCGCACAGCAAGTTAAACGAACAAACCAAACTACATAGTATCCCACCCTAACAATTTTTCATACGTTGCACGAGCTGGCAAGAGTGACCGGAGTTAGGCGTCGATGTGGTGAGATTGGTTGTGCGTGAGAGAGGGTTTGGATGTGTCAACAAAGTTTGGTTGTATGGGAGACAATCAAACAAAGGAGAGATAATGGGTCTTTTAAACATAGAGGGGCATATGCATCATTTGATGGCTATTTTTTTCTTTTTCAATTTTTTAAAATCTAAGTCATCCATGTGTCACTATTTTAGCCTCTCACACGAAAATGTCATCTTACCATTTCCGCCTAAAATCTCTATAACTGTTGGCCGTTAGTTGACTAAAAGTTTAGATTTTGTTTTTGAAGAGTTTTGAAAAAATTATAGATAAAAAGAGCTGTTTCTAAAAGAGTTTTAAAAAATTAATATTGTTCGAAACCTTAAGGACCAATTAAAGTTTTCCCTTGAATTTTAATTTATTAAAATCTAATAAGATACATAAAGTTATGATAAATCCTACTAAAATGCCACCTTTAGGTACCTAGTATGTGCACCAAAGCATTGTTATATTTTATAAATAAATAATATTATATTATTCAAAATTTTATTTAAATTCATTGTTTAAATGATATAATAAAATTTATTTGTAATGAGCAAGAATTGACTGTCAATATTGACACTGTGCTAAGTTTTTATGAGAGAAGTTTAAATTTGAGTGTTGTATTAGAGAAAAAAAAATATAATAATTTTGGTCATTCATTATTCTTTATGATGATGTGTCATTAGATTATAAAAAACTTAACAAAAAAAGAATGACAAAGAATTCTTATGATGTGTTACTAGATTATTAAAAACTTAATAAAAAAAGAATGACAAAGAATTTTTGCTCAATTATAACCATTAGATCAATATATCATCCTATAATTAAAGTAGTGAGTATTCATCATTCGTGTCATATCATTTTACAAAAGTAAATATAACTTTTGAAAAGGGTTGACTAGAAAAATATCCTCTTGGGTAACCAAGAAACGAACCACTGGGGGAGTTAAACGAGTGTCTTGTACGTCGTAGAATCTAGCGGGCCTGATAATTGTCCGAGAGAGTGAGAGTGAGAGTGAAGTGAAGCATGAAGTTATACAGTCTAATATCAGCAACAATAGTCCTAGCTATTTCCCTTTTCTCTCTTCCTCTTCTCAACCACTGTAAGCATCACCATCTATCTCAAACACACCCACTAAACCATTCCACTGTTGTTGGGACTGATTATTTTTGTTTTTGTGGCTCTGTAGATTGGTTCTATTTAACAACACCTCTGAAAGCAGACTTGATACTGACCAATGCTGTTATATTCACCAGCGATGCTTCTCTTCCGTTTGCCGACTCCATGGCCGTCCACAATGGCAGGATTCTCCGCCTTGGCAACTACTCTGCTCTTCAGGTTCTCCATTGTGTTTGATTTTTATTTTTATTGTTTTTAACTTGACTTTTCATCTGGGTATTTTATATAATGTTTAAAAACAATACACTCACAGGAGCTAGCTGGAGTTGGAACAAAAATGTTGAATCTTGATGGGAAAGTTGTGGTTCCTGGATTTATTGATTCTCATGTCCACTTGATTTATGCAGGACTCCAGGTTTTGCAACAGCTTCCCCGGTTTTTCAGTTCCTGTTTGTTTTATCAGCTTGATATTGATTGAAAATTTCAGCGTTGTTGTTACAACTTACAGGGAACCATCTTGCATATCTTGGGGTAGGTATGCAAGTGGAACATATGTTAGGATGGATGAAGTTGGAATGGAATGATATAGACAGTAGACCAGGTGTTTTTAAACCATTGTTTCTCAAGACTAGAAGTTGCAGTAGTGTGCTGCTATTATTTGATTAATAAAATTGACATTGGAATGTCTATTAGTGAAATCTAGTTGCTCATTGATAAAGTAGTACATGTCTTTGCATGTGAAGGGTTGTCATTTGATAAAAATGAAGTTGGGGTTTTCGAAACCATTGGCTTAGTTTTTCATTCGGTACATTCTCATCTAGAATTTACCTTTATAGTGTAGTCTTTGTTACTGTCACTCATGGCAGTAGTCATTGTTTTTGATGTTGTAGTATGTATTTATCGAGTTGAGATTTTGCCCATGGAAAACAGATGGTGCAGCTGGATCTACGAGGAGTTAATCATAAGGATGAATTTGTGGGAAGGGTCAAAGAAGCAGTGAAAAGTAATTCTCATGCTTTTTCATATTTAATATTATGGATTTTGGCATATCATTGATATTAGTGTGCAAAGTCCTTGCTTGATACGGTTCTTGAAATTCTTTAACTTTCTATAATGAATTTCATGGTTACTGAAGTTGACACCCCTGAACATACAATTTCAGATGCAGAAAAGGGTTTCTGGGTTTTGGGTCGTGGATGGAACAATGATTTGTGGGGAGGAGAAATGCCAATGGCATCTTGGATTGATGATATTACTCCCTACAATCCTGTGAGTCGTAACTTCATTGATATTACATGTAGAAAATAAGAATTCACAATGTTAAGTTCCTAATACAAGATAAATTGTTGTAGGTTTGGCTTTCAAGGATTGATGGTCATATGGGCATGGCTAATTCTGTGGCACTACAACTGGCTCAGATTACTAATTTATCAGAAGATCCTAATGGTGGAACTATTATGAAAACATCTGATGGAGGTAATTTGAGATTTATAAATATATTGAAATGTTCTAGCTTGGCCAGATTACATAAAATACATAATTGTGGAGGTTTGTTGGTGATGCAAGTTTTAGTGATAGTTATTGATACAGAACGTCAGAATCTTTATAGCAAGGATTTGGGCTGAGGTATACCCATGTTATTAAGTAAACAAAAAGGAGAATTTGGATGTTAGGAATATTGGGGTAGCTTAACTTTCGTCCTCTTTCGATGGTGTATTTATGCATGTATGATAATTAAATTAGTCTTGCAATACAGTTAATGGGATTGAGTTTATTTTCAGAAGACTATGCTTTAATCCAATAATGTTCTCTTCTGATGTAGTGCTTTTTGCGCGATTAGAATTTTTTTTACGAGAAAAGGGCACTCTAGATTTGTTTTAGTTGGTTTTCCCTTGAATGATTAGCTTATTTATTGTCTAATTGATGAGAACATTAGAAGAAGATTTGAGAGAGCGAAACGGAGAGTCCATTCACCATGACTTGGATCGCTGGATGCAACCAGTGGTACAACCAGCGACCTTCCGGCCAAGACAACTGTGACTTGTTTCACAAGATGCAACCCATGGTGCATCCAGTGGAAGAAGGGCTTGAAGCGGGCTGAAATGGAATTTGTGGTCTTTCATGTTATTATTCTTTATTTAGATTTTGATATTTTTCCCTTTTGTTAGTTTCATATTATTTCCTTAAGTTATTTTATATTACTTATTTTTAGCTTTTTATTTCCTAAGGAAGTCTTCTTTCTTAGGAAAATTAAGAAGCAGGTTTGCTAGTATGGGAGATTAAAACTCGAAGATGGAATCTATTCTTTTGGCTATTATTAACAAAATCTTGCAATTTGCAAGGCAAGGCTCTTTTCAATTTTATTCGGCTTTTTGAGAATTCTTGCTTGGAATTGCTTAGGCGAGGGTCCAGTCAATTCTGTGATATAATTCTAAAGGATCGAATTCTATGGGCTGGTTGGTTCATTTTGAACCTAGCTTGGGGAATTAAGTTAGGGTTTCTAGGGCTTGTTTTGGGATTTCTAATGAGGTCCTCAACACAAAATTAGGCTGCAAGCTTAACAGTTCTATAAATTAGCACAGTATACTCCTGAGCATGTGTCCTGATGTTTGTGTACTTGCAATAAGTTACTTTCCATAGAATTTTTCTAATTTTGTTATTAGTTATATAAAATATGTGATCAACTTAGGAAGTGCCAGTAACTTCATATTAGGATTGGAGTGCATTTGATATCGTCTAGGCTCTTTGTATGTTAACCAATTTAATGGTGCAGTAATAAGTTACTTACTAATGAACAATTGTCCTCATGCAGAACCTACTGGATTGCTAATCGATGCTGCAATGGAACTTATTCTCCCTTGGATTCCAGAGGTCTCTGTAGATGAAAGGAGGGAAGCTTTGCTTAGAGCTAGCAACTTTGCCTTGACCAGGGGAGTGACAACTGTTGTTGATTTTGGAAGATATTTTCCTGGGGCATCAATACAACTTTCTTGGGAAGATTTTTCAGGTTTTAATCAACATTCTGATGGGTTTTATTGGTGTATTATCTTATCAATCTTTTCTACTGTGTTTTATGGTATGGGGATCATGGGATAAGAAACTCATAAAAAATAGAGTTCTCTGTTACAATTGTCAAATGTTAATTATGTGATTGAGATGAAATGCAATTGTTTAATGAATTTATTTTGAATGTACATTGAGAATTGTTTAATATTCCCATATAAATGGTATAAAAAACATGATGTTTAAAGTTCAAGTGCTTACAGAACATAATGGAGTAAGTTAATATCCAGGGGGCATTAAGCCACACTTGTCACTCGAATATCTACTTTGATCTGAGTCTCTGAGAATCAAATTTGATATGGTATTTTTGTGATCTAAATTTCATCTTGGATCTTTAATCATACCTGTGGGTTAGTGATATTGCGTTTGGCCTATAATTGACTTCGGGATTCTTTTCTATTCTGACAGATGTCTATCAATGGGCCGTTTCATCTGCAAAGATGCGGATCAGGGTTTGCTTATTTTTTCCGCTGGAAACATGGTCAAGTTTAGCTGTATGATCTTCTTCAAAGTTTCAAACTGGCTTCTTTGTTGATCTATTTGAATCTAATTCTGTCAAATTATCGATTGTTTACCCTAAATATTCTGCTCAAACTGAGACCTGTAGAAGATGGCTGATTACACTAAACACCTTTATACAAAATATTTGAACTAGTCTAGCAAACAAACAATCCTCTTTTTCAAACTGTGTAAAGACTTGTTACATTTAATGCAGTTCATCCTTGTATTTTTCATGGATTCATTATCGTACTGGCATTTGGATAAAGTAAATGTTTTCGACATTGATAAAACTTTTGTTGTAGTACTAGTGGACTAGTTTGCTTTGTCAGTCTTATCTTTTCTGCCTCCTCTATCATTATCCTTGGTTTCGGTTACTCCGTATTTCCAGCAGCACATAAGAGTTTTGCATTACTCTTTTCTTGTTATTCTGAGTTAATTTGCTTGATATCTAATTTTATCGTCGTCCTTCTATTATTCTGTTGTCACTTACAATCTGTTTTTCTCTGGTCAGGATCTTATTAGGAAAACAGGCCGTGTCCTGAGCAACTGGCTTTACTTGGGTGGTGTTAAGGCTTTTGCTGATGGTTCTTTAGGTTCAAATAGTGCACTCTTCCATGAGGTGAGATGGAATGACTATTTATTCATTTACTGATTGCTATAGTATTTAACAAATATTTGAATTCCATTAATTGAATCACATCCATTTTTTTTTTTTGGTTATAAATTTTCATAAGTTCTGCTTTGCTTTTTAATCTATGCAATTTTTAGTTTAAACTAAACTGTTTACAAAAAAGCATCAGTCAAAGGAACCTTGTGGCGGAGAATGGTTTGAAGGCCAAGAAAAAGCAGAGGCCATGACTAAACTCTGTTCCCAATAAGAGCTCTAATAATGTTTGATACTATTTTTTCAACTCTTGAATGTTCACTTGCATATAAAAAGTGGGGGTGCTATTGCCCTCCAAAAAAGTTCTTCTCACATCCAATTACTTACTACACCCGATTCACAAATTAACAAATTAATCATTTACCCCTTATAAAATATCTAAAAGTAATACTAATCACTTTAACATTTTAATCATTTACTTTTAATTGCTCGTGTCATATTAAAGTGATTAATATTATTTTATGGAAAATTTTGATATTTTATAAGAAGTAAATGATTAATTTTTAAATTTGTAAAATGGGTGTTGGGAGAACTTTTTTGGTGGCAATAGAGCCACAAATAAAAACTAGGTGTGCATAAATGTTTAAAAATTGTTAATCACAGCTGGACCTAAAAGTTTAAATTGTTATGTGAGGGCCTAAATAATAATATAAAACTATCTAACATGCCCCTTTCGTTCAAGGCCAATGGGCATGCCATGTTGTCTAAGCCGCCCTATTACATATTCAAATGCTGAAAATATTTAGTAAGAAATACCAATACAATCATATAGGAGACTCTAAAGATTTCCAGTAAACAAAGTTTTGGTACTATGTTAGTAACCATTAGAACACAAAACTAAAGTTATTAGGTAAAAGTTGAAAAAGTGATATAAAGCTATCTAACAAAAGTGAACTGCAAAAGATGCATATTTTATTTATTTCTGTTTAAGGGCATAAATTTTGTTAGTGAGAGGAATTTGAACATTCCAAAAAAGTGAAAGATGGATAGTGTCTGAACGGATTGAGTAACGAAGTGGAATGGAACTTTCAACAATCAAAAAGTTCTTTATTGTAGCAATTAATATTCATTGGTAACCAAAACTGAACTGAAATGATAAAAAAAATATACAAATCTTGTAATTATCTCAAAATAAGAACAGTTGAAATACCTTATAACAGTTTAAGCATGGTCTTCCAAACTTTTCCAGGAGACTTAGTATTCTCTTGAAATTAGTTAGAGAATGCACATGTTAAACTAGAGAAGATGGAAAATAAATCAAGCACTGAAAATATAAATAATAATTATCATAATAGAAGGGTATATATATCATAGGATGCCACAACTCAATAGACAAGGTGGGTTTTTTTTTTTTTAAATGGCTATTCACCAATATATATCATTTCTCATAAACATGAAAAAAATATATGACAATTTACACTAGTGATATATTTATTTGCATTCTTTAATCTCATGGAATCAAGTTCCAAATGCCTTTTCAAATAGTCCTGCTAATGAATAGATTGTTAGAAAATTCTTTTGGACCTAAAGTTTATTTTATTTATACTCTCTGTCACAGTTGCTGCTGATTTTTTAATT
Organism: Nephelium lappaceum; assembly: GCA_021234005.1. Classification (NCBI taxonomy): domain Eukaryota; kingdom Viridiplantae; phylum Streptophyta; class Magnoliopsida; order Sapindales; family Sapindaceae; genus Nephelium; species Nephelium lappaceum. The sequence goes on from CM038004.1 coordinate 14,113,002, forward strand.
TACTGCTGAAAGGCTGTCATTAATTACAGCAGGGAGATTAAAACTAACAGTTAGTCTAGAGTATTATTAGTTAGCTTTTAAACTTGTGTATGTTACAGTTTTGTCTAAGAATAATTCATATTTCTGTAGCCATATGCTGATGAGCCGCATAATTATGGCCTACAAGTCATTGAAACTGAAAGTCTTTTAAACATGACCATGGCATCAGATCAATCTGGGCTGCAGGTACTTATCTCTCTACCAGTCCCTCTATACAACTATATAGACATGTGAGGATAATAAATGGATTTAGTTTTAAACTGTTTTGCAGGTTGCCGTTCATGCTATAGGTGATAGAGCAAATGATTTGGTCCTAGATATTTATAAATCTGTTGCAACGTTTGGAATGAGAGACCGAAGATTTAGGGTAAAGTTTGTTGTTAATGTGTGAATAGGTTTCAGTATTATTCTTCATTATCTAAGGTGACTGGACTTTTTTGCTTGTGATGATTGTTTATGCAACATAGCCTTTTTAAATGGTACAATATTTTCAGATTGAGCATGCGCAACATTTGGCTCCTGGGGCTGTTGTACGGTTTGGTGATCAAGGGATTGTTGCTTCGGTGCAGGTTTCTATTGCAACTACCTTTTGGGTTGTCATTCATTGATTATGTTACTAATTTAAGACTGCTTGTGAACACTTGTCTTCAAACTGTTTTTGCAGTGGGTTGACATTCACCTTTGGACCATATTCTATAAAATTTTGGTGCTGGTTGTGCCAACTGGGCTATGTTTTCTTTCTTGTTGCCTACTTTTACTTGCTATCCTGTCCAGCATTTGTTTAGCAGATCTTGGAAACTAATTAAAGTGTCTTACTGATCTGTTTTGGGAAAGAATAAGAGAACATAGATTCATTTCAATTTCCTGTGTGATACTAAGTTACTTTATTTGCTGGATAAATTATTTTCTGCTATGGAATCATGTTTGCCAAAGCTTATTAAATCAATCTATTATAGAGTTTAAAATTAATTATTCTTCTCCTCCAGAATTATATACCCCCTTTATTTTTTGTTATTATTAGCTCCCCTTTATTTTGTGTTATTATTAGCTTTACTAGTTTGAATAAAGTTTTCCCAAATGTTAACAGCCGCAGCAACTTTTAGATGATGCTGATTCTGCAATTAAAAAACTTGGGATGGAAAGGGCTGAAAAAGAATCTTATCTGTTTCGGTCACTTCTAGCTAGCAATGCACAATTGGCACTAGGATCTGACTGGCCAGTAAGTATAATAGTTCATGAGAAATTTGTTTCTGTTGAGTTTAAATACTTAAACATCGCACAATCTCTGACCACCATTGTTTTTGTAGGTAGTGGATCTCAATCCTTTAGATGATATCAGGACGGCCATGAAAAGAATACCTTCTGGTTGGGACAAAGCTTGGATTCCATCAGAGCAAATTTCATTGGCCGATGCATTGATTGCGTAAGCAATTTTTGAAAAACTTTCTTTCATACGTTACTTATTTATTTTATTATTGTCTTCTGTTGTATGTACGTCCATGGAAATTACATGCCCTGCCTTGCTTGGTGATGTTTTTGAAATGGTCCACCATGTTGTGACCTTATCCTTGTCTTTGGGAACATTCCCTCTCGGGAAGCTGTCGGATTTGTGGGATAAGTTTATATACTTGTATTTATGCATTCACTCGTATCAAAATTTCCAATCTAGAGATGAATACTTTCTCCATGACAGGCACACGCTTTCAGCAGCTCGTGCATGCTTTCTTGAAAATGATTTGGGATCATTGTCTCCGGGAAAACTGGCAGATTTTGTAATACTGTCCACTGATTCGTGGGAGGACTTTGCCACTGAAGGATCTGCATCTATCAAGGCAACATATGTCTCCGGTGTACAGGCCTATCCTTGAAAGTTAATAATGTTCCAATGGCTACAATTCTGTGCTGAATACGGTCACAATTAATGAAGGAACCGGTTTCACTGGCATCACAAAAAATGTGGTATGAATAAGCCTCTTGTATGATTACTGAAGCAAAACTGCTCCTACGGTGTAAAATATGCCCTGCTGATTGCTAGAAGATGCTTGTAATGTTTGTATTATAGAGGGCTATGACTTTGTATGACTTCAGTTTATTTCACATGCCGGAAAATCTGCGCCTCTTTTGTTCAGGTCACACAACACGCAACTTGTACGGATGACGTGATAGGGCTGGACCGAAAACGATGCCATGTAATTGTACACACTATGTAATGCTAAAATCAATTTCTGTTACTCCTTCAATAATAAAAATATATAACTTTATTGTCCCGGTAATTAGATGAAGGTCACATATATTATTTCAACATTTTTTAAATAAAAGTTTATGAAAGTAAAATAAATAACTCTATCGCCTGGAGAATTAGGTGGCGGTCAAGTGATCTCCAACAAAAAGAGTCTGATGGAGGTCACTCGATGTCCACTGATGACCTCCATCAGACTTTCTAATGGAGGTCATGATGAGATGGAGGTCGCTTGTCTTCTTCGATCTCTAAGCATTGCTGTAACCAATGGCTCCTTTATGCTTGGGCTGGCATGAATTTTGGGTGAGGTCCAAACAAAAATTTTGTTTTGTGAATGAATCTCGCGTAATTTTGTTCGAAAAAAATTATAATTTTGGTTAGGATTCAATGCGAAAATGACACTGTGTACACAAATATTTTCCCAACACTGCCAATGAATGAATTTTGGATGAGATTCATGTGCAAATATCGTTTTCGTGCGTGTAATGGGTTGTTATGTCAATAATTGTCGATATTATATACCTATTTTATCTATTATTTATGTTATGTTTTCTTGTGGAATTGGTATTTTTTAAGTCGTTCAGTGTTTTTGGTGTTTAAGTTTAGGTTTTGAGAAGAAACAAATTGAAATGGTGCATTTTCAAGCAATTTCTAGCGCAAAGGAAATCAGAGTGCATCATAGGAGTGAGTTGCAAGATGAAACTCATAATGGGAAGTCGCCATGACTAGCTCAAGGCCATTGCAAGATAGTGTCGCTAGATGCAACTCGCGATCGAAGTTTGTGGCATTCAACCCGAGAGTATCTCGAGAAGCTTGAAGCTTATAGGAAGTATAATACCTATAAAAGGTTTAGTAAAGGCCACTAGTGAGATGGACTCGACGAGATGGACACAATCCCGATGCTGTATGGATCAAGGTGAAGGGATTTGGTTGAAAAGATGTAAAAATAGACATTTACGAAAACGAGGATTTCAAACATTTTTCTTAAACTCAATCGACATTAGTAATGATTATACAATGCAGTTAAAGGTGCAAGATAGAATCTTGGCTTACTTTGATTGATGAAGAACTTCGATTTCTTTTGTTAGATTGATTTTCACCACTCGATCTTCTGTGTTATGACTCTTCACAAAAGAAACTGTATGTTAGCATAATCTCAAAGAATCGAATCACGAAAATTTTTTGTAAAAAAAAATTCTACAAAAATCAATGAACAATTAGTCGCAAAAAGAATTAGAGAATTCGAAACCCTTTTTTTTTATGATGCAGCAACCCAAAATGTGGTGAGAAATTTTTTTGATTTCTTATGATGTGGGCGGCAATATGGTGTTTTTTTATCAATGGAAGTTTTTGGTTCAAGGAGCAATTATTATTCTTTTTAATTACTAAAATAAAACACTCTTTTTTAATAGTAAATTAGGGTTTTTCAATTATCAAGAAATCTAATTTTCTTTTTAAATTGAAAGACTAAGTTCCTTTCTAATATGGAACTTGGAACTTTTACTTTTAATTTAATATGGCAATTCCTATTAAATTAAAACTCCTTTTATTTAATTTAATATGGAATCTAATTCCTATTAAATTAAAATTCTTTTAATTTAATTTAATATAAAATCTAATTCTAATTAAATTAAATTACTATTTAGATTAATTAATTAAATAATTTTTCATTAAATTAAATGATTCTAAAATATAAATAATTTAATAACACCATTTGGAATTGAACATATTAACATTTAACTCTTGACCTCTGTAGGTAATTGAATAATTAACAATTAATTAAATAATTACATGTATTTAAATAATCAAATTATTTAGATACTTCATGAACATATCCATAAAATTTATATACGTGACACTAATAATTGGACAATCCAATTATACTCTTTCCTTTGTTTCTTTATGTGATTGTGAGCCAGTAAAGAGATCAAATAGACCTATAATTTGAGCTCTAATAATATCAGAATTATTAATTAAACTTTTTAATTAAATAATTAACTATTATTAACCTTAAAGTTACTTCACTAAAAACTTAAGGTTGCACTCTCAAAATTGTGGATATTTTATACAATTTGAATTTTCAATGTCCATCAATTTAATCATTTTATATGTTTGATCATTCACAGGTAGTTTATAATTAAAGTTAGGTCATTAAAGTTCATTATATCTCTCTAATTATATCTTATTCCATTAAGCACAATTAATTCTCTAATAAACAATATATCTATAATAACTTATAAATTTATCTTTTTGTTTACTTATAAATAGAAAGTCGAGCGCTTTTATTATTCAAGACCCGAATCAATACTTAAGGGAACCGCTCATCTACTTCTCGCAAGAAAGAGTGGATTCTAATACTATGTTAAATGTTCCCAATCATCTATTAAATCATATCTTCAAAATACGAAACTTATTGATCGTCATTTTTTATAATGGTCTCATCTATATAAATCAAAATATATGACCCAATAAATAAGAATCCAAAATACATTCAAAATTAAGATCAATTCATATATGAATTTCTTTGTTTAACAGATATTAATAAGAAATTCAATTTTATCATAGTCTAATCCTATATAATCTCTATTATATAAGATGTTTCTATGTCCATGTTTCCACATGAACAATCATGGATAAGGTCGTTGTATCAAATATCAAATGAACCGTAATTGTAGATTTACCATAAATAAAGTATCTAGTTTTGTTTGCTTTCTATGGACTCTTAAGATTATTGATCTCAAACTAAATCTTCTTATATATAACACTTATACACTTAGTTTGAGACTATATAAATAACTATGTATATTACATGATTTCATAAATGCACATAAATTGAATAAAATAAACATATTTTATTTATTGTTTATTTAAACAGTTACAAATTATAAGTTTTTAGGGCACAAATCCTAACACAAGATAGGTGAAATTCTAATCTGTAGTGTAATATATGAATTTAATTAAAATAGTTTGACTATGATCTTGTTGCTATATTTGATAATTGCATGGAATAAATTGATAATAGTGCTTCTATAATGCATTAATAATATTTGTTGAAAACCATGAAATGAGTTATGTGTGAAAGTGCTAAGACGTATGTGCTATTGGTTAAGTATTGATTGTAAAATTGTAGCATGAAAACACTTAGGTTGTGCATGTAAAATTCATGTTTATGTGTCTATGTGTTATGCTTATGGGAAAAATGTATTATATGAAATAAAGAAATATGTGGATTAATAACAAGTGAAAAGGCAAAGTAGTGGTTCCGTTGTGATGATAGTGTTGTGGTCAGGTTTTATCCTCAATGCCCTCGGGAACGACCTCGAAAGGAGTTGCAACACTCCTCATGCCAAATAAGATGAGGTAACACCCTTGTACTGTAGTGCTTGTTTGTTAGTACTCTTGTATTGTGGTATTTGGTTATGGAAAGAATTTACGGATCCACACCTTGTTAAATTAAAAGATACCCACCTTGTGGATTAATAAAATATTGAAAGCAAGAAATTGCACACTACTCCCTAGTTGAAGTGATTGAGTACTTTCCTTAATCCTAAGAGGTTGAAGATTCAAGTCCGACCCTTTACTTAAAACACATAGCGTGGGTAGTTTTCTTTGAAATTAATCCTCCTCCTCCACTATAAAAAAATTAAATTAAATTAAATTAAATTAAAAGATACCCACCAGCTCTTTGATAAGAAAATGAGTTGACTTGATCTAGAACATACATGTGAAACATTATTGATGATTTTGAGATAAATCATTACTGATTTATGATATGTCATACATTGGAAAAATTGATGTTTGTTTGTGTTTGATTTTCATATAATGAATGCAAGTATATTAAACGTGGTAGTGTGGTATGATACACGTTGCATCACTTATAGTATCCGTGTTTCCATTTGAGATGTTTTGTTTACTAAAGATGAAATATGGATAAAATATTATTATCTGGAATTTAGAACAATCCCTACTGAGCTTTACAAGCTCACCCCTTATTTCTTCCCAGGTTACAATGGTAGATTACTCAATTGATTTTTTTTGTGGACTAGAGATTTTTATTTAAAGGTTGTGAAGATGGATAGTTAATTTATATATACAAATTAATAAGCGTTCATGTGCTAATTATATATTTATCATGTCCATTACCCGTGATTAATAAGCACTTTTCTTGTAGTACATATTCTTCTCATTCGATGTATATGTGAAGGATTATAATTACAACTGTATTTATTCGGACTAGAATTACTAACATTGTAAAGTTAAAAATTGATAAACGTAGTGTTGTATTTATGGTGTTTCGAATATTTTGTAGATATTTGTAGAGAAAATGAGTCTCTAATTGTGATGGATGATATTTGTAGACTATAAATACCGTAAATGCAAGTAAAATACATTTTTAGGAAACTCTAGTAACAATTGAAATCCAGCCGAAATTTTTGTGAGAATGAATTTCATTAAAAATATAAATTATAAGATGGATTATTCTTGGTTTACCTATTTTTCATATTTAATTTTAATATTTTATTTCATGTACCCAAACTCGGGGCGTGACGTATATACACATACAAATGGATCAACTGAGATTACGGAACCCATCAAATTCAAGAATTTATTCTTTTTATAAATTTACAAAAAGTTCATAATTAATTTTTTCAGTGATTACATAAGAGAAATAGGCGCTAAGAAAGGAAAGAAAAAGAAGAATAAAAGGGGGAAAAATATGCTTAAAGTAAATTGGAAACAAATAAACTTGCTTCTTGGCTGTCTAAATTTTAGTTTCCTCCAATACCTTGGTGATTTTCTTGCTTTTGGCCTTTGAAGGCTTGTTGTCCTCTAATTCTTTGTAACAAATTTTGCACACCACATAAGTCTCTACCTGAAACAAAATAAAAGGAGGGTTAATTAAAACACTTTACACTAAGCAAGTTCAAAGTTGTATCAGAAAAAGTGCTTTTCAAAAGAATAAACACTTGTCAAGTACTTTATTATAAAGTGTATTTTCTGATTTATTCCTAAAACACAGTGCCCTTCACAGTCGATGAAAACAAAAGAAACACTTTTATGACTATTTTATTTCAATTAAAGAGGTTAAAATCATGTTTTAGATTATTTAAAAACCTTTTAACAACGTTGGATGGTAGGCTACATGAGGATGGTCATTGGTATCCTACACCATTAAGGTCATGGTTTGGAATAGTATCTTCCTCCCTTATTCTCAAATTAGTAGTAATAGTTCTAAAAATAATGCTAAATAGTAGATGTTGGACACATACTAAATATCTTTTACCATTGTAACATATGTAACAAAAATTCGAGATAAGAGGAAGAGAGAGTTTGAACAAGGGACATCTAAGTTTTGATATCATATTAGTTATTATTAAATACAAAAGTTTAAATTAATAAAAAATTATCTAACTATAATAGTTAAGATTTAAGATTGACACGTGACAAAATTAATAATAGTTTTACAATTACCTTGCTTTTAATATTGTTATTCAATGCGGTAGCTGGAATTAAGCTGGGATTAACTCTGAATTCATGCATGATCCAAGGACTGCTCTTGCCAGCTGGGGCTGTTCCCCAATGAAAAATAAAAATTTTCTTGAATCCAACAACTGTTTTCTTATAAAAAATCTTGGTAGCTCTGCCTGTAGCCTTCCAATAACCACTCTTTGTTGTTCCTCTTGTCAATCCTTTTGATTGTCTGTATTCTAATTTACTGAAAAAATATGCCTCATTGGGTTTCCCATACTTGAAGTCACCTATAAATCCCCCAAAAAAAAACATAAATAATATTAACTAAGAGGAACCTCATTATTTAACAGCTCTGTAAAAATTCCTTCAAATTCTTCAAAAATAGATTGAAAGTTCTTTATTCAGTCAATTTCATGCAAAAATCTTAATCAGTAGAGTTCCATACAAATTTCAAATAAAATTTCCAGCTACTAAAAATTAGGAATAAATATGTTATTGTTTCTTAAGAAAAAATATTTGGTTAGAAATTTCAAATATAATTCAATAATTTGATAAAAGTTAAAAAAAAAAAATGTTGATCCTTATGTTGTTTAAATTTTAGTTGGGACCTATGGATTGAATAGTATGTATAGTTGAGAAATCTACCCTTATAACATAAAAGTATTTAGAGAGAATACTTCCACACACCTACTAATAAATAATTACACATGGTTGGACCATGAAACCTTATCACGGATGTGAGTAAATGTGCCTGTTTGGATTACAATTGAGTTTTTAAGACTATTTTTGTATCAAAAAATAATTTTGATTATACAATTGAGTTTTTAAGATTATTCAATACTTGCATGCATGTGTCTTATAATAAATCAAAAGAAAAAAAAAATTACTGATCGGGAGTTGATCAGGATCATATTGATACAAATCAACAGTTGTGATTATATTTGCGGGAAGTTTCTGATCCAAGATCTTCTTAGCTAGATAATGTAGAACCAACTCATGATTTCGAGGCGCAAACCGATAACCTAATGGCAAGTGTAGCTCTTCTTGGTCCTGATGATCTTCCTGACCAACAAGTAACTCTGGAGAACATCGCAAGCAAGAAAAAGACATAGCTTCAAGTTTATATATTCTCTATGTTGTGTTTTCTTTCTTCTTCACTAAGAGAAATATCGTTTGAAGTTTAAAAAGTGGCTCTTTGTTACATATTTATAGGGGTGGTGATTCTTTATTGTTTTTGTTTTTGTTAAGGATTCCAAGAATAAATATTCTAATAAAACACGGATTTCCTGATTTGGAAATTCTAATTAGTCTGGGATTCATTTGTTTGGAAATTTTTGGAGAAAAAACTTATCAAATTACGTTCTAGTCATAATAATGGGGAAATTGTATTTTAGCCTAATAAAATTACGTTCTAGTCATAATAATGGGGAAATTGTATTTTAGCCCTTAAAGTTTTGAAACATATCAGGTTTTTAAAGTTTTTTAAAGGGATAATCCCAATTTTCCGCCTCTAGTTTGATGAAATAGCCAAAATCCCCCTTTGCTTTAAAAAATCGCTAATATCCCCCCTGTTGATTTACAAAATGGATAAAAAACCCCCTGTAGTTTATTAAAATATCCAAAAAACCCCCTACCGTCAATTTGAACGTTAAAAATCAACAGTTGACCGTTAATATAGAAGGGCAAAACCGTCCAAGTGAAATAAAATATAAAAAATATAAAAATTTAATAAAATAATAATTTAATATTTAAAAAATTGAAAACAATCACCACCGTCTATCTTTAAAATGGACGGTGGTGATCAAAACTATTAAAAAAGTTTAAAAAATTTAAAAAAAACTCCACTCTCTCTCTTCCTCTCTCTCTTCTTTTTTCTTCTTCTTCCTTTCTCTCTTTCTCTCTCTCTTCTTCTTCTTCTTCTTCTTCTTCTTCTTCTTCTTCTCTCTCGACAGTACCCATACGAAACCCAACTCGAAGCTGGGTTTCCGCGTCCGGAAACCCAGCTCGGATCTAGGTTTCCGATCTGGGTTCCTGTAGCGGAAACCCAGATTGATCTGGGTTCCCGCAGCGGGAACCTAGATCCGATCTGGGTTCCGCTGCGGGAACCCAGTCCGATCTGGGTTTCCGCTGCGGGAACCAGATCGATCTGGGTTTCCGCTGCAGGAACGAAAACCCAGATTGATCTGGGTTCCAGCTGCGGAACCCAGATCCCGGCCCAGATCGAGGTTTCCAACAGAGGAAACCCAGATCCGCCCAAATCGGGGTTTCCAAGTCGGAAACCCAGATCGGATCTGGGTTTCTTACGGTTGAAGGGCAGTTTGGTGTTGAGGGGTAGTTTGGTCTTTTCGCTCACTATTATAGTCAGAAATCAATTCTCACTAACAGAGTTAACAGAAGGGGTAAAATAGGATTTTCAGAAACTACAGGGGGAAATTAGCGATTACGTTAAACTACAGGGGGGAAACTAGGATTTTTCCTTTTTTAAAAACAGCTCTCTTCATCCTTAACTTTTCTAAAACACTTTAAAAATGTCTAAATCATTAGTCAATATCCAATTAATTATCACATCATCTCATGATTTACAAGATTTTAACAACCACATGTTATATCATTTGGACAAAATATTTGAAAAACCTAACATTACTCTTTTATTATACTATATTTTTATAAGTACACTCATTTATACCTATTTTATTATTTATTTGATTTTCTAATATCAATATTCTTTGAACATTGAGAAGACTTCATCTTTTCCTCTATATTTAGGTGTCTCCTCCCTTTTTTATTGAAAGAGAAACTACAATTTCTGTTATATATCCAAACGTATCTACCACAATGGATTAAAGACCAATCCCAATCAAACCACAAGTTGTTATGATAGATACACGATTGTGTTCAACTATGGCTTTTCGTAATATTGATTTTTTTTTGTTTAATTTATTCAAGTGTTGAGTTATATCATTAATGCGTTCGATGAATTGTAAGAATGAAGTTTTTTATACTAAGAAGCCTATATTTATATATAACAACTTCTCAGTACTAAAATTTTTAGTTGTGAGATGCGCCAACCACATGTTCAATGAATTGTTTGAATAAAATTTTGTTTAATTTACAATCAAGCTAATTTGTATTATCAATCCTTCGAACCATCTCAATTCCTTGATTTTTAAATTTCTTTTATAAACTTTCATAAATTTAAAAATTGTTGAAAATATGATGCCAACCTACAGTTTTATTAATGTGAGTGTGCAGGATTTTTTTTTTTAATTGAATTAAGTACAAATATATATATATATATATATATATATATATTATGTTGAAGCAATCAAGCTAACCAAGGAGTCAATCCAAGACCTACACTTTCAATTTTTTTGAGTTGATCCCAAGACCTACAAACCTAATTAAATTGAAGTTAGGTTTCCTCATGTTTTTTTGCTTCTTGTTGTATGTAACTTCTCGTTGTTGGAAAGATCTCCAGTTCACCTATTTTAGGATTCAAAAATTTTGGTGCCCATTTAGAATGCATTAGTGCACCTAGATGGGATCGCATTGAAATTCTAACTGGGTCGACCTAATAAAACCTCAATTATACTAAACCCAAATCTGTCAAGCCATTGTATCAAATGAGTTCTAAATCATCTTATGAATATAATAAAGATGTGCGTTATGTAATCTATAACAATACAGAGTAATTTATATCTATTAGATATTAATAACATTAATTTAAATAAATCTTGGTTTTAAAAATAAAATTTTTTTAAAATTAAATAAAAAATAATAATCAACTATCTATTAACTACATTGCATATTTTACCTTGCCTGTATGACAGCAAAATCCACTAAATATACGAAAATGTTTGATCATTTTATAATGTCAAAATTATTTTATCCCCTATATATATATATATATATATATATTGTTGTTGAATTCACTATAAGCATTGCCTTTCAAAAAAAAAATTCACTATAAATTGATAAATTAGGCTAACCACAACTTTGGCAGAGTTGAGTTAACTTGGCCCAAACTGTTGGGCCTTATCATTCTGTCTGGCCCATAAAATTCTAAGCTTCTCAAGCCAACACCGATACAACCATGGATCATGGGGAAAAATCAATGAAATTCCAAAGACATGATTCAGTATCTTGTGTTGTTTTTCGATTTTGATCAACTATTAGAAGAGGTTGTTGGAATTGTCTAATTGTAAAAATATTATTTGTCACATGATGATAATTATGAATCATTTGTTGCATCATTTGCAATGAAAATTTTGGATTGAATTTTGACAAATATAGTATTACGCAAATGGATATATATATATTTCTGAATTGTGGTAACATCAAAATTGGAAAAAAAAAAAAAAAAAAAAAAAAAAAAAAAAAAAACCCCTTATATTAGTTATGAGAAAATTAGAAGAAATATGATTATTCTTCACTCTTCTTTTTGTCTAACATTTATAATAAATTAACAGTTTGAGTTCTCATAGCATATAAGATTGTAATTAAACTTTTCATTATAATCTTAATGAAATAAGATAAAAGTAAGGTTGCTCTCTTTCTTCTCCTTTACTCTATCTTCCTAATTCTTTTCCAGAGTGATAGATCGAACTCTTATCTTTCTCTCTTTAGGAATCACATATTGTATTATATTTAAACAAATCAAAGTTGCCAGCTTGTTCGCAAGCTTCTCTTTATTCAAGGCTTAGAGAGTCCAACGATTTTTGTCGTTGTGTAGGGATTTGGGTTGGAATATGTTACATGAAGCTTATTGAATTTTGTTTTACGCATTATCTTTGTTATGAGGTTTACTATTTTTGTTTGACATCGATTTTCGTAGTTAAGATTATATAAATGTTGAAGTATCTAGTAACCCGAATTCCTACTGCATGGTGTAATTAATAGCAGTAACTTAAGAATCAAGAACCCAATAAATCCTGAGAAAAGTGTCAATGTGACTGACATAAACGTTCGAACCACATATCATGCAATTTTGTTTTGAAAGACTTGGATGTATATATATCAAATAAATCGAAGCTCTTCTCTCAACGACTGTATGACTTTTGCTATTAAACACATTGACTAAAGTATTAGCAATAAAAAAGAGAAAACTAACGTAAAAACTAGCTTGTGCAAGGGCTATCATGTGTATATAATCAAGGCCAAATTGTAATAACTTTTCCTTGACTTTATCCATAATTGCACTGAACCTTGAATTATTAAGTTAATTGCACTAACTTTCCCTCGGACCATGGAACTGTTAGTCAACGACGGCAAAGATGATGCCCATATTGCCCCTACTGTTTTATTTTTATTATTTATAAATATTTTAATTTTTGATAAATACATTCTAATTAATTAAACCAATACCTCATAATCGAGTTTAGTTAGTGATAAAGTAAGAGGAGTTAACTGCAATTTCTGCTATAATCAATTGCAACTTGGGCTGACAGTAATCTGTAGAAAAAATAAATAAATAAATAAACTTAATGGCCATGGGCGAAAGACCATGGACCATGCACAAGAAGCTAGAGAGAGTAGATAGCAAAAATGGAAAAGACTGACAGGATAAAAGAAATCAGCAGACGCAGAAACCAGCTTGGAAACTCCAAGCTGCTCAAGTATCAGCTTTTTTCTCTCTCTGCAACGCCGCCTAAAATCTGAGCAAAGTGCGGTTGTCAAATTGGTCATTGTGGTGGTTCAATTCAAATGGGCTCAGATTTTGAGACTGCCTTTTGTAATTATATTTTGTAACAAATCGATAGTAATAAAGACAGGAAATTGTGAGGTTGACAGGTTTCCAGATTTGATCAAGTTTGTTTCATTAGTTGTCAGAACCACTTTTTCTTTTTCTTTGAAACTTTGCTTTCATCGAAGCTTTTTATTTCTCAGTTATTCTTGCAATATTTATTTATTTTATTTTTTTTGTATTCTAATTTCTTCCTGATGGCAAGCTGTCTCTGTCCTTTATCTGGTTTCCTCATGTGTTTTTTTAAATATTATTATAAATTTAAAATCGAAAGAAGAAGTCTCGGATGATTAAAGAAATATGAATCGAATCCATAATTTTTAAGATAAAAGTGTGAGGGATCATCATTAGATTAAGTTCATTTTATCTTCTTTATGTGTCTTACATACCGGCTAAGACAATGTAAAACCATATTAGCTATGTCTTATGTCAGTCAAATAAAATATTTTTGCATATGTATAGTTGATTTTTGAAAAACTGCCTTAAGTTGATGATAATAAATTATTTTTAAAAAACAAAAGTGCAAATATAGTTAGTTATATATATAATAGGATTGAATTAGCACAATCGATATAATAATTAATTTATAATTTACACATGTAGAACATACAATTATATAATAAATTATAAATCACTTGTCAAATTATATCACCATAATTTTGAGATAAAGAATTTGATTATCTAACTTATTATACATATCAAGGTTTTCTTTAAAATATATATATATATATATATATACACACACACATCAAGGTTTAATTAGGTGAATTAATAGAAGATATGCAGTCAATATCTGTCTCTTTCAAGCTTGATGTCTTTTGTTAGAATCATATTAAGTTTCTGATATAAGTTAACTTTACAAGCGTTCCAAATTTGTGTTGCAATATTAGATGTTATTTCTAATAAGAAAGTCTAAGAGATTGTCAAACTTGTTATTAAATATATATATATATATATCTTCTTTTAGAAGGGACATTGTGAAATAAATAAATAATTGAACTAACTAATATGAAATTACTCTTAATTTTTTTTTAAGAATATTTATAAATATTGATTTTAAGATTTGACAAAACAACATATCTCAAAATGTGAAAAAGAGGAAATATATAAATTGAATGAAGGCGATTTTGTTAATATGTCGAAAACTAATATTATTATATGCATCCCTTTATAAGACAATATCCACATGCTTTAAAGGAAATACAATGTGTATGGCTAAAATTAAATACAAAGAATAAGGAATAATTATGCTACTATCTATGTTTCGGATTATTATTATTATTATTATTATTATTTGAAAAAAAAAAAAAAAAAACTTATATTGTATCCTTTGTGCTTTTCAATATACATGAACACAACTGATATAATATTTAAAAATGTTTTCACATCTAAAACCCTAAGAATACTTTTCAATCTTGATTTGAGGTTTTCGAAATCATAGGTGTCAAAAAACTCTAATTATACATATATTTTTTGACATTTTGTTTTAATCCATTTTTTTTGCAAGTCAATGCAATGTATTGAATTCTATAAACAAAGACATCTGATTCTCACCACTTTTTTCAACATGTCAAATTTAGGTCACATCCACAATCAAACTGGTAAAACATCCCTTTCTCTTTTACTCCTTTTAAACATCTTTAGGCTAACTAGATAGAATAGTAGGATGCTAATTTCCATAAGGAGTTAACTGCCATATAAAATTTGCTCACCAAACTACTCACTTGAAAGGCACTCAAAAATCTATGTTCACATCATGAATTAATTAATGGTGCTTCATTGACTAGCTATTGGAAGATGAATGGCATATAATTATAGCATTTTCCAATCCTACATGATTGCCTCAATCACTGGAAATGTATAATGCTTTACTTCACATCTTCTTGCCGGAGAACCAAATCAATCTGAATTGATGTGCTTGGCACACAAATGTCAACAGATGCTGCCTCATTCATCTTAAATAGACCTTCTAACAAACATGAGGAAAACTCCATTAAAATGATTTTAAAAATATATATATATATATATAATATTTTTGCTTGGGTTTTGAATAATTATTCAAAAGCTATTTAAAAAAATAATAATAAATAAGTATTCAAAAGTAATTTTAAAAGTTATAGCAAGATTTAGATGCAATCTCACATAAAATAATGAGAGTAGATTTACACTAATTTTGAAAATATCAACAGTTTCTAGATTTGCTAGAGTTTAATTTTCCAAACATAGCAATCAAATGACTTCATTAAAATTTCCCATTTTCCTATATCTATCTTTAACAAAAAAAAAAAAAAGCTATAAACAATCAACTTGAGAGTCCATTATAAGCTATCACTAGAAACCATTGCTGAAAGTTGAAACCAAGTTAAAAAAACTAGGGATTATATATTTCCATCTCATAAGATTGAAGAACATGAAACAAGGAGTGTGACTCTGAGTTGGTGGATGTGATATGAGCTTTAAAATCTTGTTTTATTTTTGTCTCTCTCAAAGTTAAACATCCAACTTACAAGAGACAAAATGCTATTTCTTTCTTGGAAGTATTCATTGTAGGAGGAGACCAATCCACAACTTGGTACACACATCAAAAATAAGCGTTGGCGACGTCAATTTGATGAATTGGGGTATTTGTGTGATCCCATCATAGGAAAATTGCCTACATTTTGCCTGACACTTATAAAGGCTGTGTTGTTTCTTGTCTCCCCATAGTTGTTGGCTATCACACTCTTAGGGATGCTCACGATAGATACCTTTGAGAGCTATTATTAATAGAACACATCAGCTAAATTAATATTTAGGGTTATTTCTAAAAAAAATCTCCCAACTTTGACTTACAATAAGAAAATGCTTTGCACAGTTTCATAATTAACAATTTTATATTTCACAGTTTAATTAAATAAACAAACAACACTCTGTCGTTATCAATTTCATTAGTGGAAGGCCATCGCCGGTAGTGGTGGAATGACAAAATGGTAAATGAAGTTGATAAGCAAATATTAAATAATAAAAAAATATGTAAACCAAAAAAAAATAAATTAAAAAATTAAAAATTTATTTATTTTTAAAAAACCAATAGAAAAGAATGATTGATCTCTATCGTCCATACGGATGGTGGAGATCAAATTTAAGATTAACTTTATATGAAAAAATTTTAAAAAAAAGGTACTACTCTATCTTCTTTTATTAATTTTGTCTTTTAATTTTGATTTTTCAATTTTATTTTAATTAAGCTTAAATCAGGGGCAAAGATGTTATTTTCTGCTCTGCATGTGTCAGAGTCAACTTTTTAACAAAAACACTAACAGCAGGTGTAAAATTACTAATTACGAAACTGCGGGGATCATTTTCTTATTATTGATAAAAGTTTGGGGGTTAGATAGCCCTCGATATTTATGTGGCCTCAATGTAGATATCGAGAGAGTTGAAAGTGAATAAGAGAAGAATATGCAATTTTTTCAACTTATAATTTTCCAAATCTTGAAAATTAAATTTTAATTGTAGAGAATGGTTCAATGGTGACACTTCTCACACCCACACCAATAATATTGCAAGTTCAAATTATTTCAATCTTTCTCAATCTCCATGATTTGACTTAGTTTCGTGATTTATGAGACTTGATTGATATTAAGATTATTTTTGTAATTATTTGCCAAAGAAAATATTTATTTTAATTATATATATCTTTTACGAATTATTAAGATATATTTAAACGGAATGCAAATATTTTTGACTTTATCCATTTTGATAATAATCTTTTAATTGAAGACAATCTTTGGTTATTTTGTACATTGTAAATTGGTCAACTAATATATCAGGTGCAGCGTGAATTAAAATAGCTTTCAGACCATATTCGATTGAGCAAATATCTTGGAGTTAAATAGAGTTGATCAAAGCTAAAAAATGGTATTTGTCTCATTATTTTTTAATAGATTTTATTCTGCCGATTTTTATCTTTAATGGAATTGATTTTTTGCAGTTTCTTTATAGGCTAATTGCTGCATGTATCTTTAATAAAAGGAGACCAATTTGTTCAAGAAATACAAGCAAGCAGTACAGGTTTGTGAGAAAAACAGAGGTCGCTTGTGTAAAACTTAGAGAGGTTGTTCTCTAAGTTAGTTTATAGACTTAGGAAGTGATATGCAAACAATGAGTATCTAAATGTAATATGAGAGCACCAAAATATGTACAAGATAGCTCATGTATTTGTGAGCGATAAAGTGAATTTCTCTAGGGTATTTTAGTCTTAGGAATACCGTGACTTTGTAAGCAAATACAATAACATGTGATTTTCAAGAGGAAGAACTGATTTTGTCTTCTAGAGAAGGTAGTTAACAAAGTCTTGAAGGGAGTTCAAGTAACATGTGTTCTTCGAGAGGAAGAACTAATTTTCTCTTCAGGAGAAAGTTGGTCTCAAGTTTTTGAAGGAAGTTCAAGAAATAAGGGATCATTGAAGACGAAGGGATCTTTCATATACTTGATTGGTGAAATTGTACATGTCTTACATCAACTTTAGGAGAGAGTCTTAGTTGGATAAGTCAAGGATAAGTTGTACAATCCAAAGTTTCATTAATAAGTTTATAACTCTAGACATGGTCTTATGAATATATGATAAAACTAAACCACGTTAAAAACGTTTGCTGTATTCTTTTTATTCTGTTACAACATCTACATCTTTTATTGGTATAACAAGTTTGTTTGTCATGTTATAATAGTTCTCATTTACATGTTATAACAACTATTGATCAGTTATCACAACAACTATCTATAAGTTGATATAGCATCATTATTAGTTAAATTAGTTGCAAAATTTGGGTACTACTAAGGAAACATGTTATTTCAATATTTATGGTAGTTTAAATGTGTGTGTGTGTGTGTGTGTTTTGATATGAAAATTATCTTCAATAGTCACACCAACAATATGAACAAAATACAATCAAAACACAATGTTTGAAGGAAAAAGATTTTGCTATTTTATTAGCTTGCTAATAAAATGGAATATAGAAAGGGGAGTAAATTTAATCAGATTCTCTTAGATACATAGTACCCTTTTACTAGAGATGTTTCCCCTTCCCTTGGATCGGTTTCCTTTTCCTTTTTGTTAGGAAAAGGGGTGGAGAGTCCATTTGGTAGGAGGATAAAGAAGCTCAAAGTCACTTCATGATGAGATTCCCAAAGCTCTAACCTTAATCTAACATTTTCACTCCCTTTCCCATTAGCCACTTCTCTCTTTGCATGCTCTCTAATTGGCTTTGTTCACTTGATCTGGTTCTGAATAATGACCACCTTTTATATTTATTCTTTTAGGGTTCAAGGCTTACTACCACACTTTCCCTCATGCTGTACTCTCTCCTAACTTCTTGACATGCTTTTCAGTACCTTGAAGCTCAAGGAAATTAGAAGAAGTTCAAGGGGTTGATTATGTAATTAGCCAGTTAAACCCCAGTCAGAGAATATGCACTTAATGCGTTGCAAGTTCGTGTTGTAGAATTGAGCTGTGTAAAAGCTGCAATTAGAACTTACGTTAGATAAGTTGCAGGATGAAGTGGCAAGATCCAAAGTTGCAACATAAGCTACGATGTTATTGTTGGGGTTTATGCCCTAAGAGCTTGTAATATTGTAATCGGTTTTATAAATTTTTAATAAAATATTCATTTCATTCAATTTATATATTTTGCAAAAATCGTATATATCATGAAAAACATCCTTGATTACTGATGTAATTTCAAACTAAGTATATAAGTGTTATATACATGTGGATTTAGTTTGAGACAAGTAATTTAAAGAGTCCGTTGGGAAAACAAACAAAGCTGGGTACTTCATTTGTGGTAAATCTACAGCTGCGGTCCCTTTCGTATTTGATACAATAGTTTTATTCAAGACTGTTCATGTGGTGAAATGGAAATGGAGGCACCTTATATAATAAAGATTATATAGGATTGGGCCACAATAAATATAAGTCTCTAAATAATATCCGTTAATCTTAGAGATTTATATTTATCAACTAGATGATCATATATGAATTGATCTTAATTCTGAGTGTATTATGAACTCTTGTTTGTTAAGTTATTTCCTTTGATTTACATGGGTGAGATCGGTGTAGATACCCGATCAATAACTTCGTACTTTGGAGATATGATTTAGTAAGTAGCTGGGAACATTCTATACAATAGTGGAATCCACTTCTTCTTGCGAGAAGTAGAAAAGTAGTTACCTTAAGGGTTGATTCAGGTCTTGAATAATAAGAGCGCTCAACTTTCTGTTTATAAGTAAACAGAAAGAAAAATTTATAAGTTGTTATAAGTATATTGTTTATTAGAGAATCAATGGTACTTAAGAATCAAGAAATAATTAGAGAAGTAAAACGGACATTTGACTTTACTCTAATTATGAACTATTTGTGAAGGGTCAAATCATATGTAGTGATTAAATCAATGGACACTGAAAAATTTCAGATTGTATAAAAAACATCTACAATTTTGAGAGTGCAATCTTAAGTTTTTAGTGGAATAACTTTAAGATAAATAATAGTGAATTATTTAATTAAAGAGTTTAATTAATAATTCCAATATTATTGGAGCTCAAAACTGTAGATCCATCGGGTCCCCTTGATAGCTCATTTTACTATAAGAAACATATATATAGAATATAGTAATTGGACCGTCCAATTACAGGTGTTACATAAGTAACAAGAATTTGTGTTCACTTGGTATTTGAATAATATTGATTATTCAAATTATTTAATTATTAATTATGAATTAATAATTATTTAATTAATTTTATAAGAAGTCTTGAATCTGATTCTTAGTGACTTTGGTATAAATTAATTATGAATTAATTTATTAAAAGTTACAAGTTCTATTTCAAAATATAATATGAACTAATTTTGAATTAATTATATTATATGGGGTAAATGTTTAATTATAATAAAATTAGGGTCAATATTAATATTGATTAATTAAAACCCTAATTGTTTGCCTATAAAAAGAAAAAGTTTTTTTTCTACATCGATGAGTTTTTGGTTGTTGTTTATGTTTTTGTGAAATAATAAAAAGAAAAAGTTTTTTTACAACAAATACAAAGAACAAGAATTTGTGTTTTTATTCTTTGTATAACCAAAAATCAAACATTCACCTCTTATAAATATTGATTTAATTTGATTTTTTTTTAGAAAGAAATCAAAAAGTAAGTGAATACAATTTTATATAATTGTGTTCATTCATTTGTTTCTTGGTTTCGAGATATATCAAGGAAGGGAAGGTGGTGAGCAATCCATAGAGATCAATACAGAAGGTAAAAATCTGATTTTTATTTATTTATATTATTTTATTTCATTGTTTTATAAATATTGGGTTCTTGAGTTTTCTAAAAAGTTTTTGAAACTCAATGTTTCGCAAAATCCTTAATTTTATGAAAAACAAATTGTTGATTTTTGTCTTTTATAGCCAACAGCTATCACAGGCAAGAGCTGTTGGCTTTGAAGGTACAACAACAAGCTGTGATGCCTTCACAAGATGTTGTCGTAGGGAAGGAAGCTATGACAAAAGCTGCAACACCCAATTTTATGCAATTTCCAGTTTCGTTCAAGCCCGACTCTCATGCCAATCCAGCCAATCATTGCCGACCTCTCACTCCTATAAATAGGAGTCCTCTCTACACCATTTAACACACATCAGAGAGAGGGAGATCAGAGGCTTGGGCTGCAGCTGCTCTTCAGTTTATTCTTCTTTCATTATTTTTATTTTATTTTTATGTTTTCTTTTAAAGCCATGAATGACTAATTTTCTTGTTAGTTAGGGTTAACTTGAAACATTAAACATGAATTCAATATGTTATTATTTTTAATGAAGTATTTATTTTTACATGATGAATTTAATGTCTTTACTTAAATTGTATTCTATTTATTTTGTTTCTTTGTCTGGTCATTTTACGAGTATGTTTTTAGGATTATGTTGTAAAGATATAAACTACACATCATACGATAATATTCTTAGTTTACAACAATTAATTGCTTGCGAACCAATTAAGGGGCATTAATTCATAAATACTTAGGATAGACACCATACTCTAGGATTTATGTGACATTCATATTCGTCTAGTTCTTAATGGATTTTTATTACTAAACCTAAGTAAACATCATGTTAAGTTATAATTAGGAATACACACATTTACTTAGACATCATGCTATTTGCATATTATCTTAGAAATAATCTATATGACCTGAGTTAATCATACTTTGTCATGAATGTCTTCATCATGCATTAATATCAATATGTTTTATTCATTTATTCATAGATTAAAGGATTGTTTAGTGGTGGACAAAATGTCGTAACTAAGTTCTCTTTTACTGATTTTCTTTATTGAATTTAGTTTTCCTAATGCAATTAAGTTTTTAAACCAAACTTCAACAATCCCTTTCATTTAATTTGATTGTTCTGAATAAACTTGAAATCTAATGTAAGATAATGACTCCTCATGGGATCGACCCTTGTTTGTTGTTGTAACCAAACAAATGATTTGTGTACTTGTAAGGTTTAACATTTGGTTTATTAAAAAATAAACCAACAAATATACATACATACATACATACATATATATACATATATATAGTGTTATTAAGACGAACGTTAATGTAATCCGATGAGAGAAAATCCAACTCATGACTATGACTAGTTTGAAGTAAAGCATATTTGCCTTAAGATTTGTATTTTAAATTGGATTAAGCTTAAAGATGTAAACATTATTTGTTTCTGAATTAAGCGAAACTTGTTTATAACTAAATTGTTATTTTAATTTTAATTATTGAGATTCATTTTCTTAATTAGGATTTAACTGTCTTACTCGTTAGGTAAAGTTACCCATCACTAATGACCCTTAGATATTTTTCAATAATCACTCTTATAATTAATTCAAAGGTTGTTATTGATGGATAATTTTTCACAATCAGTAAGGTAGCCAAACTCTCTTAATTATAAACAATTCTAAAAGTATTGTTGACATAAAAAATCGTTCAACACTCGAATCGATATAAATTGAATGTTTGAAGGTGAAAGAATGAGTTTGATTATGATTAAATAGCAAGACAATAATGGTGTAAGAAAGTAAAATGAAGGGACAAACAACTTTTTAACATGGTTTGACCCTTTGAACGGTACTTATGTCCAGGGTTATCTTATTGCAAATGGAGAAGACTACGATTTAACATAATTTCTACAAGGTTTTCTAGGATTACCTAGTGCTAAAGTGTTGCTATTGAATTGTATTCTTTGTATATGTGAAGAACCCTTTATATAGCATTACAATTTCTTGTTTACATTCAATTTGATTACCAAAATATAACAAATAATAATAATAATAATAATAAGATTTCTTTCCTATTTTGCATAAATCTAAATTTAATACTTCTATATTTGAATCAAAGTGCAATTTTGACAACTTCCTCTTTGAAGTGATTATCATATTAATGTGAGAATTTTCCTATTTCTAGAACTCTGCATTGTTAAAGAAAAAACGAGCAGATGAAGTGCTTCGAGTTGTTATGTCACAATAACCTCGAGTTGTCCCTTATGCGAACCGGTTAACTCAAACTACTCTTATTGTCCAAACAAAATTATACTTTTAAACGCTTCTAATGATGTGGCATAAACCGACATGTTATAGGTTGATAGGTTTCATAATGCTTAACTACTTTTTTTTGGGCTTTTGAGCTTATTGGTCTTTTGGGCCATATTTTAACTTGTGGATCCGGTGCTATTTATGGGCACAACAAGTATTTTGAATATAGCTATATTACATTTTACCAAAATTATAATATTATTATTTTTATGATTTTAAACTATTATTCAATATGTTATTTTAAATGTCTTTTAGAACAGCCAAAAGAATACTTTCATCTTCCTTCTTCAAGAAAACTTAATAATTAACTGATCAAACAACCAAATCCAGGAAAAACTACACTAGTAAACTAGTCTTTAATAGCAATCTTTGAACCTTTTTTTTTTCCTAAATATTTCAACAATTCTTTGAATCTTCCAACCTGATCAACAGTAACAGAATGCAAACCTTAAACATCACCTAAATAGAAAACAATGTTGTTCAATAAAATTGCTTTAATTTGATTGCCTAGTTGAGATTAAGCAAAATGTAATACTGACCTGAACAAATTTTGAATTCTAAGATAGAGAAGGAGATACATAATTAAAGTGCTATTTTTTTGTGTGGATATCAAATTGCCTCGTCCTTAGGGAAGTCAAAATTCCCCAATTGCAACAAATTTTTGCTGGGACTGCCAAGTGTGGTAGAGATGGAGCTACGAGCGGTGACAAGAACACACACAATGTCGTCGTTGTTGAATGGTTTTCGGGCTAGGATGAGGGTAGGAGTCCCACACTATACCTCCCCACACCCTTATAAATAAAATTTCCTTGAAATAAAATTGCTTCAAGAAGTTAAGGTGGGGACGAGATGTGGATCCCTCCTCCAAACGGTGATTTCTTGCCTCTACCCCACCTCGACCATATATTGTATACCTATAAGATCCCTTCACCAAAATGGGGACAGAGAATGTTAAAAAATATGAAAAAAAAAAAATATATATATATATATATATCAATACAAGAATGTCCAAATGATGTTTAACAATATTATTAAAACTATTTTTTTTTAGTCCCTCAAATAAATTAATTACATCATATACCGACTTTATCCAAATTGTCTATACCTACTTTGTTCTCCTCCTCTATTGCTCATGATATGCAATCTTTGGTTTCCTTTATTGATTGTTTGAGTTTTGTGTCATCTTTACTTCCTTTATTAATTATTTGAGTTTTGTTGAGTATTTTGACGTTTTTTTTTTTTTAATGATTTTTTAAGTTTTTTTGCATTTTGAATGTTGGGTATTTGATGTTTAGGATTAAATTTGATTGGATTCAGTTGAATTTATCTTGAAAATTAAGGTTTCCAATAAGATGCAACGTTAATAACAACAACTGAGTTGTACCGAGTTTTAAGTTCCATTAAGACTCGGAGTCTCATTAAAACTTAAAGTCAGTTAATAAAACTTGATACCAGATTTTATTGCACATAAAAATTCGATATCGGATTTAAGTAACATCAATATTAGATTTAAGTAACATGTTTTTTCTTTCCTTTTTATTTTTTTAATTGAGGGTAGTTTGGTAACCTTTGATATGGAATGATAATAGTTTATAAGAAGGGCCAAAAATAAATTTTCATAAAGAGTGGGGAAAAACAATTTCTTTCATTTGTTTTCGGTCTCCATCTCCACCGCACCCCATTTGTCATGGAGTAAGTCTCATGTGCCATTATTCTGGTCCAATTCACTCGTCCTAGTCATCAAAGAAACGGCCGGAAGTAACCGAAAAAACGAATTAAAATGCGTTAACACGTAAATATTAGATTAAATTATCACCAAATATGATGGCTGATGGTGATCATCATCAACGATGATCACGTACATGATGACTCATAAACAATGTCTGAAAAATTTGGCATCCAATCCGACCAATGCATATGTTTTGTGGGACCCAAAGATTGTGGGTTTTTCAATATTTTTTTTCCCATTTTTTAAAAATTGTTTTGTTTTATAGTTTTGGTTCTGTTTCGTTTGACCTTGTCCGAATGAGAGCAGGCTGCACGATTGTTAGACAAGTGTAATTGGCAAAGACGTGTTGTGCATTTTTGGTTTTGTCGCAATTTTGTTAATTTTCCACATATGACCTTCTTTTTATCGTATTTTAATTTATGGCCTACATTTGATTTACTTTTTACCCTTTTTGCTTTTTTTTTTTTTTTAAAGATTAATGTACACTTACCTTTAAAAAAAAAAAAAGCAAATTAATGTACACGATCCCTTTACGTATTTGGGTATTTCTCGCCTCGTAATCCTATTGTAAATACAAAAATTGATCTTAGTTTTCTAAAGGAAGAAGAGAAAAAATTTTTAAATTGAAAAAAAAAAATACAGAAAATATGATGAGATTTATAAACATTTTAATTAAGACTTTCTTTTAAATACATGTAAAATATTACAATTATTTATTGGATTTTAAAGCATGTGAAGTATAAATTAAGGTAATATATATATATATAGTGTTTTTATAATTAACATCTTCTAATTTTAAAGAGTTAGGATGAACCGATTAAATTCATCTATTGCATTTTTTCTCCTAAAACAAATTCTTTTTCATGTTTAATTCAAATGCAATAGATGAATTTAATTGGTTTGTCCTAACATTTTAAAGTTGAGAGGTACTGATTATTAAAGTAATATATATAAGAGGTCTATAATTAAATATATTTGGTTTTGAAGACAGAAGTTAGGAGACAGTATAGAATGTCTTTCACAAACACATTAAACTTGGGCGTCAAGTCATATCCCTTCCCCTCGAATCATAAATATGTACTTTTGAAAAATTCTTGGATTCAAATATTACAATATATGTATATTTTCCTATCAAAGAGTAGTTATGTATATATTAGTTTGGAGTAGCCTTCAATAACTATATTTGATTAACTTATTTGGTATGTACCAAAAAAAAAAACCATATTTTGATTACAAAATGATAATAACTACTGATTTTATTAAGAATCTACAAATATAAAATATAAAAGGACCATGAAAAATCAGAAGAATTTGGCAAACAACAAACATCAAAATTAAAAAAAGAAAAAATAACGACTTTGAAAGAAACTTGACTTGTAATGATGAAATATAATTAGTGAAGCACTGAATTTACATGAAAAAACAAGGACAAACCTGTAAAAACGAACATTAAAAATAATTAAGACAATAAAAACATGATTAACTATAAACTAATACTAAAATGAGTGGTGGTGGGGGTTAGGTTGTGTGGAGAAGTTGATACACTAAAAATGGGACTGACATCATTCAAAATAATGCTCTTCTCCTTCCAACTGTTGGGTCTGCTAGTCATTTTAGGAGCCAAATACGGAATCAGAGAAAAAATGTTGTTCATTTCCAGCCAAACGAAGCAAAGAAAATAAACAAAGGAAAAAAAAAGGAAGGTTACCCAGAAACAGAGAAAAAGTCAGTCATTGGCAACAAACTCCACTTTTGGCTTTTGATTTCTCCTTCCAATTTTCAAAGCTTTCATTTTTTTTTTTCTCTTTTTTGAAAATTTTGAAAACACCCCACTTGATAAAAGCAAACCCAGAAACAGCTCAAGAAAAAAGTGATTTAGTATGTGTTTTGGTTTTTAATGATTCCCTCCATTTGTGAGAGGAAAAAAGGTTGTTTCTTTATTGAATAGCATGCATTGAGACATTAAAAGATGCAAGCTTTGTTTGGTTTTTGGTAGTTTTTCATGGTTCCCTCCATTTTTGGTCTTGTGGGTAGGTTGCAAAAATGTGTTTTTTGTTGATCTGGGGAGAGATGGGTGGCTAGAAAGAGAGAGGGAGGGAGGTGGAGGGAGAATGAGCAGAGAGAACAGAGGTATATTAAAGGCCTGGGAAACAACAGTAAGGAAATCAAAAGCTGTTACAAAGAAGAGAACCAAAACAATGTCTGTAGCACATGCCGATGATGATGACGCAGGGAGTGGTGAAGTGTACCATGCAGAGAAGAACTTCTCCAATGGTGACTTCTACACAGGCCAATGGGCTGATAACCTTCCACATGGTCAGGGGAAGTACTTGTGGACTGATGGTTGCATGTATGTTGGTGAATGGTACAAAGGGAAGACAATGGGGAAGGGGAAATTCAGCTGGCCTTCTGGTGCCACTTATGAGGGTGAATTCAGGAGTGGTTATATGGATGGTAAAGGGACTTACACAGGTTCCTCTGGGGACACCTATAAAGGTTCTTGGGTTATGAACTTGAAACATGGACAAGGGACTAAGAGTTTCTCCAATGGGGATTACTATGAAGGAGAATGGAGAAGGGGGTTGCAGGAAGGTCATGGAAGGTATCAATGGAAGAATGGGAACCATTACATTGGTCAGTGGAAGAATGGGTTGATTAATGGGAATGGAACCATGATTTGGAGCAATGGGAATAGATATGATGGCTTCTGGGAAGATGGATTGCCTAAAGGAAATGGAACTTTTAGATGGGTTGATGGAAGTTTTTATGTTGGTGTTTGGAGTAAAGATCCTAAAGAACAGAATGGTACTTATTACCCATCTGGTTCTCCTGCTGGGAATCTGGATTGGGATCCTCAACAGGTGTTTTGGGTGGATTTGAAGGATTGCAAGATATGTCCAGGAGAGAAAGTTTCAATCTTGCCATCACAAAAGATGGCCAACTGGCCTGCCTTAGAAGGGGAATATAATCAGAAACAAACTGGCAAGCCTAGGAGGATGTCTGTGGATGGGAGGCTTAGTAATTATAGTTGTGAGAATGATGGTGGTAACAGTGTTTGTGGCTTAGGTGATGGGGAGTTGAGGGGTGGTAATGAAGGATTTGAAGCTAGCCGGCTGACTTTGAAAATACAGCAGCCCAAGAGGCAGGGGGAGACCATATCTAAAGGGCATAAGAACTATGAGCTCATGCTCAATTTGCAGTTGGGGATCAGGTATATGCATTTTGGGATGTTTCCTCTTAACTTATTTGTTGTTGGTTTGCTTTTGTTTGATACCATGAGAAGAACTTTTCTTGTGAAATTTTGAAAATTTCCCTATGCGCTATGCCTATCGACTATTACATGTATGTTTTAAATATGTCTGTCCGAATATAGACAGGTTGAATAAAATTTTGGTTCTTTAATGTTATGAGTCACTTGCTGCTTTGTTTAGAAGGTTATATAATCTGCATTGTGCTTCTGCTGCTCGCATAACGTCTATTAAGATCTTAAATATAGTCCTAAAACAGTTTTCCACTAGTTGAAGCAAAGATTCTGTATACACAATATATGCTTGAATGTTATGCAGTATGCAGAACATTTCATATCGTAAATAGAAACATTAGAAGACTATCTGGCAGTGGTGATAATGTTATGGAGTTAACAGTAAATGAATAGCTTTTACTGATAGGATAGTATTCTGTCTAATGAAACTTGTACAGTGTAGTCATGGAAATATTACAAGATTTGATATATACATATATGTAGCTATTTGAATTTGATTACTCGTACGCCAAGGCGAGAACAAAAGAGACCACAAAAAAAGTACAGTGTGTTTGTTACTTGAAGGGGTCGACACTACTTTCTTTTTTCTTTGTTTATTAAAGAAACCAGAAAATGAACTTCAAATAATAATAATAACAGTTCAAGTCTTGGAGAGAGTTTATGTTTTGCTGTTTTGGAAGGTTAAAATCAAACAATTTTGGCATCTTTTCTTTTCAGAAAATTGAATTGGCTAAGTCCTATTTCCGGTACGAATCACCTTATAATTAACGTATGTTCAAAAGATGTCTGCCTATAGTTTTTGTCTAGATTGAACTTAGCTGGTTCTTTATATCATTGCACAGACATTCTGTTGGGCGGCCTGCTCCAGCCACATCTCTTGATCTTAAGGCTTCAGCTTTTGATCCAAGGGAAAAAGTTTGGACAAAATTTCCACCAGAAGGATCAAAGCACACTCCTCCTCATCAGTCTTGTGAGTTCAAATGGAAGGATTACTGCCCGGTGGTTTTCAGGTCTGAGCTTGATATGTATATCTTTTACCATGGATGGTATTCCTTTCAGAGAAGCATTTTAATTCTTAATTATGCTACACAGCCAGCCCCATCTTTGCTTATAGCATAGTTTTACTGCCTGCAAAAAAATTAACTAATCGTACTTTTTGTAAGAAGTGACTGCATATGAAGTAGACTGGTTGAGTGTGCCTCATTCATCTTACATAGTGCATTAGTTAAGTAAAATATCAGAGCATAGCGAATGCATTTATCTTAACATTGTTGCTGTATTCACTCTTGATGGTAGAGCCTGACGGTTCTTCCCATTTTTATTTCAGGACTCTCAGGAAATTGTTCAATGTGGATGCAGCTGATTACATGATATCTATATGTGGAAATGATGCCCTTCGGGAGCTCTCTTCGCCTGGAAAAAGTGGAAGTTTCTTTTATTTAACCAATGATGACAAGTACATGATAAAGACCATGAAGAAGGCAGAAGTAAAAGTAAGTTCCCTTTTTTTTTCCATGTTTATTTTGTTTTTCAATTCTAATATGACTTGTAGACAAGAAATGAGTTTCACTTTTCCACTTCCATTCTAAATGTTGCAACTACATTTTTGGCAACTATGAAGAACGTTCGAGCTTACTGTTGCACTTCCATTAATTGTCCTTTCAGATTCAGAATTTCACTGATTGTCAAGTTTTGCCAACTATTCATAAGCTACGCTACAAAATCCAATATTTGAAATGATGACATAAGCTGCTTTTAAAATGCGATGCCTCTTTCGGTTCAGTTATTGATTGTGCATATTTCCTTACTTTTTTCCCGAAGGTTTTCCGTTACCACTTCGCTCTCCCACTCGTTTCCTGATCTTTCATCACTGATACCAGCACTCTTATCATTTTACTGTTGTATAATTGTTTTTGGAGTGCCAACTGATTTTGAAATGCTAATTGTCGAACAACAATGCAGGTTTTAATAAGGATGCTACCAGCCTATTATAATCATGTCCGCGCCTTTGAGAACACTCTGGTCACCAAATTTTATGGTCTGCATTGTGTGAAATTAACCGGGACTGCACAAAAGAAGGTATGATGAAGGGACATGAGAAAGTTATTCCATTTCATGAACTTTTTCTTTTTCTTTTTTTTTTAACATGTTCAGACTCTTAGTCAATTTGGAATGGATGAGCCAGGTGCGATTTGTCATAATGGGGAATCTATTCTGTTCTGAGTATGCTGTTCATAGACGCTTTGACTTGAAAGGTTCTTCTCATGGCCGAACAACTGCAAAACCTGAGTCAGAGATCGATCCAACAACAACACTTAAAGATCTTGACCTTAATTTTGTATTCCGATTGCAGAAGGTTTGGTTCCAAGAGTTTTGCAGGTGAATTACTTTTCTAATACCTTGTTTCTCTCTTTGTACGGACATTTGCATTCAAGTGTTGCTACTTCTTTAGTACATATAATATATATATAATCACTTGTACTCCATTTCTTTTGGATAATAATGCAGGATAGCATAGAAAAGTTTAAACTTTTGTGATATAAATAATGATTAATGTGCAATTAAGCAAAAGGATGTAAAATTTGATTGTAGTTCGCTTCACTTAAGTAAATCTTTGTTTCTACAGGCAAGTGGACAGGGACTGTGACTTTCTTGAACAAGAAAGAATTATGGACTACAGTCTTTTGGTTGGTCTTCACTTCAGAGATGCTACTTCATATAGGGGTTCTCACACACCCCCTCGTACTTCTGGAGTTCGCACTCCAAAAGGTTGTTCTGGTCATATCTGGAAGTACCTTTTGTTTTTTAAGTACCTTTTGCATGCCTGGAAGTACCTTTTGCATATACTATTTCAACATTAATCTCTGCTAAACAAATGCAACTGTCTATTGAACTCATTTTGCAGTAAATGGAGAACCTGATAGTGACGGAGGAGGACCTCGCCTTTCTAGAGTAGACAGGGATCAACTACTTTTTGACCCAACTCGGTAAATCATATTCATGAACATAGAGCTAAATCTCTGATTGTCATGATGAAGGCCTTAGCGTATATATCATTTCATTTGCCTATTGGTCATCTAATTTTTTCATTCACATTCATCAATGATTTGTGAATCATAGATAAAAGCCATTAAATATAGTTCTTTATTTGCAGAAAGGATTCCTAGAATCATGTATTCCCTTCCCCATATCATATATTGATCCTTCCATTTTGATATACGTCATGAATTTCAAAAACTCGTTGTTATACGCTTACAAGGATCGCTCAGTAGTACTAATCTTCGTATTCAAATCTAAGAGTCGGCTTTTTGTGTTTGTATCATGCAGGTGGGCTTCCATAAAGTTAGGTATCAACATGCCTGCACGAGTTGAACACACAGTGAGAAGAAACGATTGTGAAACTCAGCTGATTGGAGAACCAACTGGTGACTTCTTTGACGTTGTCCTCTTCTTCGGTATAATAGACATACTACAAGACTATGATATTAGCAAGAAGCTTGAGCATGCATACAAATCAATGCAATATGATCCAACTTCAATTTCTGCTGTTGATCCAAAACAATACTCAAAGCGATTTCGGGATTTCATTTTCCGAGCTTTTGTAGAAGAGACTTGAAAGATATAGAATTGACCCAATTCTTCAAACTTACAGCCGATGGTGATCCATGTATAGTCAGGTTTTTTTCATAGAGATGAGAGGAAGATTATGTTGGCCAATGGCTGCCTTAGGATACATGCTCTTTTCACTTACAACTACATTTTCCTCTCCCCATCATCTCTATTAGCTTACACTTACAAAAGTTAATGATATGTTTTAGTCAAGGTATAGATTAATGTCATAACCAGAGAGTCACTCAAGCCTGTGTCAATTGTAAAATGAATTAACCAAGTGGTGGACCTGTACTCGCGTCGATTCTTTTTTGTACCTAAATTTTTTCCCCCAGAACATGAAGTAATAATGTACAGAAAGAGGTTGTAATGGAACTAGTCTTTAGCCATTTCTCTCAAATGAAATTCTTTGTGACTTCCTGTTCTTTTCACTGTCCTTGTATCACATTTATAAGTTTCTGTCACACTTTTAATCAACAATCAATTACTACTGCTTTGTCTTTGTACATGTTATAGAACTTTATAGCTTATGAGAGAGACTTCCAAGCTTTGAAATAAATGCATGGTTTCAAGTCCATGTTATCAAACTGAACTTGTTATAAGCCCTTTGCTTCCAATGTGTTTTATTTAGTTGAGAGAACTCGATTTTCATGCTAGTTACCTATGCTTTTCAGTAGTGATGTGAGATTCGATAGTCCGAGAACATTAATGCAACCACCAACCATTCTTGTACATTTTCCAAGTCCAACAACCCATGATTGTTTCGTTTTACTGCCCTATTTTGTCATTGAGTAACTGAAAGTAGGCAGAAGAAGTTAGGCTATAATTGAGGGCCACTTATTTGAATCTCTAACAGAAGAACTAGAAAAATGGTCTGCTATTTGGGTGGCAACTAACTCAAAGCCCATTACACATTGAACGTGAAATTGTTAAAATGTTAAATGCCAGTTGACCTGTTGTCCTACAAAACTGATAATTTTGGCCCCAGTGTTTTCTGGTCTCACTCAGACTTTAGCCACATTAGGGAAGCAATCAGGACTTTTGGTCCTCCCCATACTTAACGCAATTGTCCCAAAGAATATATACACACACACACATATATATATATATATATATATTCCTAGAGTGCTACTCCTATCTGTTGTTCATCTTAAATATTTTTGAAAGTTAGGATCAGCAAACTTTGGAATAATCTAATGTTAGGTCAATAATTGTTAATATTTTATACCCATTTCACCTATCATTTATATTATATTTTCTAGTGACATTAGTGCTTTTATGATGTTTTATGTTTGTATGTTATAATTTAGGTTTCAAAAGTAAGGAGTAGAAATGACATATTTTTGAGAAAAAAGATAGGTTATTTTATGTGAGCTCGTATAGAGTGTTTAGTTCGAGTTATATAAGTCATAATGTAACAAATTAAAGTCATGGATATCTATTTTCCATAGCCATTGATGGTTTGTGAATAAGAGTTTTCTAAAAAAAGTTATGGTCGAATTAATATCTTAAAATCAGACTATTATGAGGCAAAAATCAAGAACCTTGCCACTTTAGGTTGTGAGAAGGATCCAACTAGAGGAAGCTGCGATGAAAAGCTGAGTGCATGGCCAAAATTCCCAATTCTAGGCAAACCCCATATTATAATATTACCATCAAAATATCCCTAACAAAAAAATTCCCAATTCTAGCCAAACATTAACAAAAATATACATATATCCCAATTTTCATCAAACCCTAACCCTAACTAAAAATCTTCCCCTATGACCGGCCACAATGGCCGCTAGCCACCAATTAGGATCAGAGGAGGCTAGTTGGCCTCCTTCAATCCTTGGATGGAGGAGGAGGCTGTGACCTCGTCGCATTCAACTAGCCTCCTCCAGTCCAAGGGACAAAGGTTGCTGTCCTTCGACATGAGGGTCAATGGCCTCTATCACTTGTGCAAGAGGAGGCTGTGTCCGAACAAATTCATTAATTTTTTTTTTTTAAAAAAAAATAATTTAATTTTATTTTATTTAAAATATTATTTTGTTATATAAAATAAAATATTATAATAAAAAACAATATATCTTAAAATATTATTAATTTATTTTAAAAAATATAAATTCATATTTATAACATAAATGGTATAATAGTATTAGCCCAACCACTTAAAATTTAAGTTTGGAAATCCTAAATGGGAAAACAAACAAAAATTAATATTTTAAATATAAAGTCTAATTAATTAATCACTTAAAATATGGTCTTTTATGATTTAAGATAAAAACAAACATCAAGACGAAACTGATATGAAGACAAAGAGTTAATAATAACAAAAATGAAAAGAAATAGTTGTATTGCATATGGATAAAATAGTATTGTATAAGAGATAAAAAGGTTTCTTTTATATTTTTAATTAAAATTAACTTTCTTAGTTGGCTTCAGTCCACTAACATATCTCATCCTAAAAGCGTCTCCAATGGTCATATAGATTATACAAAATATCAACTGCCACATAAGATAAATGGACAGAGCGTTAAAATAATCTCATGACGAATTAATAGAGAAAATAACACACACAAGCGGGTTTTCTCTTTTATGGACACATACATACTCAAGGAGTCAAGGTTTATCTCTTCTGTCTGTTGACCATTAGATAATTTTTTTCCTTTTTGAATAATTAATATCTTGCATCAAAAAAGAATAATTAGTATCTACTAATGCATAATAATGGTCCATAAATTTGAAAATAATACTAATAAAATCGTTTGTCTAAGGAGAAAAAAAATTGTATATACAATATAATCGCTTCTCTCACAAATGATCCCATGTATGTTATTTGTAAGAATCCAAACAAATTCGATCAATTTTAATTAAATATGATGTGGCGTTTTTTGATGGATGCTAAATCCAATGAATTATATTTGTGAAACAAATTTAAAAGTTTTTGGGGCACTAGAACTATTTTATTTTCATTTCGCTCTCAATGTCTTGCTTTCTTTTTCTTTTAATGCTTCATATTCAAAGAATAAAAATAAGGGGAAACTTCATTTCAGTCCCTAAGGTTTGGCGAAATATCAAAATTTTAAACATCTATTGGAAACAACTTTTTTCATTCCTAACTTTTCCAAAACTCTTCAAAAAAGTCCAAATCGTTGGTCAACTGACGGTCAACGGTGACAAATTGTTTGGATAAAAAAGGCAAAATGGTCTTTTTATAGAGAGGATAAATTAATTTGAATAATTTATTATATACATAAAATTAATTTTATAAAATAAATAAATAAATTAAAAGTGGAGATCCACCGAATTGGATCTCCACTGTCCATCCATCCATTGGATGGACGGTGGAGATCCACTCCAATATGGTGGATCTCCACCATCTTCAACAGGCTAAGATTCAACCAACCTCACCAACATCATCAACAACCAACTTCACCAACATCATCAACAACCCACAGACTACAACATTATCAAGACCATCACAGCATCATCAAAAACATCTCCCACAACAACAACATCAAGAAATGAAAATCAAAACTGTTTATAAAAAAAAAAAAAAAAAATGAAAACAGGGGTTGATGATGAACCCAGACGAGTCGAACCCAGACGAACTTCGTTTGGGTTCGACTCGTCTGGGTTCGTCAAATCCAGACGAAGACCGTCTTCGTCTGGGTCGAACCCAAACGAAGAACGTCTTCGTCTGGGTCCGATCGAATCTAGAAGAAGACGCTCTTCGTCTAGGTCCGATCGAACCTAGACGAAGACGTTCGTCTGGGTTCGATCGCACCCAAACGGAAAGCGTCTCCATATGGGTTTGATCGAACCCAGACGAAGCCTCTCCGTCTGGGTTCGATCGAACCCAGACGGAGGGGTTTGGGTTCGATCCATTTGGGTTCGATGGAGAGGGATGGAAAAAGAAGAAGAAGGGACGGAGGCGGCGCGGCGGAGAGGCGGAGGAGGCGAAGAATGGCGAACTGATTTTTTTTCTTTTTTTCCTAAAATCTATTTTTGTGTTAAATTTTTGTTTAATTTAAACAAAAAAATAATAAGATTTTTTTAAAAAATATATATAATTATAGTATATGTGTCAGTTTGTCATTGGTCAAATATTATGTAATATTCTAATTGTATTAAGGGTAAAATGGTTATTTTAAGTTATGAGGGGTAATTGAGTCTTTTTATGTTTTTTATTTAGTTTGACCGTCAATTGACCAACAATTTGGATCTTTTGAAGAGTTTTGGAAAAGTTAGGGATGAAAAAAACTGTTTCCAATAGATGCTTAAAATTTTGATATTTCGTGAAACCTTAGGGACTAAAATGAAATTTCCCCTAAAAATAATTATAGTGCTTGAAAAACCTTCAAATTTGTTTCACAAGTTTAATCCTTGAACATGTAATTCATAAATTAAATAAATCCCATTAAAATTAATTGGATTTCATAAAAGTCCATCCAAATGTTAATGTGGGATTTATCAGGAGAAAATTATTATACGTATATGAGTGTATATACATAACTTTTGGGCGGCTTCTATTGCCACCCAACAAATTTTTTTCTCACACCCACTTTTTCAACTTGCCAATCATTAAAATCTAGCAGATTAATTGAAATGTTGTTGAGGAACACAAAGGGTATATAAGTAAATTTACCTTAATAATCGAGTTAATAAAATTCTTTTGAACAAATTTATAAATAAAAACTTAATGCGGTGTGTACATACAAATTATGAGGGGTGTCAATATTATCACTCTACATCAATATTACAGAGGTGTTAAATGGGCTGAAGAAATTGAGTTTGGGCCATGCCCACCCTCACATTGAAGGTGAAGCCTGCATTCAAGCCCATACAGGGGTGGGCCGGACTTGAGTACCAGACCCATGAGCCTAAAGGACCGGGCTCAACAAATAAAATAAATCAATAATGAGTGATGGTATCTACCAACCTTTCGTAATGCACCTCATCAAAATCATTTAAAAAATTATAATATATAATAATAATTCACTTGCTATGAAAATAATTATTTCGTTAAATTTGTTGTATTATATATATATATGTATAAATAAATGTCATAAAAACTATTCTTTAATTTTAATTAGGATTTAAGTTTAAAATTTGACGGAGTATCAAAAGTATGTATATACAATTTTAAAGGAGTGTAAATATCCTACTGATTAATAACTTTACATACAAAACAAATTTGGTGAGCCGCAGAGTCCGCGAAGGTTAGCCTTGCAAATGAGTTTAAAGCTTCGCCCATGCATGCCCAACCCTCAAGCTTGGTTGGGCAGGGGAAAAAAACCTTTAGATCTCGTTTGACACGTGAGATTGGACTGAACTATATTGATGAAAATGAATTGGATAAGATAAGATTGAATTAGATAAATTAATGTTGTAATGTATTTGGTGGTGTATGAGATTGAATTAAAAAAATACTGTTCATTGTTTGACCTATTATGAGATTAGACAAAAAATAATTATATGTTTTATTATTTTTATAAAATAAAACTAAAAATATTTTAATATTATTTTAAAAAATAAAATATAACTCTTTAAAATTAATTTTAAAATAGTATTTATTTTATTATTATTGAAATATATTATTTTTTTATTATTTTAATAAAGTATATAAATATAATATTAAAAATAAATTTAATGTTGAATATAATTAATGTAAAAAGAAAATAAAAAAGAAAGTAAAAAACATAATAAAAAAGTGTCCCATGTTGGTGGGATAAATTTAACCCACCAAATTGATAGGTTTAATTTGGTGGGTTATATTTATCCCACCAACATAGAATAAAAATCAATCATTGCAGGGGATTGGAGAAGTCCAATCCCATGCAATCACCAAACAGGGAATTGGATTGAAATTCATCCAATCTCAATCCAATCCCTTTCAATAAGCAAGGCCTTACAATAATATTTAATAAAATTATTTTTATAAACCAATGCGCAAAATAAAAATGAAAACTTAGATTTCATATTATTAAAAATCCTATAATAGTTTTTGATAAGAAAATGATGAAAATAGGTTTTGATGGTAGTATCTTATAAGTCTAGAAGAAAACTTTATTATTATTATTATGTTTGAGATAATTATAATTGCTTTTTAGATTAACACAAGTTCCTTTAAAAACAAATTTGTTTCTAAAATACAATCTCAAATGTGTTCCACATATCCTTTTTGTTTGCATTATTTCTAAATTTTATGCAATAATTTTGTTTGAGTATCTAAAACTGTTTCCCGTTCAATTATGATTTGTGACCTAAGACTTTTTTACATACATTAAATACATACCTAAAGGTAGATATATTTTTCTTCTCATACAATATAATTACCAATTATCATGTCCAAATCATCTGTATTTTAAAAAGTCCGAACTTGCTTGTGTTGCTAGCACAAGACAAAATAATAAATATATAAAATACTTTCAAATAGTAAATACATCTGACGATTGAAATTTGAAAATTCACATTTCACTAAATTCATCTGATAATTGCTAGCTAAGCAATAATAAAAGATCATTTTCATGTCGTTTCTTCACAATCGAAATTTCGATTCCTTACATCAATCTGCAGTTCGACCATTCGGCTAGAAATCATTATGAAAAACAACACAAAATGAAGTAACAACAACAGGAAGACTAGTTTATGTAGATAGGAAATTAAGTTGTCACATTTAATCTCTGCAATGCCACCTTGTTGATACATCCTCATTCATCACCTGGCAATTGAAATAGCGTTAGTGTTCGGCGAAAATGTATGAATCTACATTGCACTTACACACACAAGAGGGACTGAAAAAAGAACATTATTCAGGATGTCTGCTTTCTAAATGGTCTACATTTAGCTTCATTATACAAGATATTCACTGCAAGACTCACATTCTCTAGACTACATATCACAATCCAGAAAACGACTTTAAAAAGCGTGAAAAATATTGAATAATTGTCCGAATTTCCAATGCAGAAGAGCAAAAAATTGTGTAGTGAATACAAACACCATATGATATAGTTTTTACGAAAACTGAGTAAGTACTTCGATTAAGATATATTCAAAGAGTATTCTCGTAAATTACGTGGATGACATACATATTTAATGAAAATGTCTAGTGGCCATCCAATTGGAAAAGAACACAAATATAGGCACAAGATTGAGAATAGTACAACTACAATCAAAATCTCAAAAGTTGTTTTGCTTCCAAACCAAGATTTACAATCAAATTATAGATGCTGAGAATTGGAAGAAGGATTACAGTAGGTAATAGAAACTTTGTACAACAATTGGGGCCCCAAAAAATGCCAATAATCAATTAGCAACCAAAACATGGGCACAATTCAAAGGATCATGCCTTGGAAATGATTTTTGTCTAACTGCATTGTTGATAGCTAAAATTTCATCCAACGTTAAAGAAGGCACATGGAAGGTCTTTTCCTTTTTAGCAAACATTTGACAATGACATTGCCAACAGCGAGACCCCTCGTTTCTCTTGCTTATCAAGGTTCGAACCTTGTTTATCCATTTCGAATTCGGGTAAGACTTATGAAAGAAAACAAAATCTTGAAATCTAACGGTGTGCTAATATGTCACACCCATTTAATTGACATGGCTTAATTAGTTCAAATTAAGCTTTTCTAATGCAATAAATATCACTACACCACCAATCGAATCTCAACAACACAATCATTCTAATCAAGCATAGCTATTTGATCAGGCAATTAACCCCACGAAAAGATCAACAACAAAGGCGTGATAGCTAGATTGTAGTACCTGCACCAATTAATCCTAGATCAATTACCAGAGGCTGCTGTGAAGGCATTCGATGGATCGACAATCGGGGACGAGGAGTCCCGATACCTCCCACTTGTACTAGTTTCCATCTGCATTTTCGACGAGTCCCTATATCTTCCACTAGTACTAGTTTCGATCTGCCGTTTGGTAGCACATGGAAACGCGTTCTTCTTGTCACTTCCATGATCATAAAGCAGCCCTTTGAATACGTGGCCGCTGATGTTCACTGTAGCCACATAGGCAGTCTCAGCTTCACCATCACTTACATCTGTCACTCTAATGTTCCTGAAAACAGCCGGGGCCTCAACTATACCCGGTAATGACTTTTTGAACCTTGAATCTGTGCCACCACAAACATAACTATATCATCATGACCCAAAAATTTGCAACATTAAATCTACGTATATTATAAGAAAAGCAAGATAAAAAAAAAAAAAAAAGCCCACATCAGAATATTGAAAACCAAATTCCATATGTATTCAACAATTTTGAACAGGCTACCACACCACTACCTTTTTTCTTCTTTTTCTTTTTTTTT
Source organism: Nephelium lappaceum (assembly GCA_021234005.1). Taxonomy (NCBI): domain Eukaryota; kingdom Viridiplantae; phylum Streptophyta; class Magnoliopsida; order Sapindales; family Sapindaceae; genus Nephelium; species Nephelium lappaceum. Next base: position 14,153,015 of record CM038004.1, read on the forward strand.
TTTCTAAAAACTTAAAAGTCATGGTCTTTTTTCGGTTTTCTGATATCTGTTCAGGGCTACAGATCTATCGAGACCAAATAACTGTTCCTAAGCATCGGGGTAGACTTGGAGAAATGGAAGCAGACGGAGGAAGCTAACCACTAAACCATCGCATTTGTGAGTTTAAAAGTCATGATCTTGATCCATCTATAGTTCAATAAATTTACCACAATGATAACTCAAAGACTGATCCATGAAAAAAATATGACATTTTGTTAATGTAGAGAGAGTGAGAGAGAGAGGATGGTTAAGCGCATATATACCCTGAGGATGAGAGGAGATACCAAGACTCAAATCATTAGCAGAGGAAGAGGAGGTGGTAGGAGTGGTGATATTGTGTGAAGATGGTGGTGGTACAACAAAAGGTCTAGGCCTCTTGACACCATAAGAGGAACAAGAAGCAGAAGCAGAAGCAGCACCAGGGGTGGCAAGCTTCTTCTCCCGGCGCTTAGAAGCAGGAACCCAGGTGCTCCTCACGTGGGTGGCACAGTCGAAGCCACGAGTCTTGCAACAAGTCCTGCACCTCTTGAAACTGCACTCTTTCTTGGCTCTGTTACCGCAGTCTCTACACACTCTCAGAGGACCATCACCATCACCAACACCATCATCATTGTCATTATCATCATCATCATCATCACCACCACCACCACCTCCACCATCTTTGCTCTTCTTCTGCAGGCTCCAAAAGTTTGACTCACTCAAGTGATCATTGTTGGTGTTGTAGTTTTGAGGAACATTTCTGTTGTTGTTGTTGTTGTTGTTGTGGTTGTGGGGGTGGTCAGAGGAAGTAGTGGAGGGTGGTGGGTGGGAAGAAGATGGTTGAGATATGAAGATGATGTTGTGGAGGCCTAACATGGCTGACTGGTAGTGGTAGTGGTGGTGGCGGTCAGGCGGGTGTGTGGTGTGACAACTGAGGTGGTGAACTGGTAGCTGGATGGTGGTGGTGGTGGTGGTGGCTAGTGGAGGTGGCCATTCTGGTTGATGGTTGGAGGAGAGTATTTGTAGTAGTGGGTGGTGGTGGTGGGGTGGCCACACTTGTTGGTGCTAGTGTTTGCTTGTTGGATTGATCAATTTGATTGACAAATTATAACATTCTTTTTTTTTTGTGAAATGACAAATTATAACATTCTATTTGGGTGTTCTAAACTTGGATTCGTGTACTTAATGTTGTGAAAGCTACAAGGTGCTGTTTGGATACCTTTAAACAAAAAAATGGGATGCATAGTGGGTTTATCTCGGTGGTCGATGCCCCTCGACTCTTGCCTTGACTAAGGTCTTGAATTCCCACTAATATATGGTTAGTTTTTATACGATTTGTGGATAGTCCTTTCTCGTTTCTAGAAGTAAAAGTTCGGACCATACTTTAAAATCTCATTTCAATTGGTTCCAACAATATTATGATTTGATGCTTAAATCAAACGGAAATGTCTAAACTTAATTTTGTATGTACTTAAATTGCATTTTACTGGAAGAACTGTTCAAATTTTACTATCAAAATAAAAAAAAAAAAAAAATCAATGTAATTACCCTTCACTTATGATGATTTCTAAATATTTGATAAAATGATTAGTTTTAAACTAATTTCGTCAAATTCCCGTCCAATGATTATGATAAAGATTATTGATTTTTATTCTTAAACTAATAATATATTTATGTGGAGAGAGAAAGAGATTTGATGTAAAAGTGTCTTATTTTTTTAAGGGCTATGTATAAGTGTCTTTGAGTATACTATAAGTGGATTGTATCATCATTGTAGGCAGCATTCATAATTAGGTAATTTTATTTTATAATTATAATTTTTGACATAGTAATTATGATTCCAAATTAACTAATAAAATTGATCATCATTACTTGAAACTTAGGGTTTGAATTCTACTTTAAAATTGTACATTTTATGAAAGAATCATGTGATCATTCCATGGTTTCCATGACTATTAATGTTTCCATGTGATAATTAATTTTGTCCCATTTGAAATAAATGTGGTTGTAAATATACTCTATCTTTGGATATAAAAAAGAATTAGAACCAATTTCTTCAAGCCCTCTAAATATAGGAAAACTAGATATTAAATAAGATAATTTGATAAATATATATGATCAATTACGGATGAACCATCCAAATACAATTATTATTATTTTTTAAACAAATAAAAAAAATTAGATATCATACTTTGTATTTTTAGATCATTCAATTGAAAACCATTTATCTTTTTCTTTTATAAATTTCTTGAAGTTGATTCACAATCTCTTGCAGAGTTCATAATTAGCATGTGAAAAAACCATTCACAGTCTCATGGTCTTCTTAACCTAAAAACATATGACAGTGCACCCTACTTGAATGGAGGGGAGGCAATGATGGAGAAGATGATTTGCACTTCCATTCCCAGTTGGTGTAAGATGTGGCATGGCAAATGGCATGTCATTGATTGGTAGTGAAAGGAAGAATGTTTTGGGGTTTTAGGCTAAAACTATGCCACCCTATGACTTGTTCTGGCTGCCTAGCCTTTTCTTCTTCTAGCTCTATCAGAGACCCCACCCCCATACTAGCCTAGCCTAGGGTTTTGGACCACCCTACCCTCTTAGGTCAAGCAAAGGTCATTTTCTACTCTACTCTATCCTATCCTACTCTACCCTATTCTACTCTATGCCCACCTTATCTGTCTAGCCTAGACTAGCTGGTTTGGACCCTAGTGATAGGCTAGCCTAGATATAGCAGGTCAGGTATGTCCATGGATAAAAAATGTGCAAGTTATTCTCCATCTTTAATAGGTGTCATGTTGACGTGGGTAATAGTTTTGGATTCAAGTGGAGCGTTGTTAATCTACAATTATGTAATAACTTTTTTTTTTGATGATTTTTTTTTAAGGGAATATTAATATTAGCTTTGGAAAAATGAATAAAGAAATTGTAATTATATATTTATGAGATATATAAAATTATATATTTATGTATTAAATAAAATAAATATGAATTGTATATTAAAATTTTGAATTGTTTACATTGTTCTAAGAATATATGTTAACGTTATCTTTTTTAAATTTGTGATAATTTAAAGTTCTTTGTTAGGATTTAATATAACTTTTTACTCCACTACCTATAATATGTGATAAGTGCGAATGGAGCAAACATTAAGAAACGAGGAAAATGATGTATGTTGTGTGTTATTTATGTTAATGTTTTATTTTCGAATTATAAATATAGGAATTTTGAGGAGGAAGATTTTGATATAAAGAGTTTAACAGTGATGCATCTCAATTTTTGTAGGTTTATATTAACCTTTGAAGTTAAATATTGTACCTGTTACATTACAATTGAATTTTAGACATGAATAATATGATGAGATCCTTGATTCAAATAGTGTCTCTCATGGTCATCTTCAATAAATTATAATATTTAAAAAGTATATGTATATTTGAACTCAAAATGGACCGTGACAAAACTTATATTTTGTTTATTTAGTGAGGTAATCATAGTAAAAAATCCAAAATCTGGGTGGTAAGTAGGTCTAGATTGAAGTAAAAGGCAAAAGCTGGGGGCTGAACTAGCAGTCTAGAGATTTTTTTGGGGTTTGGTGGAAAAGTCACTGCACACTTACACGGTTCACTGACAATCTTGGGTTGCCCCACTGGCACCTGACTTTTCCTTTGTGTGAACTGCTTCGCATGTGGAACTGGCTTGTGACTTTTTTTTTGGAAAGATTGTTGTGACTTTTTTTTTTTTTTTATTAATTTAATTATTTTTTATTTTTTTTATTTCTTATTTTTTTAAATACTTGTGACTTTTTTTTTGTTTGAAGTTTTTTTTTTTAATATTTTTGAATTTTTTTTAGCTCGTTACAACTATCGAGACCATTGTAATGGATATTACGATACTGACATGTAACACGAACCCTTATTCAAGATGAAAATTATGTTTACTTTTTGAAGAGACTTTAACGGTGATTAGCTTACACACAAAGGAGTGGCCAAACAGTAAATCTTTATATTGTCGTGGGTGCTTGAACCTACACTCTCGTGGGGCACATATGTGCTGTGCTTAGAGCATTTTTAAAGCTCGTCAGTTGTCGTGACTTGTGAGTCACTTAACTCTCTTCTTTGCAAATTTGACTTAGATGTGTTATACAATAACAATTATCTTCTCTAGAGCTCCAAGTGTTTGATGAGATGGTCACCAAACTGCCGTCTGCATGCTTTTCATGCAAATGAGCTGTTTCGAGTTGTTGCAGTCACACATCACATATGTAATGTGTGATAATTTTTTCACATATTGTGGGTTTATTCTTCCGCTTCTAGGTTTTAGTTTCGAACCAAACTTCAAAAGTTCGGATCAATAATATCTAGTAATGTATACTATACATATTACTCATGATATGTATATGTAATAAGTCAAAAAAAAAAAATTATCTTCCTTAGAATTTAACATGTTTTTTTATTGAAAGGATAAACACGATTTTTTTTTTTTATCAAATACGAACATTACAAAATTGATGGTTAATATTTAAAAAATCAATATAATATATATATAGGTTTTATGAGATATAAAAATAAACTTTTATTAATAAAAATTTAATTCTCACCTATAAAAATTAGATGTCCTTTACACAAAATATTTTGTTAATTTTGATGTGTAGCCTGATACATATAAAAATTAAGTTTACAGAATTCAAATGACACAAACTTCGAATTATTTATTATCAAATTTGATTGATATCTATTAAACTATGTATAGAATTCAAACTACACAAATATCGTGTCTATATATATATATATATATAAGAGAGATTCAATTTTTATCGAAAAGATTCTATTTTTCTCACCAATAAAAATCAGGTGTCATTCAAAAAAAAATATGGTCTTTCAAACAAAAAAAAAAAATCAGGTGTCATTCACACAAAATATATTTCATTAAATTTGATGGATACCCTTATACATATTAAAATTAAGTTTATAAGAATCTTTCTCAATGTATAGAATTCAAACGACACAAACTCCTAGTTCTTGATTGTGAATCTTATAAGACTTCTTTACCCACAAAATTAGTGTTGAAGTGTTAAATTGTTTAATAAATTAGAAGCTCTACTAAAATTTTAAGAGTTAGATTTTAATTAATTTCAAAATCTGCATACGCACTTGAAATTTCTTTAATTTTACTCTGAGTGGTAGTATTACAATCTATCAAACATTAGTTGATTACTCCATTTTAATTTTTCTTAATTAATGACAAAATTAACTTATATTACTAAAAAAGGACAAATAATTGTAAAAACACTACACAATCATATTTTTAGAATTTAATATTATTTTTTCCTCTTTTTACTTTTTTGGTTTCCCAACCATAAAATGGATTTTCTTCCCTTTTTTTGTGTCATGACCTTTTGTTTGAATCCAAATTAATGAAGAGTCATGAACAACTAGAAGTGAATTTTTGAAGTTATGGTGAATGGTTTGCAACAAGAAAAAAAAAAAAATATATTCCTTATTACAAAATAAAAGTCTTTTTTACTTTCAACTTTATATGCTTTTAGCAACTTAAACTCCTATTCACTCTACTCTCGGTTCTTATCCAAAACATATACTTTTAATTGCTAGTCATTACCCGGTCAAAAAATACATTGTTTATCCTGTTTACGAAGGTTTTAGTTTCCAAGTTGCATGACTTCTAATTTGTGTGTGTGTGTATTTTTTTTTCTCTTTCATAATTTGATATATATATATACACATTATTTTGAAAGATCTATATCTTTTAAATATATATTTTTAAAATGAATTACCTTTAAAATAGAAGTGTCAAAAGATAAGAGAATATCTTGAGAACAAAATACAGTGTCCTTTACATATTTTTAAAACTCAAGTTAGTGTATTTAGAAAAGTAGTGTCAAGAGAAAAAAACTGGATTATAAATAGAAAGTCTCTTTTACTGTAAGTCACTACATCATATTTCCATCACATGGTTTGATAACAAGCTTAAAAGGGTTTTACTTTTATATAGAATCAAGTAACCTTATCTGGTTTGGTTCACGCTCATAGCTGAACCATACTACATTTGGAAATGACATCAACTTTACCAGTATTTGTTAGATACAGACAGTACAATTAAACAAAACATAATTTACAAAGATTGATTCATGTCGTTAGCATGGCATTGACTACTTTCTGTGCCTCGGAAAGATAAAAAAACGCAGACCCTTCTAATCTCACATCATACGGATGGACGATACCTTCCAACCGCCACTGATGCACCCCAACTGACTCCATGACTAGGAACTGTGTACGAATATGTGAAGTAAGGCACTGGTTTATAGCCGTTATCGTGGGAAGCACAGCAACTGTTGTTGGCATTGTCAAGTGTTTGCAGAAATGAGGAATCGTATTCGATCAAGTGATTGAATGCAAACTCGATTCATTACTGCTTTTCCCAGGGTAGTAAGTAATTGGCATGTAAGGCACTACCATGGTTCAGAATTATTACCGAGATAATTTCTAACGTATGAGGGCTTACTCCAACCTTCTTCCATCAATATGAGATCGAGGCGGACCATCAATTTCTCCACTGCATCGTCCTCCAAGCTACTAACTGAATTGGGTGATTGCCCTTGTTTGGATGACTGCTCCTGTAACGACGAACTCTGTAACGTATCATGAAAACTGTTAGTCAACTTATTGGAAGATTAAAGTCATATGAAGTCATGTCATGTCAGAATAAATTGTAACCTTTAATTCCTGATACAACTTGAGATATTGCAACGATTGCTCAAACAATCCACAATGATAAAGAAGAATGCTGTAATCTCTTAATTCCTTGGCATCAGTTTCCAAGAGAATAAGACGTTCACATGCTGTTACAATTTCCAGTTTCCACTGTTAGAAAAGTATATTTACATAAAATGTTGTTTAACTTTCTCAATGACTCCTTATAAGATCAGATAGGTCAAATCAAATGATCACGGCTATGTATTAAATCAAGTGCTTAGCAGAAGCAGATAAATCCTTCAAAGTCTACAGTTTTACAGGAAACATCCCACAACAGCAACCATAACACGTTGCACTTTTCCCATAACTCACATTCTTGTGAAATTACCAGAAAGCGAAAAAGAATCAACTAAATATAGATTATCATACAGTATACATACCAGCTAATGCACGCCTCATATCCCCAAAGCGTACAGCGGTCCAAACTCCACGATCTAACCTATGTTGAGCAGCCTTTGCTGATGCAATCTGCAAGGCACTGCAGTACAAGAAACATTAAAAAGAAAAAATTAGATACCAAAAGGAGGCAGAATCCTTAATCAAGCTTAGAGTTACATTAACCTTTCATGCATGTACAGATTACTTTGCAATCTAGTTAAATACCTGTCACCAAAACTGCTCAATTTATCAACACAGTTAGCAGCATGAGCTGCCCGTAAAAATAAACTCTTGAAGTTGTCATGTTGAAATGGCCAGAAAGCATTCTTCAAAGTTCTCAATATCTGCACAATATTATATGTTATTAGATGAAAAAGACACCTTTTACGTCTATACTTGACCCCATGATAATAAACGAAAGTACTAAAGATCATAAGCCGGTATGTAGCTGCGGGGAACATTCTAATGTAGAAACAAGTGAAGTCCAATATCACATTAACTCAAGGATTAACACAGAAGTTAAATACAACATTTGGTACTGAAACCAAATATACCATTGTCAAATGTTTCATTCAACCATAAAAAATCATCAGAGCACATAAATTTGAGACAACATACCGAAACTACACATTTTCAGATAAGTGTGGAAGTTGTTCAAGACATTCGTATTTAGGAAGAAGCCTTTACCCTATCTAGTTAATACCAAAATCATAATAGGAACCAATAAATATAAGTATTCGTGACAAGAAAAAACTTGAGTTGTCGGGATGACTAACAAGAAAACTTAATACCTAGTATCTCAACTTCACCAACTTAGAATGTACCAAACAGGACAACATAAATGTGAGAAAGAGTACTAAAGTTACCTCCTCCAATAGACTTTGTACTGTCATTATGTGTGGCTGATCAGATTCCTTGCTTTTCTGCTTCTGATAAGCTTTGGGAAGACTATAAAGATCTAGAGGGAATGATATCTCCACATCAAAATCCACAAGGCTCCATAATCGGAGCATTTTTAGGATTTCTGAGTATATAAGTGATAGCATAACAGCAGAGCCTGAGCGATGTGTCAAAACCTGTACATGATGTTATGATAATACCTGTAACATTGCCCTTTACAAAACCATTTTCTCTCAACAAGCTATATAGATATAGAAGGCTGTCATACCGAGTGAAGATACAATGCTCGTGGTTCTAAGTGGTCCCTCACACTAGTTCTCCGAAATCCCTGATAAGAAGATATTAGATCATGCGTAAGAAAGCTATACCATCAAGAAGCAAACCAAAGTTTATGATAAACATTTTACGAAATAAACATAGATCTGAATTATGTAGGCAATTATCTCATGCAACTTGTATAAAGCAGCCAAAGTAAAAAATCTAGTACTATAGATTCTGCATCTATAATTTTAAAAAAAGTTATTAATGTTAAAAATATAAACAATAGTTATGAGTGCCATCTAGTTCAGCTAATACGATCTCTTACAATTTTGTAAAAGGTCTTCAATTCACATCCTGCTTGTATTAAATATGGTGTAATCTGGTGGGTTGCAATGCATAAACATATAGAAATACGTATACATTACTGTCATGCTGATCTCATATCTCAAGTTCGTAAACTTAAATGTTTATAATCTTTTAATATAAATATCGAAACAGGTTCTAATAACATCAGTAGAAATTAGAAACCAAATGCATTACAAATCTTGCACACAAATGCACAGTAAGGTTAACCTCTGATCCACAGACAATTGACACACTTTAACTATGGCAAACACACACATGTACCCTCACATAATTGTTTAACATTACTAAAACAATCGCATTAACTTGGAAACAGAGAATATTTCAAAAAAAAAAAAAAAACTTGAAAACAGAGAAACCGGAATTACAAATTATGCACACCTTTTTGGCAAACAAATATCTCTCTATACTCTCCAAGAAACTCTCTGGTGATGATCTAAAAGACGATCTATAGTTAGGGCAGTAGCCCATTGAAAGATCATCCAATCGGTCAATAAAAGCATCTACAGGAAGAGCAACCGATGAATGTGATATAAGGGAGTCATCTTCTGCTGCGATATGAAGTGCTGTTTTGCCCAAATCAACACATCTATTAATACAAATACTAGTTTCCCTTTCAATAGTAGATAATTTTTTAATCTGTGAGCAAAAACCCTCTCTAGCTGCCTGCCCAATCATCAAACAAGAATCAAAATGAAAGAATATTAAAATCCATATTCAATGTAAGGAAAAAAAATAATAGCTTAATCATCAACCAAACTAAATTAAGACACCAAAGAACCATGTATTCTGCCTCTTCATGGTGCATGCATTTCATAGAAGCAGAATAATCGAAAATTCAAGGACGATCCGTCCTTAGCTTAGAATTGTAAACAATAGTCAGCATATCTAACTTATGTTCTCCTCACATATAATTCTAGGAAGTCTTCCTATACACCTATAAGAAAGGGTCTTGAGCCCAACTCTGCTACAAAAGCTAGCTTTAGAGGTTTACCATCATCTTATGAACCATAGAAATTCACCTTATCAACCGATACGAAACTATATAACAACAGCTACATCCCCATTATCTTTCGGTGATCGTATTTCAACGAAAAAGCATTTGCTTCTAATTACCATACGACGTATCCAATCCACTTCAAACTCTACATATACATATTGTGACACAAACGAAGACGAAATGGAAAACAACATACACAAATCATACAAACGAATGCAAAGAAAATAAAATAAAAAGTAATTTAATGTAAATAAGCTTGCAATCTCTCCATTGAAATCCAAACGTAAATGCAGACAACTAATTCAGATAACAGATACATGATATTGCCAAATATATACACATAAAATGGAAACTAAGATCAACCCAATTCAATAAAAGCATCAAAAATCATGAGAAAAACATAAATCAAGACAAAAGAGCTGAAATATAATAGAAATATGTATGTATGCGTATACTCTAGCGTGGGTGGTGTCGATTCCAGAAGAGTCCAAAGCGTGGTGCAAGAGCAAGTTGAGGTCGGTGGGCGTGTAGTGGGCGCGGCAGACCAGACGGTGAGGGGAGCGGTGGTTGGAGAGTTTGGGCGGAGAAGACACAAACGCAGCGTGTAATGAAGAAGAACCAGTCATCTTCTGGGCGTGAATTATTATCACAGAAACCAGAGAGAGAGAGACAGAGAGAGACAGAGTAAATATCAATAATTGAAATGTCAACGTCAATTCATCGGGACCTTATATGAGATTTTTTTTTTCATTTTGTATGTTTGAAAAACAGTTACTTACTTCCAAAAAAATTAAAAAAACAGTTAAAATCTATAAATAGTATATGTTAGAGCCTGTGATTTCAACAACCAATTAAAATTAAAATTCTTAATTGATTTCGATAACAACCCTTAAAATCAATTCAAGAGCTCTAATTTATAGATTAACGGGTAATGTTAGTGATTGGATAACGTAACCAAAATAATTGTTTTCTTTTCTTTTTCTTTTTTATTTTTTTCAAATTCCTTTTAAAAGGGATGGTACCGATACTATCCAAAATATTTCACTTCATACTTATTTTTAATCATTTTTATTATTTTTAAATTATTATTGAACAAAATTATTTGAAAGGATAGGATGGTAAAAAAAGTAAATAATCATGGTATATTCTCTTATTCCAGAGTATAAAATGCTGGTTTCGTCTGTCTCAAAAAGAAAAGAAAAGAAAAGAAAAGAAATATGTTGGTTTCATCAAATAAGTCATGTGAATCAACGATAGAAAGAATGTACTCACTTGCCCTTTGAAGCATCAATAATGAGAGTGAATTATTACATATGTCATACTTGAAAGAATTAATGATTCCATTACCTTTATTTTTTAAGAAAAGTCAATATAGAGCAGGTGGAAAATATGTGAAATTTTGAGTACAAGCATACACAACTCAAGCAACAATACAATTTACATATTATCTTGGAAAGTTGTTCAGTTTCTCAATAATTATTTCTTATATATTTCGTTCTATTTTAATTGTTTTCATTATTGTACATTTTTTGTATTTGTCTAAATCAACCTAGGCTACAATAAGTTCACAATTTTGATGATTTCTCCATGCTAATTATAGAGAAAATATAAGGAAAAGTAGATATACAGTCAATTTTTCTCACGGTAGAGGAACAGAAATTAATCAAAGGGGGTTATTTTGGAATTAAAAATTAAAAGTGTACAAAATAAAATGTTTGAACTCAAATCTCAACTAATATAGTATAAGAACTTAGAGGTTCTTGATTCAAACTCTTTTTTCTTCTTTTATCTCGAATTCTTTTTATATATATTATAATGGTAGGGAACGTTTAGCATGTATCCAATATTTGTTAACTATCCACTGTTACATATAAGGAGAGTATGTAGCATGTCGTATGTCAACCTCAAATCTTATATCCTATAGTTAAATCATTTCTTAATTCAGCTTAAATTTTTGGATCTAATAGTAAGTAACTAAAGTAAATGGGTGAAGAGAGAAGTTTTTTATGTGGTAAGAGAATGGTGAGGCCAACAGTCACTTGTTGGTCACTATCTAGCCTTGCACACTTTTACGATTTTATCCATATCTTTATCGTTCAACCTCCGTTGAGCTTATGGAATTTTTTTTCCTATGATTAACTGACACCTAAGGAGACATTTTTTCTTTCTTTCTATTTTTTTTTTTTAATTTTTTTTTAATGAAGCAACCATCTTAAGAAAACTTTTGTAAAATAACTAAACATCCATTTCTTTCAGACTCAAAGTTTTGAACTTCTAAAAAAAATAAGTCAAATACATTTACAAAGACTTGAATGTGCTCCTATAGGACCAAAAACTAAATGCAAACAATCCTAATACATGAAATACTAAATTTATGGACATGTATGAACATCAAACTAGGAGTGATTATCAATATATAAGCACATGCATTTTCAAGTCTTGCCAATCATCATGAATGATATTATTGTAGTGGGTGAATTTTACATGTTGACTTTGAGTGGGCCTCGTCAGTCAACTTTCTTGAGACCTAGCAACCTGTTTCTTGCACAAATCAAATAAAAAGAACGCGGGTGATCTTGACACCGGTGGGGTGCCGGACCGAAGACACTTCGACGCTCAAGTCAGTAAACTGATCGTAGTAAATGAGAATGCAGTAATTGTAAAGCGTCATCAGGCTACAGGGGAGTATGCCGAAAAAAAGGTAGGACGAAAAAGTAGACGGAGTAGGAACACTAAAATATTAAATATCAGTGAGCAAACCCCGTATAATAGAACAGTGTAAATAAATCGTGAATAGTACACCAAGTAAATTCCCAGGAAAGAGAAGGTTGGTCATAATGAACACAGTTAAATATCAAGTCTTTCTTAGTCAGAACCTTTCCTAGACATGCACCTTCACAGTCACTACACTAACTCTATCACACAGGAACTCTAAATCTAGAGTGAAGAATGAAGAAAAGAGAAGAGAAAAGTGAGAGACCTCAAGTAGCTTTCAAGAAGAGAGCAAGTGAGGTGGGATGGATTTTGGCTTCAAATGAAGCCTCTATTTATAGGTAGAGGAGGTGTCATGGGCACTTATGGTGGAGTTAATGTCATGTCCGTTACAAAATAAGTACTACGATTAATATCAGGTCGGTTACGGAATAAATACCATAGTTAATGATATGTCGGTTACAGAGTTAATGTAACTTTCAGTTACAATTAATTTAAACATCATTCATTAAGAGCAATCAATTCCCATTTAAGGAAACAAATCTTGTTTGGTCTAGATCAACCAAGTTGCTGAGCTATCCTCTTGTAACACGCATTGAGCCATTAATCTAGATCAATCAGTGTACTGGGCCAATTTATCACAATACGATTTGAGCTTTTATTTTGGACCGGAGAGTTTTTGACCACTACAATTATCTTGACTCATTAATCTTCAAGCTTCATTATAATTCTTCAATAACTAATGCCGAAAATCTATGAAACTAATGAATACACACTTAAAACATTTTGACATGAAACAAGCCAAGTGCAAAATATGAAACTTAGAATAAGTTCCTAGGTTTATGTTAAGACGACATAAACGAGGGTGAACAAGTCCTTTTGAACTCTTGTAAAATTATTTAAACTCTAATAAACTTTATCAATGTGTAACACAACTTTAACATAGTCACCTACAAACAACTTCACCAACAAATAAAGTTAAATACCAAGGTTAAAGATTATACCTACTTTAACATTCAATCAATTCAATCACTAATTGTTGTGCCCAAAAATAGGCACGCGAGTTGCAAATCCATTAAGACCTAAAAGAGGAGCAAGCCAAGCAACCCAAAAATAAGAATGAGGCAATATGAAACAACCCATTACTCGAGGACACAACAGCAAATGCTACGTCACTAGCAGCATGTAACAGGGCAAATAACGCTTAGGTAGTAAGGCTACCTGAGCCAGTTAGCTAGCATGGCATGCAGCTCGAGGCCTTATTAATATAGCAGCTCACAAATATGACACAACCCACCCTTCTTTAACAGTACAAAGTTCTAAAATCAGAAAAATTTCATATCACAAAAGGTCACTTTAAATAAGAAGCTGCTAAAATTGCATTTTGATACGAATATGGATGTATTAATTACAGTTTGATTCGAATATAATATACTAATCATTGATCATGTAAAATAGGAAAGATGATCTTAGCCTTTCCTATTTGATGTAAACAAGGAACCCTAGAAGCTTATAATTACAAAAGATATGTCTAGAAGCTTATACACAGTCAATATCAGAAAGTCATAGAGACCTAGCTAAAAACTCTACAAAACACAACTTTCCTCTTCAACAATAATATAACCATGGATGTAAGCATTACTTATAGGACTGAATCACTCTAAAAATTCTCTTGTCTTCTTTTGTAATTTTTTCTCTTACATTATTACTTCTTATGTATCCTTTTTATTACTTCCTCCATATCAATTTAATTCAACCACTTGCAATTCACTCAATTCACCATATTTTCATTAATTCAGGTGATGATTGATTTTTGACATCAACATTTTGGTGCTAGAAATCGGGTCCAACATACCTTCGATTCTAACAAGGCTATATTGTATTTATGTGTGTGTGTGTGTGTGTTTTTTTTTTTTTTTAATTTATTTTTTCAGTGTAGTTAATTTATAGTCAAAACCTCTCATACACAAGAAGGTGCCCCTTGTAGGAGTGTACGCTGGATGGCCTTTCCAAGCTTGGATGAAGGAACAGATTCTATGTAACAGATGCTAGTTGTAGGAAACCCGTGAGAGGCGGAACATATCTATGGCCAAGTGAATTAGACCTCATGGTAGTCTAATAGCAAAAGGCTATATAGAATTTATCCTTTGTGACCATAGTAGTCTGGCAGGTAGGTGCTCTAAACACTGAAGCCATGATAGACAAGCAAGACGAAATGGAGGATGTGTTGTGAACACTGACTAGGACTATCCATGACTTAATCAAAGGTGTAAGGATACTATGACTAGCAAATAACACATAATAAGGAAACCTTCTTTTGAATGAGATTCCACCTTAGGGTGAGTGACAACAAGTAGCCAATCAACGTCCTCCTCGTTAGAAAGATCAGAATCAAGGTTGCAACCAAAATGCACCACCAAGGCCCATTAGAATGGTATCCTTGAGTTGTGGTTCCACAAGCAATAATTAAGGATATCGTAAAGAAGTCAGAGTGATAGAAGGATCGCACATTGCACATGATAATCCCAAATTGATAGGCGCTATTCCGGAGGCTTGATCACCTTAACTGATGAAAAACGAGAACATGGACCACTTTCGTGAAGGGAATCTGTTGAGCGATGAAATCATCAATGAGCTATTACCAAATCGCTTTAAGATGTCGATTATCACCCCTTATCAAGGAGATAGTGATCTTTATGACTACTTGAACACCTTGAACGTACAGATGAATTTGTTCACCACTAATGACAACGTCAAGTACAAGTGCTTCCCAGCAACTCTGGGGTAGCCCTATATAAATGGTTCAAGAAGCTCCCTATAGGAAGTGTGACAAGTTGGGAGCAATGCTAGAAGTTGTTTTTACAACACTATCAACTGTCAAAGAGGTAACATGTGTTGCCTTGTCATATGGTGACTCTTTTCAGAAGAAATAAGAGTCTCGAAAGGATTATATAAGCTCATTTCGAAGAAAGTTGAATTACATTGATAACTTATAAAATGAAAGCATTCTTACTGCAATCTCAACATGATTAGATAAAAGTAGAATGCTCTACTACAACTTCTATAAGAACCTCATTAAGACGTTGCACGATTTTTACGATTGGACAACAACTTATATCAAGCTAGAAGAATTGTTAAATGCTTTTGATCGAAGGATTCAATAAGAAAAGGGAATAGTGGGAAGGCAACTTGAGTAAAAACTTTTTGTCGTAGAAATCAACATCAAGTCAAAATAACAAAAAAACTCATGCTAATGGTGAGTTGAAGAAGGTCATAGGTCTCTTTGACACATATACTAAACTTACAAGTTCCAAACAAAGAATTTATGTGGTTGGGCACACTTTGGAAAGCCTTAACCTTTTAAGGCTCTCGAAAGAACAAGAAATCTAAAGTAAATTCTATCATTATCACAATGAAGTTAGGCACACTACCTCAAAATGTTATGCATCAAAAGACAATATTAAAGAACTTATCAGGAGAGGTAGACTACGAGAATATTTAGCTCGTCTCATAACCAATCAACAACCCACGATTGCTCTTTAAGAAGCACTGCCTACAGTAAGAAAGATTCGTACTATACAGTGGGACTTCACAATCATGAACCTCTGGGTGGTTGTAATAACCTTTTACGAAAAGACCATCAAACTAGGGATTAGTTGCTCATGACACCAACAGCCTCATAGGAGCCAAAGTTATTACCCAAGGACACCTTTGGCTAGTAATATTTTTTTAAGAACTTATCTTAACAACTATAAGTTATGTTCATCTTTATGTTATTTTTCTTTATACCTTTCAACAATATTAATGATAATGATTGTTTTTTTTTTTAAAACGCTGATCAGTACTAATAATGGATTATTCCTTAAACTTGCGAGTTATAAAAACTTTAGAGGCTTATAAGACTAGATTAGCTCAAGTACACTCAATCAAGCAGAAATGAGCTACCAAACAATCATGCTAGAAGTTAAAGGTGCACCAACAACTAATCAATACAAAGCTATCCATATAATGAATATACATGGTATTAGCCCATAAAAATTCTAAGGACTGACAATATAGAGATTCAATAGAGGACATGACAACACCTAACCTCCACCACTACTAAATGGGTAGTTCAGAATAGGCCGCTTCATAGATAGCTACACAAACGGGCGACTCCTCCACTATAAAGTGGGTAGTTCAAAATTGACTGCTCTATTATATTGTGGTTCAAGGGGGACATGAAATCACCTAAACTCTGCCATATTTGACCTTGTGGGACCTCTGGTGGAAACCGGAGTACATGACAGCACCCAGCCTCCTCCACATTCCTTACAAGGGTAAGGTCAACCCTCCAACGAACATTTTACGATGACCAACAAAGGAAGACAAAACAATCCCTCATTTTCGGCCCATTCTGTAAGGCCCCAATCTAAGTAGACCCCAAAAATTAATTGGAATCTAGTTTATTGTTATTAATTTAGCCCGGTTCAAGTTTTAGAAATAAATGGACATTTGGATAAATATTCATTTGGGAGATATTTTTAAAAAAAATCAAGAAAGTTGGGTGTGAAAGGAAAAAGATCATAGAAAAAGATGGGGAGTAAAATGTAAAAGGACAAGTTAAAAAGTAGAGACAAAATGGGGTGAGTTAGCCGAGAAAGAGAAGCAAAAAGCAAAATGGAATGAAACGAGAGAGTGGGGCCGTTCTACAAACTCAAGCACAAGTTAATTGAGATAATTAAAACAATTGAGAAAAAAAATAAAAATAAAAAGAAGAAAAGTCAAAGATAAGGATGAGAATTGGTGGCAATATTTTTTATAAATTTTGCACAAGTGTCGACATAACCATGAGAGGCAAACTGAAAGCGGTATTGTGTGTATATATGTGTGTGGACCATGAGAATCAAAGCTAATAAACACAAACACTTGCACCATAGAAGGAGAAAAAAAAATGGTGAGCCGAAGCAAGAAAAGAGAAAAAAAATTCTGGATAGGTGAATGAAATATTTGGGTGTTCGATTTATCTAGATAAGTTATTTTTATTTCAATAAGATTTGAAATCTATGAAATTAGTTAATTTTTCTATAAGTTCTAGATTGAATTTTATGTGCTTCTAGGGTGAATCCAAAATTATAAGGAATTACATAAAAATCCGTTTTAGATCCAGAAATAAGCAAATGAGTTATGTGAGTAGATAGTTTCGTTTTAGTTGAATCGATTTAATTATGTGTATTTATATCTCAGCTTATTATTATTTGTTGGAATTAAATATTTTAATTAATTAATTGATTTTACAGATTATGAATTATGATTTACGTTTGGATTATTAATTATGTTTTATGATTGGCTTGAAAATTTATCATACATATATATATATATATATATATATATGGGGTAGGATCGGGGGACACAAGTTTTGACACAAATTTTGACACGATTTTATTGATCATTAGATGAAGAGTATTTTAATAGTTTAGATTTACTCACACCACTACATACAACTTCATTTTACATTTTATATAAATATTTTCTCTCCACTCTCTCTTCATTATTACATTAGCTCTCTCATCCTTCTTCATTATTACGCAATCTCTCTCTTCTCTCTTCATTATTACGCTATCTCTCATCTCTCCCATTAATATTAAAATCTCAATATTTAAATTATTTTTTTCTCACTCAATCCAATTATATTTAAAAACTCATCAAGAAAATTAAAAAAAAAAAACAGCAATTGTTTTTTTTTTTTTAACTTGATAAATTTATTATTTAAATGATGATTTATTTTTTAAAATAGTTTAAACCAAGTAATTTTTAGTAAGAAAATTTTTACTATCACTAAAAAAAAAAATCTTAATTGCAAAAACAATTTCTAACCAAAATAAGTAAAATAGATTTTATTTTTGCAAAAACACAAAACACTTAACCAAAAAATTTTTCTTACTAAAGATTTTTTGGCTTAAACTATTTTAAAAAATAAATTATCATTAAATAATAAATTTATCAAGTTAAAAAAAAAAAAAACAATTGTAGCTTTTTTTTTTTTTAAATTTTCTTGATGGGTTTTTAAATATAATTGGATTGGGTGAGAAAAAAATAATTTAAATATTGGGATTGTAATATTAATGTGAGAGATGAGAGATAGTGTAATAATGAAGAGAGATGTGAGAGAAAACATTTATGTAGAGTGTAAAATGAAGTTGTATGTAGTGGTGTGAATAAATTTAAACCATTAAAATCCTCTTCATCAAATGGTCAACAAATCGTGTCAAAATTTGTGTCAAAACTTATGTCCCCCGATCCTGTCCCTATATATATATATATATATATATAAGTATAAAATTTTGACCAGAATTTGATGTAAGTAGTTTGACTTTATGATGAGAAAGACTTTAGCAGATTTTAATAATATTTATTTATTTATGTTTCAAGAAAAGTATTTATTCAGAGTTACATGTACGTACAGAAAGCGATTTATTTATATTTGTATATGGAAATCTTTCAAGATTTGCGAATTAAAATAAAAATATTTTTAGAACATCAAGATTGTACCATCTCTTTTAATGGTTAGATAGGCTACACATGTGTGAGACCTAGATTCACCTAGCACATGCATGACAGATGTTAGGAGAGTCATTGAGTTGTCTAGTGAGTTATTGAGTCACCCAGCACGTTTATGGCAGATGTAATCTCTTACTCTGCGTGTGTTGAGTATCTCCATCACGTATGACAGATTTCTCTAGGTACTAGTTGATGCAGATTTTCGATTACATATATTATGTACTGAGATTGATCAGTATAAAAAGAGATTTACAAAATACTAAACTTACAAAAGAAATTTCAAAAAAGTTTTACAGATTATAAATTTTTAGAATTTATATTATTAAAGTTATAAAGTTAATTTATATAGAAGTTTACAGTTTTATTATGAGATTAGATTTAAATTCAACTTTACTATTTTCATATATGAATTTATATGAATAATTGAAAAATATTTATTGTTATTTAGAAATATATTATGGTTTATTTAGAAATATTTTTATAAAAGTTATGAAGAACTTGCACTAATCTTTCCTTGATCGATTGATCAATCAAGTTGCCTTCACTATCAAACTTCGCCAGAGGCTGGAATGCTTTCACTGAAAACTCGGGCTTGTTGATGAAGTGAAGATCAAGAAAAACTCCAATTTAACGTAGGTGATACTGCGCCACGCCACCACCAAAACCCCCACCAGCACCAACAATAGCAGCAGCTTTATCAGCCCAAACATTTAGTGGTCTCGATGTCCAGTCTATTGCATTTTTCCAAGGTCCTTGTATGATGGAAAAAAAAAATGGGTAAGCACATGCAAGCAGAAGAAAAATGAAGCTTATTGATCTCAAATCCTTTGACACATAGCAACCCAGTAATAGTACATATTCATGGGCACCATGCACTTATGTGGGAACATAATCATAAGCACCAAATATGCAAATTCAATCAAGTCAATGTGAGTAGTTAACCGCTAATTACTTGGCCATTTGTCACTTAAGCCTAGAGATGCACATTTGCATAATGGAATGTTGAGGGAGTAAGTATTCTCTGTCAGTGTTTTGTTTGTGCTAATCTAAGAATACTCCTTTAATCTTTTGTTTGTCTAATCTTTTAATGAGAGTGATTTAAGTTTGAGTAATGCATGAGAGATAAAAAATGAAACAATTTTGATCAGACACTAATTTTTATGCTGATATATCATTAGATTATTAAAAAATTAATAAACAAAAAGACAGAGAAATCTAGTTAATATTGAGGTCATTAGTCGAAAAGTGAGATGGAGGACCAACAACCACTTACCACTCAATTTAAACTAGAATGCCCTACAGAGGGAGAGCTATATTATCTTCTTTGTGGACATGGTTCCAAACCATTGTAAATACTTTTCATGAAAGATACCAACAAATCAGCATATAGTTTGACGGATGACAATTCTGTACGATGCCGCAGAAACACCAATGATGCCAAACAATAAAATTAATGACATTATGAAAAATGTTTGTCCTTATATACACTGAATAATATAATACCGTGCCGCCCCTCTTACATCCCATATCTAAAATCAAACTTCAAAGTCTTTAAAGCGATATTAGATGCCAAAGATGCTAAAAAAACCACAAGACAACATGTCAATTATGTGGTCCTATACAATGAACATATATATAGAGACAAACCATTGTAGGCTGTGGCCCTTAATAGCACCAACTACTTGATACCTTGCCCACTCACAACTTATAGACCATTCCTTCTTTTCTTTATTCTTCTTCTTTCATATATTGCCACATTACAACTCAAAAAAAGGGGTAATATGAGTCATGAGTGAGACTTGAAGATCACACCAAACAAGCAAATTCTCTCAAATACTTTTTGTTTTTTGTTTTTTGTTTTGTTTTTGTTTGTTTTTCTTTTATATTAAAAGCATCTAAAAGCACTCAAAACACACTATTTTACTTGTGTATTAACACAAAATAAGCAAAAGGGTATGCCTGTAAAGTAATTATACTCGGGGGAAGCGAAAAGATAGCAATCAGCTTCACGAATCTTCTGCCGGAAAGCTTCTACAGCTGGTGGAAAAGTTCCATTGACGTCAATATCGGTGTTGAGCATTGGCAATGGCGAAATGTCCACATACTTTATTTCGATTCCTGTCACTACTGAGTCCTTCACCAACTGATCCGCTGCAAGAAATCAACACTTCAAATTGGTCATGAAGAGCCAAACCACTCACTCACTTACACACAAACTGAACTAGACTACAAGTAATCAAAGCTCCAAAACAGTCAGGACAAAAAGGCAACAAAGAAACACCCAGAAAAGCAAAAACCACCCACTACGGATTCCTTCACTGATTAAACCTCTACAAGAAATCGAAGACTCGAAAAAAAGTCATAACACAACCCCATGAAAGCAAAAAATTGCGGTGCTGTTTAACAAAGCTACAAATTTTATAGAGAAAAAGAGAGAGAGACAGAGAGAGTAGGTAAAAGCGCGAATGGGGCCACGATTGAAGGAGCCTTTGCGAAGAGAGCCACAGACAGCTGCAACTTTGATCACTGGTTGGTCTGCCACTACTGCTTCCATCTCCCTATCTCCCTCTCTCTATGTCTCTTTCTCCTTTCCTCTTCTCACAACTTTTGCTACTTTATAGGACGGAGTAGGAAATTTTCACGTCATTTACAAGACTACAATTTTATTGGTTAACCTCAACGCTGTAGTCTATTTTCACATGAATGATAATGCAACGTAAAGAACGCTACGTCTCTGTCTCTATGTTGGTGTAAAGTTATTTAAAGTTTTATTCATTTCCATTAATTATATAAATTTAAAAATTTATGTCATCTACAAGATTACAATTTTATTGGTTAACCTTGACGCTATAATCTATTTTCACATTAGTGATAATGCAACGTAGATATACTACGTCTGTCTGTATAATAAGAAAATCTTCCATAAGACTGTTTCATAACTGATATGATGAGATGGATCAATGAAATAATATCATTTCTTTTTCTTTTACCTTTTTCATTGGTCTTCTATATTTTTTTCCTTATTTTTTCCTTTGATCCGTCTTACCATATCAACCGTTTGACAAACTCATGGAATATTTTTCTAGTATATTGGTGTAAGAGATTTATCATTAATTTACTTAAAGTTTTGTTCATTTCCATTAATTGCATGAATTTAAAAGTTAATTTCTTAAATATAGAAAAAATATTTTATTTATATTAATTAATGTTATAATTGAAACAATTTGTGATTAAAAAGGAGAATGAACATCGAATCTACAATATTGTACACCTAAGTGTGAGTTGTTAGTTATTGAATTATATATTCGATGGAAAACGTAAGATTTAAATTAATCTAAATTCAAACGTACATTTAAATTTTTTATAGAAGGTACTCCTTACATCCAGGATTTTTTTTTTTTTTTAATACAACTATGTATTTTTTCTTTAATAAGATATTTTTGTTAAAATATAAATTTAATATTCAAATAATATAGAATCTTATTTTATTTTTGTTTAAAAATATTTGATATTAAATAGATCACAAAGTTATCAGGATACATTGAAGAAATGCTTCCACATATTTAGATATTTAATTTTAATTAGTCTATGCCTGGTTCCTTTTATGAGTGGGTGAATCATGATGCCTCCAAAGAGGAGGTAATGGGAAACGACAGATGAATAACGATGAGGAATAAATTATAAATAAACAAATAAAGTCAAATATGTTATTTCTTAAAAGTAAAATAAAATATTTTATTTATATTAATTATTTTTTAATTTATACCATGATGAGATACTTAAAAAATATGAGAGGAAAAAAGATAAGAGCATGCAACTTACACCACTCGATGCAATTGGGATTTTTAGCATTATTTGTTAATTTAATTAATGTTATTTTTTATTTTATTAGTTGGATTTATTTCATTTTAAACTTTCATTTCCTTAAGTTGTTTGAATTGTTTTCTTTTCAAGTTTTGGATTTATTTCCTTTTAGTTTTTTTTTTTTTCTTAGAAACTTTTTTAATTTTTTATTTCCTTAAGTTATTTAATTTATTTTCTTTTAAGATTCTATTTCCTAGGAAAGACTTGTTTCCTATAAAAGTTAGAACTAGTTAGCTATAAGTAGGAGATTGGTTTAAGGTTGTTATTAGATTTTGGCTTACGGATTAATAATAAAACCGTACAATTTGCAAGGCGAGTATCTTGTGCTTTTTTTTTTTTTTTTTTTTTGGCTTTTTTTAGGTATTTTTACTTGGGATTGTTTGGGTAAAGATTAGGTCAGTTATGTGATCTAACTCTAAAAGATCAATTTGCCCAATTCTGTAGATTGATTGGTTCGTTATTTATCCTTGAGGTAAGATTAGTTCTATTTTGTGATCTATTACTAGAGTGCCTATGAATCTAATTCTGTGAGCTGATTAGTTCGTTATCTATTCTATCGTGTGACGTGAGTCAGAACTATTAGGGTTTGTTGTTGAATCTATAGTTTGGTCTTCATCATACAAGTTGTGACTAAAAGTTAGAATGTGCATTGAATCTACAATATTATAGAAGTAAGTGTAAGTTGTTAGCTATTGAATTATATTCAATGAAAATTTTAAAAATGAAGAATTAAACTAAATTCAAACGTACTTTTTTTTTTTTTCAGAAGACACTCCTTACGTCTATGTGTCTTTTGTTCAATAAAATATTTTTATTAAAATATAATTTTAATATTGAAATAATATAGAATCTTATTTTATTGTATGAGTGGGTGAATCATGCTGCTTGCAACAAGAAGACGATGGGAGATGGCAAATGAATGAAGGTGAGGATTAAAGTATAAAAGAAACAAATAAAGTCTTATTAAAAATAAATAAATAATTAATTAATTAAACTTATAAAGTCAAATATAGCTTTATTGGATTGGATTTTCTCTATTGGCCACTCAAAACTTCTGTCATCTTTCTTAAAACACCGAACCTGTCCACCATAGGAATCTAAAGACCCCCCACAAACTATGTTTTTTAACAATCGGAATCAGTCTTTCAATATATATAGGTAAATTACACAAACCTCCGATGAGTTTAGGCGAAATTATACCAATATTAGAGTTTATGGCATAATAGCACAAACCTCCCTTGACATTTTTAAAACTCAGCATAAATACCCTAAACCCTTGGCATTCATAAAACTTAGCATAAATACTCTCTACCGTTAGTGAGTCATTGTGTCAAACAAATAGTCAAACAAAAATCAAGTTAAAGTACTAACTAATGCCCTTACCTACCTTACCGATGCCCTATCCAAATTTTTACCATTTTAATAAAATAAATTTATGTATTTTAAAATATTTAAAAGCTAAAATTCAATTAAATTTTCTTCATCATCACCAACAGTTAAAAACAAATTTAGCTTTAATAAATTAAAAATAATAATTTATCACCACCAGCAGTTTATCATCATTACTTCATCACCAACATTATCATCTCCATAAAACTTCATCTATAGTTCATCATCATCAATTCATCTCCAACATCAATTCCTCAATTCTTCATCAATGCACACCCATATCAACTTCCAAACCAATCCAATTAAAATCCAATCAATTTACAAGACCAATTTAATGCAAATGCCATATACCAATATGACACCCATAATAAATATTAGATCACAACTTTAAGAAAGATTAAAATAGGTTTATAAAAGAATCTTGACCCGTTGATTATATAACAATAATAATCAAAAACCAAAATTATAAAAAATCTTGACCCATTGGTTGTAGAATAACTAAGAACCAAAATTATAAAAGAATGATATGGACGCCACTCCTAAGAACAAAATGAGAACGTAGGAGATAAGTCATGATTGATCATACAAGAATCAATTTGATAATCACATATTCTTCAAAAGAAGAAAAGAGAAACAAAACTCTCATTCCATAATCAATAATCAGCTAAATAGTGTTGAGTTGTTTAGGTTTACAAAGCCTTTTATAGGCTAAACAATCATTAACCTACTAGGAAAATAAAAAAGTTAAAAAAAGGAAACTCTAAGTTATTACTAACCCCACACACTTAAGACACTAAATACACATATTTTGGGCTTAAATTAAATTAAATGTCTCAACCCAAATAATATAATTATGAAATAATAAAAAAAAAAACTAAACATATTAAATTAACTAAGAGCTAATTAACCCTTCTAATTAAACACAGCCCACATGAACTAAATTAAATTACATGGCCCAATTGCTTTTCAAGAACCAACCCAATTGCTTTTCAAGATCTAACCCAATTGCCTTAAAAAATCAGCCCAATTATTTATAGTCTAAATTTGACTTCAAAATTCGCTAGAAAAATCGCAACTCGCATGGACCAGCATAAAAAAACTTGATCCAGTACGCTACTCTTAATTCTTAAGAGCCTATTTCAGTATTTTGACCATAACCGATATTGAAATTGCATGACTTTATGTGTTGGAAAGGTAAGACGAAGGGCTACAACTTTTGTGTTGAAGACTCCAAATTAGTTTCCATCTATGTTAAAATTTGACCACAAGTTACGTTTTATCATCATCAATTCATCACCAACATCAGTTCCTCAATTCTTCATCAACACACACCCATATCAGCATTCAAACCAATTCAATTAAAATTCAATCAATTTATAAAACCAATCCTTTCACATCAACCACATAAATCACAACCCATCCTCATCATTTTCAGTTCTTAAAAAAACAAAAAAAAAAGGCCAATTTATCAGATCAATTAAAAATGGCAAGTTTATTAGATTAACCACACTAGTCTATTAGATCTTCATCTCACCAAACTCCCACCTTCTTCAACAATCAACCAAACCAATCACGACACCAAGACTTCAAAATTAACAAAACTAGAGGGGCGACAGTGATTTGAGAGAGAGGAGAGGGGAGTTAGAGGGGTGACGATGATGTGAGAGAGAGGAGAAGGGAGAGAGGGGTGACAATGATTTTGGCAACAATTCTTTGAGAGAAGAACAGTAGCGATGATTTTGAAGGCCTAGTTGGTCTCCATTGGAGACTACTTAGGTCTTTATTAGAGATTGTTTAGATCTCCAATAGTGGAGACCCAACCAGTCTCCAATGTAGTCTTTAATTGTTGCAAATAGACTTGCAACCATGCCACCCTCCCCTCTTTCGCCACAAAACCACGAGATCTCATCCCACCGATAGAGATAGTGGATACGTACATATTGGTCTCCATCATTGAAGACCCATCTGAGTCTCAAATGGTGGAGACCCAACCAGTCAGTAATGGAGATTGCCTTGGAGACCGATTAGGTCTCGAGTGATCTCCATGTGTTGAGACCACTGGTCTCCATATCCGAATCTGGTCTTCATCCATATTTTATATTTTTAATTATTTTTACTTTTTAAAATAAATAATATATTTTAAACTATATATTTTTATTATTAAATTATTTATAACTTATAGATAAACCATTTTATCCTTAATAGTGTTGATTTAATAGTAGTTGACCGATGGTTGACTAATGGCGAGAGGTATTTGTGCTGAGTTTTATGAATGTCAACTTTGTGGAATGATTCAATAAAAAAATATTGATCAACTTTATGGAATGATTCAATACAATCCCAAATGATTTGACAGTATATACAAGCAATAAATATTAAACCAATTTTTATATATAATTATTAAAAATTTTAGGATAGTATATAAATGTAAGGCTATATTCAAAATTAAGTGAATATATGCTAATAGCGTATTAAGCTCGTATAATGTAACAACCAAAAAGAAAATACGAGTTTGTAACACAATATCAACATCAAACAATTATAATTGGTTAAAGTTGTGAGTGTTGAGTCCTACAGGCGGATCTAGAGGTACTGGTAAGGACTAAGTCACTATTTAATTTTGTAAAAGTTATAATTTGAGCCTCTACATATTATATATTCATATATTGGTCTCTTCAAACAAAATTTCCTGAATCCATACCTGATCTTGACATGATTGAAGAGAAGGTGTTTAAATTGAAACAAATTAACAAGACTAGTAAAGAAAGTTTTTGACACGGACCATCAAAACAACAGAAGCATACAGCAGATTTAGTTAAATGTGATGGTTGCTTTTGCATAAAAAAAATTGATAGAGAAAGTTGCAAGCCACATAGCGAATGAGGCAGCATTGAATCATCGATAATAGAAGAAAATATAAAAATGATAATTTGATGATTACATGGTCGGTGATGACGAGGTTTGGCTCGTCAACAAAGGAGCAATTACTTGAAAAGGTTATTATATCACTGAACAACAGCTGAAACTAGTTAACTATGAATATTCTTCATTGAAATATTGAGTGTGAATCCAAGTGTTTGATCTCCAATAGTTACCAAATAATTCAACAAGTCTCCTATAGTTAATCAAGACGTTTTGAATCAGACGAGTGGAATCAAAACCTGCTCTAGCCAAAGTTTAAGAAGGGTTTTCATTGGGCGCAGCAAGATTGCCTTAGTGGTAAGCAATCCGCTTGGCATGTGGAGTGTGTCAGGTTCAAAAGCTCACCGCTATCAAAGTAATATGGTAATTTTCTCCCACTATTTGTGGGATGCAAACCCACAACACACCACCCCCCTCCCTTGTGGGTTGATCTCTTCCATTTATGAAAGTTGATCTCCGAACCACGTCACAACGTCTATCGTTACTGGATCCGATTGTACCCTGAGCTGATCCCAATCATTAAAAAAAAGATATATTATTATTTAATTTAAAAAATGATTTTCATTTATAGAAAAAGAAATGTAAGAGTCTTTTTTTTTTTTTTTTATTAGTACTAATTATTTTTTTTTGCACTAGTACTATTTATTGTGTGACTTTTGTAACTATCATAAAGTAGTAATTTGAGTTTTTGTGACACTTAATTTAGTTTGGACAAAATTGCCATATATAAAATGAAATAAACCATTGTCTGTCAACACAAATGAAGAAATAAGAGGGAGGGAAAGAGTGAAAACACGATAATTCTATAAACCCGATGACAACGATAATTTTGATGAGAAGGAAAGGGGATACTGATAGTGAGTTCCACTGTAGCTACGATAGCGACTTCCTTGATAAGTTGGACAACATATTTGACCATATTAATTGATTACATTTTGAGTTTGATGAAATGAGAGGTCCTAAGGATTTTGAGATAGAAAATGAGATGAGATTGTGTTAATAATGAGTGGAAGTGATGAATTTGAATGTGAAAAATGTTCGAGGAAGTCATGTATAAGGAGTTGTAGCTGGTTTTCGTATTTGAAGAAGACGAAGTTTGTCTTTTGTTTGAACTAAGTTCATGTGTTTGGAACATGTTGTCATGTGTCCAGGACATGATTTTTGTTCAAAACAAGTAGTTTTTGTTTGGGATGCATGCCTCTATTCGAGACATATAGTCATTTATTATGAACATGTGGTCATGTGTTTTGGAGACATGTCATCTTTGTTCAAAATGAGTGATTGTTCGAAACATACATCTTTGTTTGCAGTGGTTGTGTTTAGAATATGTGGTTTTTATTGGGACATTCATTAAGGGTAAAACGGAAAATATCCACTTTTAAATGTTATTAAAACTTGAATCATTGATCTGGGTCAGTTTGAACAAGGAATACATCAACTTCCCATATGATTGATTTATGATTTTCTTGATCATAATTAAGGAAGTGATAGTAAATTATTTATTTATTTTATCTTATAGTTAGGAGACAAGACTTTATGGCAGCATGGGCCTTCCAATCTGACTTACACAAACATGCATGCCAAATTTTTTGTCAATTTAAGTAAACTGCATTTACACGCAACATAATATAACAATCCACTCGAATATTTGTGTTCATTTACAGTAATGCATATTTATACATGAATTGTCCTCATCACTTAATGTTTTCCATACATGAGAAAAGGGCCAAAAAAAAAAAAAACACACACACACACATAGACACAGAGGACAACATTGCTAATTAAAATGTTTGCAAGAAACTAAAATATCAACAAAATTTTAGCAACAAAAGCATCTTATTAAATGAGGCTGAAGAACATGGAACCGGTTTAAGGTTTGAATGCTGCAACATCACCCCAAATGAGTTGCAATTTTCAATTACAGATCAATTTTTGTTTGTATCATGAAGAATCAAACAGTAGGCATAGTCAGAGCCGAAATACAAATTCAGCACTTACCTTGGAGTCTCAAGGTAAATGCTTTCAAGGCAAGAAGAACTTGCGCTAATCTTTCCTTGATTGATTCGTCAATCAAGTTGCCCTCACTATCAAACTTTGCAGGAGGCTCGCGTGCATTCAAGAAAAACTCAGGTTTGTTGATGAAATGAAGATCAAGATAAACTCCAATTTGACGTAGATGATACTGCGACCGGACACCGCGAGAACCTCCACTAGCACTAACAATAGCAGCAGCTTTATCAGCCCAAACATTTGGTGGTCTTGATGCCCAGTCAATTGCATTTTTCAAAGGTCCTTGTATATATAATGGAGAAAAACGGGTAAGCACATGCAAGCAGAAGAAACATGAAGCATGATATTCATCAAAAAAATATACACTGGCTTGAAGCTACCAGGTTACATCAAGCGATTTATGTCAACGAAAATTGAACACATGGACCTTAAAACTTTAAAACACTTAAGGTACTCAAACAATGCAATATAGACCTGCCTTTGCAGTCCACTATTTGATGAGCCTCTTGTCAAAGCCAACGACACCATAAACAGGGGAAACAAATTATTTTGCTGTTGTGGCCAATGTTTAGTAAACCCAATGGCAACTTCTCATTCCTCTCCCTGTGTTCCTACTTAGACCTGTATCGTAAAGCAATGCAAATTGCTTAGAAGAGCTGCCAACTTCTCTTTCTAATGTATTTAGCCTACTCATACAGTAAAGTGCCTCAACCTTTTATAGAAGGACTATTACTCAGAACTAGCACGACACAATATAGGTGCTCATCATTTTCATGTAGCATCATCCTCATCATAAATCTCGCAGGAAAAGGATAGATATAAGCATAATGTTCCCTATAATCATCCGTGAAGTAAAAAAATTTAACAGACAAGATCTAAGTTGGAAATCGTTAAAGAACATAAAAGTTAAACTTCTTAAAT
Source organism: Nephelium lappaceum (assembly GCA_021234005.1). NCBI lineage: Eukaryota > Viridiplantae > Streptophyta > Magnoliopsida > Sapindales > Sapindaceae > Nephelium > Nephelium lappaceum. The sequence goes on from CM038004.1 coordinate 14,183,063, forward strand.
ATCCTAACCAGCTCTCTGAAACACATATTACAAAACCCACGTAAAAGCATGTCATTGATCTTAAATCTTTAGACACATAGCAACCCAGTAATAGTACGTATTCATGCGCATTCCTTATGTGGGAAAACATCATAAGCACCAAATATTCAGATTCAGTCAATTCAAATTAGGTAGTTACCTGCTGATTACTCGTCCATTTGTCACTTAAGCATAGATATGCACATTTGTATAATGGAATATTAAGGTCATCAGTCAAAAAGCGAGATGGACGACCTACGACCAATAACTAGTCAGCTTAAACTAGGTATGCACTACATGCGGTAAGCTACATTATCCTTTTTTGTGGATATGGTCCCAAAACATTGTAAAATTGATGGAAACCAAGGAAGCAAACATATGGATCATTTGAGCATCAATGGAGGACCTATAACAAAGGATCGAGTTAAAAGGATAAAGTAAGCTTTAAATGGGCTCGTTCAAGAGATTTGGGCCAAGAGTCTTGCACAACATGACTTAGACGGCTTGGAGGGGACATCAAGGCTTCAAAATATTATTAAAGTCCAAGACTAAGTCTAAGAACATCATTCTTGAGGCTTGGACGACAATTCTAATGCAAATGAACTATTATTTATTTGTTTGAATTAATTTAGCCCTAATTTGTATTATGGGTTGGGTTTAAAATTAGTTTAATTTATTTAATTTTACATTAAACTTTTAATTATTGGGCTGAGACATTTAATTAAATTAAAAGCCCAATGCGAGTGTGCTTAGAAAAATAGATGTGTAAGGTTAATTAAAAGTTAAGGTTTTATTTAGTTTTTTATTAGATTTAGGATTGTATGCCTATAAAAGGCTTACTAAACCTAAAATTTCAATTCGACTGTTTATTGAATAAAATTTAACCTTTTTTCCATTGTTCTTTTGAGAACTTTAACAATTGCATCAAGAATTGTTCTTGATTTGTTAACCTTGACTTATCTCCTATATTCTCATCTCTTTCTTGGGAGTAGCATTATTATATCTTTGATTCTTGGTTTTTTAATCAATTGGTTAAAGATTTTCTATAATCTAAATTATCTTTCTAGGGGTTGTATTTCAATTTGATTATGAATGTCATATCTTTATGTACAGGGTTCGTATCAAAAATACTTTTCATAAAAGATTCTATCAAATTAGTAAATGGTTTGACAAACAACAATTTCGTTGGGTGTACTGAAGCATCAATGATGGACATATTTGACAAGACAAATTTTACAGCAATCTAACAACACCAAACAACAAAATTGACAACATTATGAAAAAAATTTCGGTCCCTCCACAAACTAAATTACATAAAACCACTCCCCATATACCCCACATATCTGAAATCGAACATCCAAAACCTCTAAAGCAATATTAGATGTGAATGATGCAAAAAACACAAGACAATACGTCAAATATTTGGTCCTATACAATGAACATGTAGAGACAAACCACTGTATGCTATGGTTAACACTAACTAGTTGATACCTTTACCCACTTTTGACTTATAGACTGTACCACTTTCTTCTTTATTCTTCTTCCTTCATACAATTACCAAACTACAACTCAGAAACCCTGATGTGAGTGAGCCTCGAATATCACGCCAAACAAGCCAATTCCCACAAATACATTTTCCTTCTTTATCTCAAAAGCACTGAAAACACACTATTTTACTTGAGTATTAACACAAAATAAGCAAAAAGGGTATACCTGCAACAGAGTAATTATACTCGGGGGAAGCAAAAAGATAGCAAACAGCTTCACGAATCTTCTGCCGGAAAGCTTCCACAGCAGGTGGATAAGTTCCATTGACCTCAAGATCAGTGTTGAGCATAGGCAATGGTGAAATGTCGACATAATCTATTTCAACTCCAGTCACTACTGATTCCTTCACCAACTGAACCGCTACATGAAATCAAAACTCCAAATTGGTCATGCAAAAAGAAAACACACGCAATACACAAACCAGAAAAACCAAAACCCGCTCACTCACTCACTGATTCCTTCACTAAACTGAAATAAAAAATATCATGACAGGTAAAAATAAAGAAACACAACCCAGAAAAGCAAAAAACCACCCACTAATGAATCCTTCACTAACTTATCCTCTACAAGCAACCAAAGACTCCACAAAAAGTCATGAAACAACCCCATGAAAGAAAATCATTGCAGTGCTGGTTAATAGAGAAAAGAGAGAGAGAGAGTAGGTACCAGCACGAATGAGACCACGGTTGAAGGAACCTTTGCGAAGAGAGCCACAGAGAGCGGCAACTTTGATCACTGGTTGGGCTGCCTCTACTGCCTCCATTTTAATCTCCCTCCGCCTCTTTCCCACAACTTCTGCTTCTTTATAGCAGTAGGAGGACTTTTATGTCAGTTATAACTTTATTGGTTTACCTTAAATTTTGTCCTTTTTTTATCCATTTTCATGATCGAGGATTATTGAAATTAACCCAAATAAGATTTTAATAATACAATTTAGATGACTGCTCCAAAGTTTTTGAAAAGGGCTATCCACACATTTATGAATATTAAGATAAAGAGTGAGAATTTTTTATATTCGAATCGATTCGAAGAAACAGAAGAAGCAGATACAGGCAGCTACGTTTAAATCACCTCGTGTATGAGCAGTTGACCTTAAGAGCAGGTTCTGTTTTCACAGGGATTAAAATATAACATAAAGCCACCGCTTTGGTGTGAGATATTTACCAATAAACTACATTCATTTTTCTCAACATATCTATTTATATTAAATTATAAATTATTTAATTAAAATTAATGTATTAAAAATAAAATTAAATATTTCACTATGAACTATTTTCAATTATTATAATTTGTGATTGAAATGAGAATATATATTAAATCTATAAAATTATTGATGTAAGGCTGAGTTATTTTATTAGGTATTGAATTGTATTTAATGACAAACCTAAGAATTGAATTAAAATTCAAGAATTTTAATTTATTTAAAAAATTAACCTACGTATGTAGAATTTTATTTTATTTTTATTTAAAATTTGATATTCAATAGATTATAAAGTTATTAAATATTTACATAAGAAAATTCCCCACACATTTGAACACTCGATGTAAATGTGAAAGAAAAAAAAAAAATGGAATCTTGTGACTTGTGAGTTCTCATATTTAAGTTTAATTAATTTGTGCATGGTTCTTTTCTAATCTATGAGTGGGTGAATCATGCAGCCTCCAACGAGGAGATCATCGGAAACGAAAAATAAATAAAGGTGAGGAATAAATTATAAAATAAATAAATAAAGTCAAATATTCCTTTATACGATTTTCTCTATTGGCTGCCACTCCTTGAACACTGGAGCTGTTCAAAATACGCTTAATCTATATATATGTTTGCCCCATATATATAGGGCCAGGATCGGGGACACAAGTTTTGACACAAATTTTGACACGATTTTTTGACCATTGGATGAGGAGGATTTTAATAGTTTAGATTTACTCACACCACTATATACAACTTCATTTTACACTCTACATAAATATTTCTCTCATCTCTCTCTTCACTATTATATTAGCTCTCTCCTCTCTCTTCATTATTATATCATCTCTCTCTCTCTCTTCATTATTACATTATCTCTCGTATCTCCCATTAATATTAAAATATCAATATTTAAATTATTTTTTTCTACCCAATCCAATTATACGTAAAAACTCATCAAGAAAATTAAAAAAAAAAGCAGCAATTGTTTTTTTTTTTTAACTTGATAAATTTATTATTTAAATGATGATTTATTTTTTTAAAATAGTTTAAACCAAGCAATTTTTAGTAAAAAAATTTTTACTACCACTAAAAAAAAAATCTTATTTCAAAAACAATTTCTAACCAAAATAAGTAAAATAGATTTTATTTTTCAAAAACACAAAACACTTAACCAAAAAGTTTTTATTACTAAAGATTGTTTGGTTTAAACTATTTTAAAAAATAAATCATCATTTAAATAATAAATTTATCAAGTTAAAAAAAAAAACAATTGTAGCTTTTTTTTTTTTTTTTAATTTTCTTGATGGGTTTTTAAATATAATTGGATTGGGTGAGAAAAAAATAATTTAAATATTGGGATTTTAATATTAATGGGAGAAAGGAGAGATAGTGTAATAATGAAGAGAGAGGTGAGAGAAAACATTTATATAGAGTGTAAAATAAAGTTGTATGTAGTGGTGTGAATAAATCTAAACCATTAAAATCCTCCTCATTCAATGGTCAACAAATCGTATCAAAATTTATATCAAAACTTGTGTCCCCCGATCCTGCCCCATATATATATATATATATATCTCGAGCAAGGCTTACTATTTTTATATTTTACGAAGGATGCTAATCCAAACTTTACTTCCCATCTCTCCTTATAGTTTAATGACAAATAACGTTCATTGAACTTAACAATTATTTAGATTCAAAGTCATACTTATTATAAATAGTATTTAAAAAAGAGTAATATTATATTATCAAAAAATTTATCTAAATTTATTGTCTAAATAAGATAATAAGATTATATATAATTATTATTTCATCAATACATCACCCCAAAATTAATACAGTAGCTTGCCTAATCATTTGGGTAAAATTTCTAGATAATTCTAACTTTATCTTGGTACAAGCTTGACTCTAGATTCTTGAGTATTGAGTGAAGATCTTTGTTTTGATTATTATTATTATTATATGTAAAAAGTATATAATCATTTAATTGGATCACTCATAAATATCTTTTGATCAGGTTTTTATACATCAGGTAAATTTTGTATGGGAAATTTACTGATCAATAATTGACAATGGGCTCTAGTGTTGTTGATTAATTTTAGATCGATTTTCAAAATAATAATAATAATAATAATAATAAACCCAAATGCAAAACTTCTATGGAACCAAACCTCGATCAGTTTGATTCAGGGATTTGGTGCTATTTATTGCTTTTATGCTAAGCCTGCAACAGTTCTCAGCCTTCTATTTTTCGAGCTCCAGGTTGCTTAATTAGGTCTTTTTTTTTTTTTTTTTTTTTTTTTTTTGAGAGGAAAAGTTGGATTCTTAATCCAAAAAATCAACTATTACATCATTGGAAATAAATATTGGACAATAATCAATTCAAATCCGATCATAAGAACAAATAACAGTTGAAAAACCCAAAGAATAGGACATTTTATTTCCTGAACGAGACACATGATGACAATAACTATTCCCGATTGACAATAATAAATATCTAATGTCATCAATAATCATAAAATCAAAAGAAAAAATATTACAATGTTGAATATCTTGGATTGCATTCAAGGCATTTGTTTCAATCTTCGAGATTCCGAAACCAGTTTCACAAACAATCCTCAGACATTCTCTTATTGCTAAAAGCTCTCCCAAAGCAGTTGAAAAATTGGGTTTTGGTTGATTTGTCTTTTATGGGAAAAAGAAAAAAAAAAAAACAAGTAACCCTGCAACAATATTGTACTTTTTTTTAGCATAAATGTCCATAGATTTTCAACTAGTATATTGTAATTTTTGGAGAAGATAAGTCAAATATTGCTACATTATTGGATTTTCTTAAAATTTGACCGATCAAATCCAAATTAGGTTTGCTATTATATTTACAATTTTATGAAGGAGGCCAATTCCATTGGTGCAGGCTCTTAATGATTCTTGAGTATTGACTGAAGATCTTTGCTTTGGTTATTTTTAACTTTTCTTTTTCTTTTTTCTTTTTTCTTTTTTTTTTTTTTTTTTGTGAAAAGTATATAATCATTATATTGGATTGATTAATGTTAGTAGGTGTGGAAAATATGATCATTTTTACATGTTTAGATCAATCTGTCTGTGTCCACATCTTTTAACTTACCTGTCATATTTGTATAAGATACTCTCTACTCTAGACATCTTGAATTTTTTAGTCAAATTTATTCATTCTGCAATGATATGGAATCATTTTTGCATTATTGTAAAATATCTTGTGACATTACAAAACTATTTCTTAAACATTGCAAAGTAAATGGACCTAAAAAAACATTACGGAAGTTTTAACCAAAAAATTATTACATTTGTATTTATCTAACAATAAAAGCTACGAAATTGTTTAATTTATTTTTTTAGTGTATTCTGCTACCATTACAGTTGAATTAACAATTGTAATTGAAAGTTCAACCTTCATGTTTTATTTTGTTTTTTAGTTTTTGACACTTCATTGCTTACGTTACATAACTATTATTTTGACAGATAAAATAATTAAAGAAATACAAGTCTATTGTATTATAGCTCAGCTGTGACTTCATTGATTGTCGATACTTGGTTATTTACATATTTATGAATCCATGCCTGTTTCATGAAGCTATGATGTTTGATTGCATGATCATGACAATTCTAAAATTATCTTTTGAACAAATTTTGTTTTTGTTTTTTTTATACATTTTATAAAGAACTCTACAACAATACATATTCCATAAACGATCAAATTAAGTATATATTAATGTTATAAACAATGTTATACTTCTAAAAATTTGTCCAAAATTTTTGCCTAAATAATGTTTTAAGGTGATTTGGAGCAACCATATCAATTATAGGATGATATATTGATGATGTGATAGTTGAAATTCACTGACAAAAGTAAAAGAAGAAGCCAAATGAGTGTTATTCCCTTCCATTTCAACAAAAAGTACTTTCTGACCTTCAAATTTGAAGCATTACTGGGTCAGTTTGAACAACGAATACACCAACTTCCCAAATGATTTATGATTTTCTTGATCATAATTTTAAGGCTATGATTTATGATTTTCTTGATCATAATTTTAAGGCAGTGATAGTAAATTATTTATTGATTTTATCTTATATTTAGGAGATAGACTTGATAGCAGCATGAGCCTTCCACTCTGACTTACACAAACATGCATGCCAAATTTTTGTCAATTTAAGTAAACTGCATTCACACAACATAATATAACAATCCACTCGAATATTTGTGCTCATTTACAGTAATGCATACCTATACATGAATTGTCCTCATCACTTAATGTTTTCCATACATGAGAAAAAGGCAAAGGAAAAAAAAAAAACACACACACACACACACACAGAGGACAACATTGCTAACTTTTAATGTTTGAAAGAAACTAAAATATCAACAAAATTTTAGCAACAAAAGCATCTAAGTAAATGAGGCTGAAGAACACGGAACCGGTTTTAAGGTTTGAACGCTGCAACATCACCCCAAATGAGTTGCAATTTTCAATTACAGATCAATTTTTGTTTGTATCATGAAGAATCAGAGAGTAGGCATAGTCAGAGCCCAAATACAAGTTCAGCACTTACCTTGGAGTCTCAAGGTAAATGCTTTCAAGGCAAGAAGAACTGGCACTAATCTTTCCTTGATTGATTCGTCAATCAAGTTGCCCTCACTATCAAACTTTGCAGGAGGCTCGAATGCATTCAGGAAAAACTCAGGTTTGTTGATGAAATGAAGATCAAGATAAACTCCAATTTGACGTAGATGATACTGCGACCGACCACCACCAAAACCTCCACTGGCACTAACAATAGCAGCAGCTTTGTCAGCCCAAACATTTGGCGGTCTTGATGCCCAGTCAATTGCATTTTTCAAAGGCCCTTGTATATATAATGGAGAAAAACGGGTAAGCACATGCAAGCAGAAGAAACATGAAGCATGATATTCTTTGAAAAAAAAAAAAAAAACAAATACACTGGCTTGAATCTATCAGGTTACATCAAGCGATTTACGTCACTGAAAGTTGAACACATGGACCTTAAACTTTAAAATACTTAAGGTACTCAAACAATGTAATATAGATCTGCTTTTGCAGTCCACTATTTGATGATCCTCTTGTCAAAGCCAACTACACCATAAACAGGGGAAACAAATTATTTTGCTGTTGTGGCCAATGTTTATTAAACCCAATGTCAACTTCTCAGTTCTCTCCCTGTGTTCTTATTTAGGTCTGTATCTACAGAAATGCAAATTGCTTAGGAAGAGTTGCCAACTTCTCTTTCTAATGTATTTAGCCCACTCATACAGTAAAGTGCCTCAACCTTGTATGGAAGGACTATTACTCAGAACTAAGACGACACAATATAGGTGCTCATCATTTTCATGTCGCATCATCCTCATCATAAATCACAGAGGAAAAAGATAGATATACGCATGATGTTCACTATAATCATCCGTGAAGTAAAAAAAAATTAATAGACAAGATCTAAGTTGAAAATCGTTAAAGAACATAAAAGTTAAACTTCTTAAATATCCTAACTAGCTCTCTGAAACACATATTACAAAACCCACTTAAAAGCATGTCATTGATCTTAAATCTTTAGACACATAGCAACCCAGTAATGGTACATATTCATGCGCATTTCTTATGTGAGAAAACATGATTAGCACCAAATATGCAGATTCAATCAGGTCAAATTAGGTAGTCAACCGCTGATTACTCACCCATTTGTCACTTAAGTATAGATACGCACATTTGCATGATGGAATATTGAGGTCATTAGTCAAAAAGCGAGATGGACGACCTATAACCAATAACTAGTTAACTTAACCAGAATGCACCACTGATTGGGCTAAAATTAAACATGATTTTATATTTTAAATCTATGCTTTTGTGATGAAAACTCGAGTAAAATAGGGGTGTTTTAATGTTTTATAAGTGTTTTGTGCAGGAATTGAATAGAGAGGTCAAATTATAATTTTTAGGGACAAAAGTTGAATTTTCAAAAGTTGCGGAGGCTTTTTGTAATTTTCCTGCAGGCCATGGCAGCAAGTTACAAACCTGCAGCCGAGACCAGCACAAGGGTGCTGGGAGTGCTCGCAGCCTTGTTGCCTGCGTGAATGGACTGCACATAAACTTGGGCTTTGTTTCACACGTGAATGACTTGCAGGGGTGTTTCAAGCATTCCAAATGCGCGGTTAAGATGGAATAAAGTGTTCTTGCTCATTTTGTTCATGGAAAATCGTCATTAATGACTTCAAAGATTTCGAATTTACTTGACAGAGCCAATTTAGTCAAGTGAGGATTTAATCAATCAGTGAGGGAAAGGAAAGAACTTAATTTCACGCACGAGTATCTCTCAAAATTTAAGGATTCCAAACGAAGTAGAATTTCTTTTAGGAAGTTTATGAAGCAGTCAACTGTTAGCTTGCAATGAATTGCAGAATTAATTTGAGCTTCCAATTTTTCAAAGACAGAAGGGAGAGAATCAAGGAGGAGCAAAATAAGAATGGAAGTTTGAGATTGTGGGTTGGAGTCAACTGACTAAACAAGAAAAAAAATAATACCCTAAACCGTTGCGGCTATAAAGTGTCTCAATTTTTGGCAACAGGGGGGTGAACTTTTTGGGACAGAAGAAAAAATTGGAGAGGAAGCAGCGGCAGAAAGATTTGTAAGGGCAATAAGTGCGACTGCATTCAATTTGCACGTTCGTGTTCAAGGAAGGCTAACACTGTAGAATTACATAGTGACTTCTCTCTTATTTATTTTCTCAATTAATACAATGTTATTTATTTGGATTTCAATTTTTCCCATTATGTTAATTCGTTTCATGGATAACTAAAGTATTTTATCTAGGAATACAATGTAGCCAGCTATTTCAATTCTTGTTCAATGATTTATTGGTGTTTAATGGTTTTATTCTTATTGTCGGTATTCTGTTCTATTGTTTATATATGTGGTTAATTAACTTGAGCCTAATTAATTAACTTGATTAGTTAACTATATTGTGCTTGGAAAAGACGACTATAGTTTAGACATAAATAGAATGACATGAATATTAAAGGATAGAAATATACCTATAAGATTTGTGTAATCGTTATGTATAATTGGATTTTAAAGAATTCAGACTAATTAATCAATATAGGAATATAGCATTTTAATTCTTGTGAATATTTTCATTTGACCATTCGAAAGAGGCTAGTGAAGGCTTAAGAGTTATCCGGTTAAATATGCAAAAGAATTTTGTATTTTATTTATTTTTTAATGAGAATAAGTCGTTGAAATAGTTGGTGAAGTTGTATTTCCTAGATACTTTATTCTGTAGTTTTCTTCTATCTTTATAAGTAATTTTTAATTAATTGTTTAGTTAAGTTGTATTTTTAATTTTAATATATATTTTTTTTAGTGAATTAAATTATTCTTGTCAATTCGGAAGTCTAAATAAAATGAGTTTCAAGGAAGTTTGATAATTGATACTTAAAAATTAGCAGTTATCTATATGGGAATGACCTTGATTTGTTAGTATACTACAGTGTGACTATGTATACTTGCACGCGACCTATTGTAATCAGTGCATTAGGATTTTAACCATCAAGTTTTTGGCGCTGTTGCCGAGGACAATGTGCATTTTACAGTATCAATATCAATACTAATTGAAACAATCTTACTTCAAATTATTTTATTTTATTTTATTTTTATTTATTTATTATTTTTTTATATGTGCTAGAGGTTGTTTTATGCGAAGGTCTAAAAGCATTGAATTATTGCCATTTGACAGTGAAGTCGAAAGAACAGTTCGAGGAATAAGAAAAGCTAGGCGTTTGGCGGAGTAAAAAAGTAAACATAGGAGATAATCAACCACCCCCCGAGGGCTTAAAACCTCTCAGAGATTATTCTATACCAACTGTGGAAGGGATCCACCAAGGCATTTGCAGGCCGGCCATTCAGGTGAAAAACTTTAAGATCAAACCATCGACCATTTAAATGGTTTAATCCACAGTGCAATTTTCTGATTTACTCAATGAAGATCCAAATGAGCACATCGCAAATTTCTTGGAGATTTGCAGCACCTTCAAATATAATAGAGTGACAGATGACACTATTCAGTTGAAACTATTCCCTTTTTCATTAAGAGACAGGGCAAAAAGCTGGCTGAATTCATTGCCTCAATCCTTTATCACAACATGGGATGAGCTGGCACAGAAGTTCCTAGCTAAGTATTTTTACGCAAATGGAAGAAGAATAATTGTATGAGGCTTGGGAGAGGTTCAAGGAGTTGCTTCGAAAGTGTCCTCATCATAGAGTGCCGGAATGGTTGCAAATACAGACTTTTTATCAAGGCTTATCAGAGGTTGGAAAATCTAATATGGATGCTGCTGTAGGTGGAGCACTACTAAAAAGAAATGTGGAGGATGCATTTGAGCTGATTGAAGAAATGTCTTCCAACATCTATCAATGACCATATGAGAGATCGAAACCCAGAAAAGCCGCGTTTGGTGTTCACTAGCTGGATACTATTATAGCACTGATAGCTCAAGTTTCTACTTTAACTAAAAGATTTGATGCTTGCGGTATGAGTGCAAGTGACGTCAATGCAATCCAAAGCTCATTAGTTATCTCTGAAGAATATGGAGGCAGTCATGCAACGGATAGTGGTTTGGGTAATCAGGAGTCGGTACAATTTATAGCTAACTTTAATAGACAATGCAATGATCCATATTCGAATGTTTACAACCCTGGATGGAGAAATCACCCTAATTTTTTGTGGAAGCAAATCAAGATCAGGTATTATCATTAAAACTTGCAATTCCACCTGGTTTTCAAAGTCAGCCACAACAAATTCCACCTCAAGTCAGGAAGTCATCAATGGAGGAAATGATGATGAAATTCATGACGAATACTAACTCTCTCCTACAGAATCAGCAGAATATGTTACAGGCTTAGCAGAATCAGTTGCAAAATAAATAAAATCATCAAAATCAATTTGAAACTCAATTACAAAACCAAAGTGCATTAATTCGAAACTTGGAAGTGCAATTAGGGCAAATCACAAATGCCATCAATAGTAGACCGTATGGAAACTTACCCAACGATACAAAGCAAAACCCGAGGAAGGAAGGTAAAGAGCAGTGTAAGGCTATCACTTTGAGGAATGGTAAGGAGCTAAATCAGAACATGGAACAATCTACTGTCGTGCCCAAACCATCAGAAGATGAGGAGCTAGTTGCAGACAAGAAAGAGCAGAATGATGAAAAAGAAGAGCCAACAAAGCCTAAAGGAGAAAAAAGAGCATTTCAAGTACCACATTTGTCATTTCCATAGAGGTTTCAAAAGCAAAAACTAGACAAGCAGTTCTCAAAGTTCTTAGAGGTATTTAAAAAGTTACATATCAACATACCTTTTGCAGAAGCGCTAGAACAGATGCCTAGATACGTGAAATTCATGAAAGAGATCCTATTGAATAAAAGGAAGTTGGAGGAGTTTGAGACTGTGACGCTCATAGAAGAATATAGTGCAATCCTACAACAAATATTACCTCTAAAATTAAAAGATCCGGGCAGAGGCAGTTTTACCATTCCGTGCAGAATTGGAGAGAACTTTGAAGGAAGAGCCTTGTGTGATCTTGGAGCAAGTATCAACTTGAAGCCCTTATCTATCTACAAAAGATTAGGTCTAGGGGAAGCTAAACCTACATCAGTTACTTTTCAACTTGCGGATCGATTTGTGAAGAGACCTAGAGGTGTAATTGAGGATATTCTGGTGAAAGTGGAGAAATTTATATTTCTAGTGGATTTTATTATCCTTGACATGGAAAAAGACCGAGAGATTCCTATCATCTTGGAAAAAACCCTTCTTAGCCACCAGAAGAACTGTGATTAATGTGCAAAAGGACCAGTTAACAATAAGGATAGAAGATGAAGATGTCACCTTTAATGTTTTCAAAGCTTTGAAATTTCCTAGTGACACCGACGAATGCAATAGAGTGGAAGTGTTGCATGATTGTATTAAGGAGGTACGCAATGAAGAAACACCATTGGATGCTCTAGAGGCTGCATTGGTGTATTCAAGTAAGGAAAATCGTGAAAAGGTCCAAGATTATGTGGAAATACTTGAAGCACTTCTGAAGTATGAGGTGTTGAATATGCATAATGCTTAGCCCCTTTTGGCATCATCGATACTCAAGCCATCAGTAGAGGAGCCACCATCACTAGAACTTAAACCTCTCCCGAAACAATTACGGTATGCTTATCTTGGGGAGGCATCCACTTTGCTAGTGATCATCTCAGCAGATTTGAATGATGTTCAAGAAGAAAAATTGCTAAGGGTGTTGAGAGAAAACAAGTTAGCCTTGGGATGGACCATCGCTGATATAAGGGGTATCAGTCCATCTTTCTACATGCATAAGATCTTGATGGAAGATAACCAAGCCAACCATACAACCTCAATACCGACTAAATCCAATTATGAAGGATGTGCTAAAGAATGAGGTAATTAAACTATTAGATGCAGGTATCATTTATCTCATCTCTGATAGTTCTTGGACCAGTTCAGTTCAATGTGTGCCTAAGAAAGGAGGAATAATAGTGGTGTTAAACGAGAAGAATGAACTTATCCCAACAAGGGTGGTAAATGGCTGACGGGCTTGTATGGATTACAGGAAACTGAATCAAGCCACAAGGAAGGATCATTTTCCACTACCTTTTATTGATCAGATGCTTGATAGGCTAGCTGGACATGAATACTATTACTTTCTAGATGGTTATTTTGTGTATAATCAGATCGCCATAGCTCCTGAGGATCAAGAAAAGACAACCATTACATGTCTCTATAGTACATTTGCTTACAGGAGAATGCCATTTGGATTATGCAATGCTTCCACAACTTTTCAACGATGTATGATGGTAATTTTTTCTGATATGGTGGAGCAATTCTTGGAAGTTTTTATGGATGACTTTTCAGTGTTTCGAGACTCGTTTGACTTGTGATTGTAAAATCTTGCTAAGATGTTGAAAATGTGCACTGAGACTAACCTAGTATTGAATTGGGAAAAATACCATTTTATGGTTAATGAGGGTATTGTGTTAGGGCATAAGATCTCAGCAAGTGGTATTGAAGTGGACAGAGCGAAGATATAAGTAATTGAGAAACTCCCACCACCTTCATCAGTCAAAGTAGTTTGAAGTTTCCTCAGGCACGCTGGATTTTGCAGGAGATTCATCAAAGATTTTTTCAAGATAACAAGACCATTATACAATCTCTTGGAGAATGATATGCCGTTTAAGTTTGACGAAGATTATGTGTAAGCATTTTGAAGAAAAAGTTGGTAATAGCTCTGATTATCTCGACACCAGATTGGAACTTACCATTTGAGTTAATGTGTGATGCCAATGATTTTGTAGTAGGAGCTGTCTTAGGCCCGAGAAGAAATAAGATTTTTCACACTATCTACTATGCCAGTAAGATGATGAATGATGCTTAAATGAATTATGCCACAACTGAAAAAGAATTACTGGCTGTAGTTTTTGCATTCGATAAGTTTAGACCATATTTGATTGGGTCTAAGGTGGTAGTTTACACTGACCACTCTGCCATTAAGTATCTTGTGACCAAGAAAGATGCCAAGCCACGTTTGATCAGATGGGTACTGCTATTACAGGAGTTTGACTTGGAGATAAAAGACAAGAAGGGGATAAAAAATCAAGTTGTGGATCATTTGTCTAAATGAGAAGGGAAGAGTATAGATGATGAGACAAACATCAACGAGACATTTCCTGATGAACAATTGTTCTCTTGTAGTAATGAAGATGCACCTTGGTACGCAGATTTTGTTAATTTCATAGTATGCAACGTCCTTCTCCCTAATTTATCATTTCAGCAAAAGAAGAAGTTTCTCCATGATATGAAAAGGTATGTATGGGATGATCCATATTTGTTTAAGCAATGTGCAGATTAAGTGTTGAGACGATGTGTGCCATACGAAGATACTAAAGATATTCTACGATATTGTCACTCATCCAATTATAGGGGTCATTTTGGTGGAGAGCGAACAACCATAAAAATTCTATAAGCAAGGTTTTATTGGCCGACAATTTTTATAGATGCACGAAGATTTGTGCAAACATGTGATCAATGCTAAAGGACAAGAAACATATACAAGAGACACGAGATGCCGCTGCAAAATATTTTAGAAGTTGAGGTGTTTAATGTATGGGGTATAGACTTTATGGGACCTTTTTCGTCATCCTATCAAAACCAGTATATTTTGGTGGCAATGGATTATGTGTCAAAATGGGTAGAAGCAGTAGCTACATCTTCAAATGATGCAAGGGTAGTGACCAAGTTTCTAAAGAGGAATATCTTCACCAGATTCGGAACTCCTCGAGCCATTATCAGCGATCGTGGTTCACATTTTGTAATCGCCAATTTGAAAGTCTACTCAAGCAATATCGGGTCACGCACAAGATAACAACCCCGTATCACCCTTAAGTCAGCAGATAAGTGGAAATCTCAAACAGAGAACTTAAAGGTATTTTAGAGAAGACTATGAGCAGATCAAGGAAGGATTGGAGTATCAAGCTTGACGATGCACTGTGGGCTTATCGAACTGCATTTAAAACACCAATTGGAATGTCCTTGTTCCGGTTGGTGTATGGAAAGGCATGTCACTTACCAGTGGAGTTGGAGTTTCGAGCATTTTGAGCAATTAAGGCTCTGAATTTCGATTTAAAGCAAGCAGGTGATAAACGTCTTCTTCAATTGGATGAGCTCGAGGAAATACAGTTGGATTCCTATGAGAATGCCCATATTTACAAGGAAAAGACAAAGAAATGGCATGACAAGAAAATCTTAGCCAAGCATTTCGAACCAAGACAGTGGGTGTTGTTGTTCAATTCCAGGCTACGATTATTCCCAGGCAAGCTCAAATCTAGATGGTCAGGGCCTTTCGTTGTCAAAACAGTATACCCATATGGAGCAGTGGAAGTTAAAGAAGAGAGTTCAGACAGAATTTTCAAGGTTAATGGTCAACGGCTGGAGCATTATTTTGGTGGCGAGGTGGAACGACAAAAATCCACCATCGCCTTGACAGATCTAAACAATTGAAGTCAAAAGGGAATCTAGCTGAAGACTTTAAATCCAGCGCTTCTTGGGAAGCAACCCAAGTTTTATAGCCCTCTATTTTATTTTATTTCAATTATTTTTATTTTTATTTCTTATTTTTTTTTTATTTTTATTTTTTTAGGTTTAATTTCAATGTTATAATTCTTGAGTCTTTTTGTTTGTTAGGTGAAATTCGAAGTGTGCATGGGTGGTCAATAATTTTTATTGGCACAAACTGCAGAAAAAAAAAAAAAAGAAGGCAATCATGGTATGATACGTGGTTTGCACTACCTACTACCGATGTCCGTTCACTTATTTTTCGTCCACAATTCTCCTTTCAATTCCACCATTTCTTTATTGAGGACTAAGTAAATTCTTTTATTTTTACATTGTTTATTTTCCTTTTAATTTTTATGTTTTTGTTTATCATTTGCATGATATTTTCAGTGATGTAATGTTATTTGCTGTCTTTTATTTTTAATTGTGGTTTTTATTTTTGTCATCCTGAACTTAGCTTTTTCAAACATTAGGGATAATGTTTGGACTAGGTTTGGGGGTGGAAGCAATCATGTTTCAAACTTTATTAATAAATTGACCATGTGCTATTGAAAGGAGAGTTATTGCGCTTTGTGATTGGTAATCTTGACTAGGGAAGAGTCATGAAAGTCGTAAGCATGGTTTGATGTTATCAAAAACTTTGAACCTAGTAGGAGAATGTAGAGATATTGCGCATGCATAGATGTGTCTATTAGTGGAGACTACCCTTGTAAATAATCTTAACTTTTAGCGCTTTGTTCTAAGGATAATTTTTCGTTTCCACTCATAAATCACTTTTCAAAAAAAATTTGTTGCTACTAGTTGGTCTCTTTAGGCATTGATTAGACTTTAAGGGCAGAAATTCATTGCAATTCTTTATGATTTCTGAATTTTTGAGTTGTTATGTGAACCTATTGACATGAAGCAGGCATATGTGTGTAATTAACTCCAAAAAAATGCTAAGAAGCCAAAATTTTTCGATCCTAAATTGTGTGTGTGCCTAGAATCGAATTGAAGCCAAACATATATTAGCCTTTATTTTCTTTTACCCTCATGAATTATCCTATGCCTAGCCATATTAAAAATTAAATCTTTACCTTAAGAGCTTAGATTTTAAAGAAAAGAATGCTAAAGGGACTGATGATTGTGTGAGGATTACTAGTGACTCTTTTTTAGTCAATGTTCAAGATCTCAGGTGAAGTGATTTTTCTTGAAGAAGACATTGGAAGATTGGTTGTTTTGTTCGAACATGATTGTGTTACGTTTGTAGGTATCGTAGCTAGTAAACACTCAGGCGACACAACTCCTCATACTAGGAACAACTAGAGGTTTAAAGGCTTGTGACATGTACTAAATGCCATCGTGTTTACCTACAAAAGTGGATGTGGTTTTAATTTTTGTTTTTTCTGTTTTATAGATCTTTTTTGCTTGAGGGAGAGCAAGAGTTAGGTTTGGGGGTATTTGATCGGGTTAAAATTAAGCACGATTTTATATTCTAAACCTATGCTTTTGTGATGAAAAATCGAGTGAAATAGGGGTGTTTTAATGTTTTATGAGTGTTTTATACAGGAATTGAATAGAGGAGTCAAATTATAATTTTTAGGGATAAAAATTAAATTTTCAAAAGTTGAGGGGCTTTTTATAATTTCCCCACAAGCCATTGCAGCAGGTTATAAACCTACAGTTGAGACCAACACAACGATGATGGGAGTGCTCGCAGCCTTGTTGCCTGCGTGAATGGACTGCGCATAGACCTGGGCTTTGTTTCACGTGTGAATGACCTGCAAGGGTGTTTCAAGTGTTCCAAATGCGCAGTTAAGATGCAATAAAGAGTTCTTGCTAATTTTGTTCATGGAAAATTACCATTAATGACTTCAAAGATTTCGAGTTCACTGGACAAAGCCAATTTAATCAAGTGAGGATTTAATCAATTAGTGAGTGAAAGGAAATAACTCAATTTCACGCACGAGTATCTCTCAAAATTTAAGGATTCCGAACGAAGTAGACTTTTTTTTAGGAAGTTTATGAAGCAGTCAACTATTAGCTTGCAATGAATCACAGAATTAATTTGAGCATCCAGTTTTTCAAGGATAGAAGTGAGAGAATCAAGGAGCAAAATAAGAATGGAAGTCTGAGATTGTGGGTTAGAGTCAACTGATTGATCGAGAAAAAAAAAATAATACCCTAAACTGGTGTGGCTATAAAGCGTCTCAACTTTTGGCAATAGGGGGGAGAACTTTTTGGGACAGAAGAAAAAATTGGAGAGGAAACGGTGGTAGAAAGATTTGTAAGGGCAATTAGTGTGACTGCATTGAATTTGCATGTTCGTGTTCAAGGAAGGCTTACACTGCAGAATTACATAGTGACTTTTCTCTTATTTATTTTCTCAATTAATACAATGTTATTTATTTGGATTTCAATTTTTCCCATTGTCTTAATTGGTTTTATGGAGAACTAAATTATTTTATTTAGGAATACAATGTGGCCAGCTATTTCAATTCTTTTTCAATGATTTATTAGTGTTTAATGATTTTATTCTTATTGTCAGTATTCTGTTATATTGTTTATATATGTGGTTAATTAACTTGGGCCTAATTAATTAACCTGATTAGTTAACTATATTGCACTTGGAAAGGGCGACTATAGTTTAGACATCAATAAAATGACATAAATCTTAAAGGATAGGAATATACTTATAAGATTTGTGTAATCGTTGTAAATAATTAGATTTTAAAGAATTCAGACCAATTAATCGACATAGGAATATAACAGTTTAATTCTTCTGAATATTTTCACTTGACCATTCGGAAGAGGCTAGTGAAGACTTAAGACTTATCCGGTTAAAAACGCAAAATAATTTTGTATTTTATTTTTTTTAATAAGAATAAGTCGTTAGAATAGTTGATGAAGTTGTATTTCCTAAATACTTTATTCTATAGTAGTATTCTGTCTTTACAAGTAATTTTTGATTAAGGGGAAACTTCATTTTAGTCCCTAAGGTTTCGTGAAATATCAAAATTTTAAGCATCTATTGAAAACAACTCTTTTAATCCCTAACTTTTTCAAAACTCTTCAAAATAGTCCAAAATGTTAGTCAATTAACAGTCGACGGTTACGGATTGTTTGGATGAGAAGGGCAAAATGGTCTTTTTATAAAGGGTAATTTATTATATAATAAAGTTAATTTTCTAAAACAAATGAAAAATAAAAAAATAAAAAATGGAGATCCACCAGATTGGATCTCCACCGTCCATCCGTGGAGATCCAATCTGGTGGATCTCCACCATCTTCAACAAACCAACTAAGATTCAAACCCTCTACCAACATCATCAACAACCCACTTCATCAACATCATCAACAACCCCACAGACTACAACATCATCAAGAACATCGCAGCATCATCAATATCATCATCTTCCACAACAACAACATCAACAATAACATTAAGAACAAAAAAATCAACTGTTTATAAAAAAAAATTCAACACATTTGCACTGATGAAGAGTTTCTGGTTCGGTCGAACCCAGAAACTCTTCATCTGGGTTCGACGAACCCAGATGGACTCTTCATCTGGGTTCGATCGAACCCAGTTCTTCAACTGGGTTCGATCGAACCCAGATGAAGAATTGAGTTCGATCTGAACCTAGTTGAAGAACTGGGTTTGATCGAACCTAGTTCTGAGTCTGGGTTCGATCGAACCCAGATCGGCTCCATTTTCGCGGAAGAAGGAGAAGAGACGGAGACGGAGGCGGAGGCGGAGGAAATGGTGGCTGATGGAGGAGATAGAAGCAAAGGAGAAGAACGAAGAAGAAGGAGGGGGAAAAGAGAGAGAGGAAATGAGATTGATCTGGATTCTTCTAGATCAGAGGAAGAATTAATAATTAGTTTAATTTTTTTCCTAAATTGATTTTTTTTAAATTATTGTTTAATTTAAATAAAAAATAATAATCAATCTTTTAAAAAAAAAAACAATCATATTATTATTGTATATTATATTGTGTACACGTGTTAATTTTTGATTAGTCAAATAATATGTAATATTATGATTTTATTAGGGGTAAAACAGTCATTGTAAGTTGTGAAGGGTAATTAAGTCTTTTTAATTTTCTGTTTAGTTTGACCAGTAGTTGACTAACATTTTGGACTATTTTGAGGAGTTTTGGAAAAATTAGGGATTAAAAAAACTGTTTTCAATAGATGCTTAAAATTTTGATATTTCGCGAAACCTTAGGGACTAAAATGAAGTTTTCCCTTTAATTAATTGTTTAGTTAAGTTATATTTTTAATTTTATTTTTTTTTTCAGTGAGTTAAATTATTCTTGTCAATTTGGAAGTCTAAATAAAATCGGTTTCAAGAAAATTTGGTAATTGATATTTAAAAATTAGTAATTGTCTTTGTGAGAACGACCTTGATTTGTCAATATATTACAGTGTGATCGTGTATACTTGCGCGCGACCTATTGTAATAAGTGCATTAGGATTTTAAACCATCAGCTACATGGGGAGAGCTAGATTATCTTCTTTGTGGACATGTTCCCAAAACATTGTAAAATACTTTTCATAGAAGACACTATCAAATTAATATATAGTTTGACAAACAACAATTTTGTAGGGTGTACAGAAGCATTAATGATGGAGATATTTGACAATAAAAATTTTGCAGCAATCTAACAACGCCAAACAACAAAATCGATAACATTATGAAAAAAAAATTGGTCCCTTCACAAACCAAATCACATAAAACCACTCCCCAGATACACACCATATCTGAAATCAAACATCAAAACCTTTAAAGCAAATATTAGATGCGCATGATGCAAAAAAAACAAGACAATACGTCAATTTTGTGGTCCTATACAATGAACATGTAGAGACAAACCATTGTATGCTATGGTCTTAAACAGCACTAACTACTTGATACCTTACCCTCTCCCAACTTACAGACTGTTCCACTTTCTTCTTTATTATTCTTCCTTCATACAATTACCAAAATACAACTCAGAAACCCTGATATGAGTGAGACTCGAATATCACACCAAGCAAGCCAATTCCCACAATTACATTTTCCTCCTTTATCTCAAAAGCACCCAAAACACTGTGTTTTACTTCAATATTAACACAAAATAAGCAAAAGGGTATACCTGTAACAGAGTAATTATACTCGGGAGAAGCAAAAAGATAGCAATCAGCTTCATGAATCTTCTGCCGGAAAGCTTCCACAGCAGGTGGATAAGTTCCATTGACCTCAAGATCAGTGTTGAGCATAGGCAATGGTGAAATGTCCACATAATCCATTTCAATTCCAGTCACTACTGGTTCCTTCACCAACTGAACCGCTACATGAAATCAAAACTCAAAATTGGTCATGCAAAAAGAAAACACACACAATACACAAACCAGAAAAGCCAAAACCACTCACTCACTCACTGATTCCTTCACTAAACTGAAATAAAAAAAATATATATCATGACAAATAAAAATAAAGAAACACAACCCAGAAAAGCAAAAACCACCAACTAATGATTCCTTCACTAACTAAACCTCTACAAGCAATTAAAGACTCCAGAAAAAGTCATGACACAACCCCATAAAATCAAAACATCGCTGTGCTGGTTAATAGAGCTACAATTTTATAGAGAAATGGAGAGAGAGAGAGAGTAGGTACCAGCACGAATGAGACCACGGTTGAAGGAGCCTTTGCGAAGAGAGCCACAGAGAGCGGCAACGTTGATAACTGGCTGGGCGGCCACTGCTGCTTCCATTTTTATCTGCCTCTGTCTCCCTCTCTCTCTACCTCAACTTCCGCATCTTTATAGTAGTGGGAGGAGGACTTCTATGTCATTTAAAAGTTTATTCGTAGACCTTAACGTTTGTTGTTTGTTTGTTTTTTTTTTTTTTTAATTTTTTTGACACATTTTCCGAGTCAGAAAACTCTAATAACACAGTTCGGATGACTACTCCCAAATATGAAGAGAGGGTTACCCATACTTATGTGAATATTAGCACAAAAGTCTTGTTTGGCACTCATAGTTGAATTAGATTATATTAAATTAGATAAATTAGTGATATGATATGCTTGATGTAATATAAGATTAGATAAATTAGTGATGTGATGTATTTAGTACAATATGAGATTGGATAAAATCAATTTTAAATAATTCAATTATTTTTAAAAATAAATAAAACTATTTTCAATTAATTTTAATTTGAAATAAAATGTTTTAATAATATTGAAAGGATTTTTTTTATAAACATATTAAATTAATTTTAAATAAAATAATTATATCGTATACTCAAAATATTTAAATTTATTTGAAAAATAATATAAAATATTAATTTATATTTTATAAATAAATATAACTATACAAAATCAATTTTAAAGAAAAAAAATTTTTATTTTATGATTAATTTAAAAGAATAGTATATTTTAGAAATATTTAATAAATATATTAATTTAATTTTTAAAATAAATGATTTAATTTAAGAAAGTTGGAAAAAAATGTAAAACGAAAAAAAGAAAAGAAAAAAAAAAGAACAAAACAATGTGAAATTAAAGGGAAAAAACCTGACGTGAAAAGCATAAAATAAAAATAAAAATAAAAAAGCACCAGCATGAAATAAAAAATTTGATGTAAAAAAAATAAAATAAAATAAAGCAACAGCATGGAATTGTTTTATCCCAGTTGTTGTGGTAGGTTTGATTTAATCCATCACAACAGCATAAAACAAAAGAGCATAAAATTCTTTTTCTAATCTCATGCTTTTATCAAACATGAGTTTGGACTGAAAATTATTCAAACCAGTTCAGACTCATGTAACAAATAATGCCAAAGAGTAAGGTTTATCAATACTCGAACTTGCAATTTGGAGAAAGAAAAATAGACGGGTTACCTAACCACTAATTATCTTACTTGTGAGTGATTGACCTTAAGTATAAAGTCTATTTTCACTAGGATTATAAATTTATAATACAATATAAAAGCACTACCTTGGTGTAAGATATTTACCACTAAACTACGTTGATTTTTTTAAACATATCTATTTATATTAAATTATAAATTATTTAATTAAAATTAATGTATTAAAAATAAAATTAAATATTTCACTATTAACTATTTTCAATTATTATAATTTG
Source organism: Nephelium lappaceum (assembly GCA_021234005.1). NCBI lineage: Eukaryota > Viridiplantae > Streptophyta > Magnoliopsida > Sapindales > Sapindaceae > Nephelium > Nephelium lappaceum. The sequence goes on from CM038004.1 coordinate 14,206,086, forward strand.
TGATTGAAATGAGAATATATATTAAATCTATAAAATTATTGATGTAAGGCTGAGTTATTTTATTAGCTATTGAATTGTATTTAATGACAAACCTAAGAATTGAATTAAAATTCAAGAATTTTAATTTATTTAAAAAATTAACCTTCATATATAGAATTTTATTTTATTTTTATTTAAAATTTGATATTAAATAGATTATAAAGTTATTAAATATTTACGTAAGAAAATTCCCCACACATTGGAACACTCGATGTAAATGTGAAAGAAAAATAAAAAATTGGAATCTTGTGACTTGTGAGTTTTCACATTTAAGTTTAATTAATTTATGCATGGTTCTTTTCTAATCTACGAGTGGGTGAATCATGCAGCCTCCAAACAAGGAGATAATGGGAAACGAAAAATAAATAAAGGTGAGGAATAATTTATAAAATAAATCAATAAAGTTAAATATTCCTTTATACGATTTTCTCTATTGGCTGCCAGTCCTTGAACACTGGAGCTGTCCAAAATAGGCTTACTATATATATATATATATATATATATAGTAACCTATATATATATTGAACAAGGCTTACTATTTTTATATTTTACAAAGGATGCCAATCCTAACTTTACTTCCTATCTCTCCGTGTAGTTCAATGACAAATAACGTTCATTCAATTTAACAATGATTCAAATTTAAAGTCATACTTACTATAAATAGTATTTAAAAAGAAGTAATGCTACATTACCTAAAAATTTATTCAAATTTATTGTCCAAATGAAATAATAAACTTATTTGTAATCACCACTTTATCAATACATCACCCCAAAATTAATATAATAGTTACAAATTAACTTGTTTCATTATTTGGGTAAAATTTTTAGATAATTCTAACTTCATTTTGATACAAGCTTGACTCTAGATTCTTGAGTATTGAGTGAAGATCTTTGTTTTGGTTATTATTATTATTATTATTATTATTTATATGTAAAAAGTATATAATCATTTAATTGGATCACTCATAAATATCTTTTGATCAGATTTTCATATATCAGGTAAGTTTTGTATGGGAAATTTACTAATCAATAATTGACAATGGGATGATGATTAATTTTAGATCGATTTTCAAATAATAATAATAATAATAAGAATGATAACAAACCCAAATGCAAAACTTGTATAGAACCAAACCTCAACCAGTTTGATTCAGGGATTTGGCGCTGTTTATTGCTTTTATGCCAAGCCTGCAACAGTTGTCAGCATTCTATTTTTCGAGCTCCAGGTTGTTTAATTAGGTTTTTTTTTTTTTTTTTTTTGAGAGGAAAAGTTGGATTCTTAATCCAAAAAATCAGCTATTACATCATTGGAAATAAATATTGGGCAATAATCAATCCAAATCCGATTATAAGAACAAATAACAGCTAAAAAAACCAGAGAATGGGACATTTTATTTCCTACACAAGATGACTAGAACTATTCCCGATTGACAATAATAAATACCTAATATCATCAACAATCATAAAATCAAAAGAGAAAAACATTACAATGTTGAATATCTTGGATTGCATTCAAGGCATTTGTTTCAATCTTCGAGACTTTGAAACCAGTTTTACAAACAATCCTTAGACATTCTCTTATTGTTAAAACCTCTCCAAAAATAGCTGAAAATTTGGGTTTTGGTTGATCTCTCCTTTATGGAAAAAAAGGGAAAAAAAAAAAAAAAGGTGACTCTCCAACAATATTGTAGTTTTTTTTACCATAAATGTCTGTAGATTTTCAACTAGCATATTGTAATTTTTTGAGAAAATAAGTCAAATATTGCTACAATATTGGATTTTCTTAAAATTTGACCGATCCAATCCAAATTAGGTTTGCTATTTTATATAAAATTTTATAAAGGAGGCCAATTCTATTGGTACAAGCTTGAGTCTTAATGATTCTTGAGTATTGACTGAAGATCATTGCTTTGGTTATTTTTCACTTTCTTCTTTTTTTGTGAAAAGTATATAATCATTATATTGGATTGATTAATGTTAGTAGGTGTGGAAAATATGATCATTTTTACATGTTTAGATCAATCTGTCTGTATCCACATCTTTTAACTTACCTATCATATTTGTATAAGATACTCTCTACTCTAGACATCTTGAATTTTTTAGTCAAATTTATTCATTCTGCAATGATATGGAATCATTTTTGCATTATTGTAAAATATCTTATGACATCACAAAACTATTTCTTAAACATTGCAAAGTAAATGGACCTAAAAAAACATTACGGAAGTTTTAACCAAAAAATTATTACATTGTATTTGTCTAACAATAAAAGCTGCGAAATTGTTTAATTTATTTTTTTAGTGTATTCTGCTACCATTACAGTTGAATTAACAATTGTAATTTTTTATTTTTTCACTTGGTCATGCCATGAAGTCGAGGCTATTTATAAGCTCAGGATACACACAAATTACATCATTGCTTACGTTACATTACTATTATTTTGACAGATAAAATAATTAAAGAAATACAAGTCTATTGTATTGTAGCTCAGCTGTGACTTCATTGATTGTCGATACTTGGTTGTTTACATATTTATGAATCCATGCCTGTTTCATGAAGCTATGATGTTTGATAGCATGATCATGATAATTCTAAAACTATCTTTTGAACAAATTTTGTTTTTGTTTTTATTTTTTTATACATTTAATAAAGAACTTTACAACAATACATATTCCATAAATGATCTGATTAGGTATATATTAATGTTATAAATAATGCTATACTTCTAAAAATTTGTCCAAAATTTTTGCCTAAATAATGTGTTAAAGTGATTTGAAGCAATCACATCAATCATAAAATAATGTGTTGATAATATGATAGTTACGAATAAGCATGATATATCATTTAAACAATAAATTTAGGTTAATTTTTGGGTTACGTACCGTTACTATAATTTTATTAATAATTATCATTTGTTATATATGCCCAAGTGCCATTTTGTTTATAGTTTTATTCTATTAAAGTATATATTCATAATATTATTAAATTATATATCCTTTTGGATAATAAATTATAACATATCATGTGAGATGAGACTGTGTTAAACAAGTGGAAGTGATGAATTTGAATGTGAAAAATGTTTGCGGAAGACACATATAAGGAGTTGCAGCTGGCTTTCATGTTTGAAGTAGATGAAGTTGGTCTTTTGTTTGAATTAAGGTCATGTGTTTGGAACATGTTGTCATATGTTCAGGACATATGATCTTTGTTCAAAACAAGTAGTTTTCATTCAAGATACATCTTTATTCGAGACATATAATCATGTATTATGAACATATGATCATGTGTGTTCAAGACATGTTATCTTCGTTTGAGATGAGTGATCTTTCTTCTAAACATATACTTTTGTTTGGGGTGGTTATATGTTCAAAATATATGATCTTTGTTTGGGACATTCATTAAGGATAAAATTGAAAGTTTTCACTTTTAGATTATTATTAAAACTTAAATAATTTATTCAATGACACAAGCAAAAGAGGAAGCCAAATGAGTGTTATTCCCTTCCGTTTCAACAATAAGTACTTTTTGACCTTCAAATTTGAAGCATTACTGGGTCAGTTTGAACAAGGAATACACCAGCTTCCCATAAGATTTATGATTTGCTTGATCATAATTTTAAGGCTATGATTTATGATTTTCTTGATCATAATTTTAAGGCAGTGATAGTAAATTATTTATTTATTTTATCTTATATATATGAGATAGACTTTATAGCAACATGAGCCTTCCACTCTGACTTACACAAACATGCATGCCAAATTTTTTGTCAATTTAAGTAAACTGCATTCACACAACATAATAAAACAATCCACTCGAATATTTGTGTCCATTTACAGTAATGCATTTATACATGAATTGTCCTCATCACTTAATATTTTCCATACATGAGAAAAAGGCAAAAAAAAACAAAAAAAAAAACACACACACACACACACACACACAGAGGACAACATTACTAATTAAAATGTTTGCAAGAAACTAAAACATCAACAAAATTTTAGCAACAAAAGCATCTTATTAAATGAGGCTGAAGAACACAGAACCGGTTTAAGGTTTGAATGCTGCAACATCACCCCAAATGAGTTGCAATTTTCAAATACAGATCAATTGTTTGTTTGCATCATGAAGAATCAAACAGTAGGCATAGTCAGAGCCGAAATAGAAGTAAGTTCAGCACTTACCTTGGAGTCTCAAGGTAAATGCTTTCAAGGCAAGAAGAACTTGCGCTAATCTTTCCTTGACTGATTCGTCAATCAAGTTGCCCTCACTATCAAACTTTGCAGGAGGCTCGAATGCCTTCACGAAAAACTCAGGTTTGTTGATGAAATGAAGATCAAGATAAACTCCAATTTGACGTAGATGATACTGCGACCGACCACCACCAAAGCCTCCACCAGCACTAACAATAGCAGCAGCTTTATCAGCCCAAACATTTGGTGGTCTTGATGCCCAGTCAATTGCATTTTTCATAGGTCCTTGTATATATAATGGAGAAAAACGGGTAAGCACATGCAAGCAGGAGAAACTTGAAGCATGATATTCATTAAAAAATAAAAAATACACTGGCTTGAATCTATCAGGTCACATCAAGCGGTTTACATCACCGAAAGTTGAACACATGAACCTTAAACTTTAAAATACTTAAGGTACTCAAACAATGTAATATAGATCTGCTTTCGCAATCCACTATTTGATGAGCTTCTTGTCAAAGCCAGCTACACCATAAACAGGGGAAACAAATTATTTTGCTGTTGTGGGCCTTGTGGCCAATGTTTATTAAATCCAATGTCAACTTCTCAGTTCTCTCCCTGTGTTCCCACTTAGATCTGTATCTACAGAAATGCAAATTTCTTAGGAAGAGTTGCCAACTTCTCTTTCTAATGTATTTAGCCCACTCATACAGTAAAGTGCCTCAACCTTGTATAAAAGGACTATTACTCAGAACTAACACGACACAATATACATGCTCATCATTTCATGCAACATTATCCTCATCATAAATCACAGAGGAAAAAGATAGATTGAAGCATAATGTTCACTATAATCATCCGTGAAGTAAAAAAAAAATTAATAGACAAGATCTAAGTTGAAAATCGTTAAAGAATATAAAAGTTAAATTTCTTAAATATCTTAACTAGCTCTCTGAAACACATATTACAAAACCCACATAAAAGCATGTCATTGATCTTAAATCTTTAGACGCATAGCAACCCAGTAATAGTACATATTCATGCGCATTTCTTATGTGTGAAAACATCATTAGCACCAAATATGCAGATTCAATCAAGTCAAATTAGGTAGTCAACTGCTGATTACTCGCCCATTTGTCACTTAAGTATAGATATGCACATTTGCAGAATGGAATATTGAGGTCATCAGTCAAAAAGCAAGATGGACGACCTACAACCAATAACTAGTCAACTTAACCAGAATGTGCTACATGGGGAGAACTACATTATCTTCTTTGTGGACATGGTCCAAAACATTGTAAAATACTTTTCATAGAAGACACTATCAAATTAATATATAGATTGACAAACAACAATTTTGTAGGGTGTACAGAAGCATCAATGATGGACATATTTGACAAGAAAAATTTTACAGCAATCTAACAACGCCAAACAACAAAATTGATAACATTATGGAAAAAAATTTGGTCCCTTCACAAACCGAATCACATAAAACCACTCCCCAGATACACACCATATCTGAAATCAAACATCAAAACATATAAAGCAATATTAGATGCGAATGATGTAAAAAAACAAGACAATACGTCAATTTTGTGGTCCTATACAATGAACATGTAGAGACAAACCATTCTACGCTGTGGTCCTAAACAACACTAACTACTTGATACCTTACCCTCTCCCAACTAATAGACTGTTCCACTTTCTTCTTTATTCTTCTTCCTTCATACAATAACCAAAATACAACTCAGAAATCCTGATATGAGTGAGACTCGAATATCACGTCAAACAAGCCAATTCCCACAAATACATTTTCCTTCTTTATCTCAAAAGCACTCAAAACACAATATGTTTCTTCAATATTAACACAAAATAAGCAAAAGGGTATACCTGTGACAGAGTAATTATACTCGGGGGAAGCAAAAAGATAGCAATCAGCTTCATGAATCTTCTGCCTGAAAGCTTCCACAGCAAGTGGATAAGTTCCATTGACCTCAAGATCAGTGTTGAGCATAGGCAATGGTGAAATGTCCACATAATCTATTTCAATTCCAGTCACTACTGATTCCTTCACCAACTGAACCGCTACATGAAATCAAAACTCCAAATTGGTCAGGCAAAAAGAAAACACACACAATACACAACCCAGAAAAGCCAAAACCACTCACTCACTCACTGATTCCTTCACGAAACTGAAATAAAAAAAATATATATCATGACAAATAAAAATAAAGAAACACAACCCAGAAAAGTAAAAACCACCAACTAATGATTCCTTCACTAACTAAACCTCTACAAGCAATTAAAGACTCCAGAAAAAGTCATGACACAACCCCATAAAAGCAAAACATTGCTGTGCTGGTTAATAGAGCTACAAATTTTATAGAGAAATGGAGAGAGAGAGTAGGTACCAGCACGAATGAGACCACGGTTGAAGGAGCCTTTGCGAAGAGAGCCACAGAGAGCGGCAACTTTGATCACTGGCTGCGCTGCCAGCACTGCTTTCATTTTTATCTGCCTCTGTCTCTGTCTCTCTCTCTCTCTCTCTCAACTTCCGCATCTTTATAGCAGTGAGAGGAGGACTTTTATGTCATTTAAAAGTTTATTCGTTGCCCACAACTTTTTTTTTTAAAAATTTTTTGGACACATTTTCCAAATCAAAGGACTCTAATAACATGACTCGGATAACTACTTCTCAATATTGAGAGAAGATTATCCACATGATCACATCTACGTGAATATTAGCGCACAAGCCTCGTTTGGCATGCGTGATTGAATTGAATTAGATTAAATTAGATAAATTAGTGATGTTATATGTTTAGTATAATATAGGATTGGATAAATTAGTGATCTGATGTATTTTGTGCAATATGAGATTGAATAAAATCAATTTTAAATAATTTAATCATTTTTAAAAATAAACAAAACTATTTTCAGTTAATTTTAATATGAAATAAATTTTTTTAATTAATATTGAAAGGATTTTTTTATAAACATATTAAATTAATTTTAAATAAAATAATTATATCATATACTCAAAATATTTAAATTTACTTGAAAAATAATATAAAATGTTAATTTATATTTTATAAATAAATATAACTATACAAAATCAATTTTAAAGAAAATAATATTTATTTTATAACTAATTTAAAAGAATAGTATATTTTAGAAATATTTAATAAATATATTAACTTAATTTTTAAAATAAATGATTTAATTTAACAAAAGTTGGAAAAAAATGTAAAACAAAAAAAAAGAAAAGAAAAAAAAAAAGAAGAAAACAATGTGAAATTGAAGGGAAAAAAACTGACGTGAAAAACATAAAATAAATAAAAAACACCAGCACGAAATAAAAAATTTGATGTAAAAAAAAAAAAAAGCAACAACATGGAATTGTTTTATCCCAATTGTTGTGATAGGTTTGATTTAATCCATCACAACAGCATAAAACAAAAAGCCATAAGATTCTTTTTCTAATCTCATACTTTTATCAAACATGAATTTGGACTGAAAATTATTCAAACCAGTTCAAACTCATATAACAAACAAGACCAAAGAGTAAGGTTTATCAACACTCAAATTTGCAATTTGAAAAAATAGAAACAGATGGGATGATTAACTACTAAATTACCTTACTTTTGAGTGATTGACCTTAAATACAAAGTCTATTTTCACAAGGATTATAAATTTATAATACAACATAAAAGCACTACGTTGGTGTGAGATATTTACCACTAAACTACATTGATTTTTTTTAAACATATCTATTTATATTAAATTATAAATATTTAATTAAAATTAATGTATTAAAAATAAAATAAAATGTCACTATTAACTATTTTCAATTATTATAATTTGTGATTTAAATGAGAATATATATTAAATCTATAAAATTATTGATGTAAGGCTGCGTTATTTTATTAGCTATTGAATTGTATTTAATGACAAACCTAAGAGTTAAATTAAAATTCAAGAATTATAATTTATTTAAAAAATTAACCTTTGTATATAGAATTTTATTTTATTTTTATTTATAATTCGATATTAAATAGATTATAAAGTTATTAAATATTTACATAAGAAAATTCCCCACACATTTGAACACTCGATGTAAATGTGAAAGGAAAAAAAAAAATTGGAATCATGTGACCTGTGAGTTCGCATATTTAAGTTTAATTAATTTATGCATGGCTCTTTTCTATTCTGAGTGGGTGAATCATGCAGCCTCCAACAAGGAGATAATGGGAAACGAAAAATAAATAAAGGTGAGGAATAAATTATAAAATAAATAAATAAAGTCAAATATTCCTTTATACGATTTTCTCCATTGGTTGCCAATCCTTGGAACTAGAGCTGTCCAAAATAGGCTTACTATTTTTATATTTTACAAAGGATGCCACTCCTAACTTTACTTCGTTATCTCTCCCTATGGTTTAATGACAAATAACGTTAATTCAACTTAATAATGATTAGATTCAAAATCATATTTATTATAAATGGTATTTAAAAAATAGTAATATTATATAACCAAAAATTTGTCCAAATTCATTATCTAAATGATGTGATAAGCTTATATGTAATTACTATTTCATCAATATATCACTCCAATATTAATATGGTAGATATAAATCAATTTGACTCATCATTTTGGTAAAATTTTTAACCAATTCTAAATTCATTTTGGTACAAGCTTGACTCTTGATTCTTGAGTATTGAGTGAAGATCCTTGTTTTGGTTATTATTATTATTATTATTATTGTTATTATTATTATTATATGTAAAAAAGTATATAATCATTTAATTGAAGTACTCATAAACATCTTTTGATCAGGTTTTCATATATTAGGTGAATGTTGTGTGGGAAATTTACTAATCAATAATTGACAATGGGCTCTAGTGATGTTGATTAATTTAGATCGATTTTCGAATAATAATAATAATAATAAGAAACCCAAATGCAAAACTTCTATAGAACCAAACCTCAATCAGTTTGATTCAGGGATTTGGTGCTATTTATTGCTTTTATGCCAAGCATGCAACAGTTCTCAGCCTTCTATTTTTGGAGCTCCAGGTTGTTTAATTAGGTTTTTTTTTTTTTTTTTTTTTTTTTTTTTTTTAAAGAGGAAAAGTTGGATTCTTAATCCAAAAAATCAGTCATTATATCATTGGAAATAAATATTGGACAACAATCAATTCAAATCCAATCATAAGAACAAATACCAACTGAAAAACCAAAGAATGGAACATTTTGTTTCCTGAACGAGACACATGATGACAAAAACTATTTTTGATTAACAATAATAAACACCTTATATCATCAATAACCATAAAATTAGAAGACAAAAATATTACAATGTTGAATATCTTGGATTGCATTCAAGGCATTTGTTTCAATCTTCGAGACTCTAAAACCAGCTTGACAAAGAATCCTCAAACCTTCTCTTATTGCTAAAAGTTCTCCCAAAACAACCGAAAAATTGGGTTTTGTTGATTTCTCCTTTATGGGAAAAAAAGAAAAAAAGAAAAAAAGAAAGGTAACTCTTCGACAATATTGTACTTTTTTTTACCATAAATGTCCATAGATTTTCAATTAGTATATTGTAATTTTTGGAGAAAATAAGTCAAATATTGCTACAATATTGGATTTTCTTAAAATCTGACCAGACCAATCTAAATTCGGTTTGCTATTATATATAAAATTTTATAAAGGAGGCCAATTCTATTGGTACAAGCTCGAGTCTTAATGATTCTTGAGTATTGACTGAAGATCTTTGCTTTGGTTATTTTTATTTTTATTTATTTATTTATTTTTTTGTGAAAAGTATACAATCATTATATTGGATTGATTAATGTTAGTAGGTGTGGAAAAAATATGACCATATTTACATGTTTAGATCAATCTGTTTGTGTCCACATCTTGTAACTTACCTATTATATTTGTATAAGATACTCTCTACTCTAGACATCTTGAATTTTTTAGTCAAATTTATTCATTCTGCAATGATATGGAATCATTTTAGCATTATTGTGAAATGTCTTATGACATCACAATTCACAAAACTAGTTCTTAAACATTGCAAAGTCAATGGGCCTAAAAAAACATTACGGAAGCTTTAACCAAAAAATTTTTACATTTGTATTTATCTTACGATAAAAGCTGCGAAATTGTTTAATTTATTTTTTTTGTGTATTCTGCTACCATAACAGTTGAATTAACAATTGTAATTGAAAGTTCAACCGCCATGTTTTGTGTGCGTATGAGTTGGCAACAATCACTTCCATAGAATTGTTTTGTTTTATTTTTTATTTTTTGACTTGATCATGCCATGATGTTGAGGCTCAATTTTGTCGACTTGGTTAAAACTATCGATATGTTAGTAATAAGATAATTAAAGAAATACAAGTCTATTGTATTGTAGCTCGGCTGTCACTTTGTTGATTGTCGATACTTGGTTATTTACTTATTTATGAATCTTTCCTGAAGCAATAATGTTTGATCATGACAATTCTAAAACTACAGCAAATATCTTTTGAACAAATTTTGTTTTTGTTTTTGTTTTTGTTTTTGTTTTTTTTTTATACATTTTATTTCAAAAATGTCAAATTAAGTATATATTAATGCTATAAATAATACTACACTTCTAAAACTTTATTCAAAATTTTTGCCTAAATAATGTGTTAAGGTAATTCGGAGCAACGAAATCAATTATAAAATGATGTATTGATGATTCAATAGTTACAAATAAGCATGACATATCATTTGAGTAATACATTTAGTTTAATTTTTGGGTTATGTAGAGTCACCATAATATTATTAATAATTATTATTTGTTATATATACCCAAGTACCTTTTTGTTTATAGTTATATTTTATTAAATTATATATTCATAATATTATTAAATAATTTACAGCACTTTTTCATCTTATTTGATATGATAATGGTATTTTTATTTTTGAGATCCAAGTTATGGAGGATAGATATGTGTAATTTTGAAAGAAAGATTTATCTGCTATTATGACTGAAATTAGTGGTACATGTGCTATTTGCCTAAATACTAAAAATAATTAAGAATATTATTTTATTGGATTTTCTCCATAGGCCACATTGAATATTTTTAAGGAAAAATTATACTAAAGCACCCAGACCTAACAAATTATAAAAGTCATGATGTGAGTTTAGCCAATATTACACTTATATACCTTTGATCGTTTTGACTACCAGTAGTTAAATGACAATTTGAATGTGCTAAGGTATAAATACTTATTTGCCCTTCACAATGTCATATGTGATGTGATTGTGACTCGCAGACAATATTTCATTGGAAAGACAGTTTTCAATTGACCAATGTACCTTTTCAAAATCTAACAAAATTGCAATTGAATGAAGAAACCAAAAAAAATAGCTATTAGAAAAATAAGACCGTTGGTTTGCAACGCCTAGTTAAGGTGGCCTATTTAAAGAAAGAGCTTTGGGAGGATGAACACCTGAGTTACAAAAATTCCTGGTTCTACTTTCTTCCTCTTCTTCTTCTTATTTTTTGCTTTTTAATTTTTCAGTTCATGGTTTAATAGATTTTTCTTTATCTTAGCAGGCATTTTGGTGTCCAGGAGAAGATGAATTTTCACTTGGCAATAATAAAATCAGGAATGAGGAAAATGAAATAGTGCAAAATGGTGGAGAAGATTTGAAGCATGCGATTTCCAAGCTTGAGAACATGGAGAAATTTATTCAGAAAATGCATGATGATATTCAATGGAGGAAGCTGTTTGACATTATAAATATGTTCTTCTTTCACTATGTTTGTAATCATAGTAGTTGTGATTGGAAACAAATGAAAAGGAAATACTTATGGCTACATGCCTACATCTTTTGGTGATTGTACTATACAACTAAAACATTTGCAAGTTTAATAAACATGAACAGCAGAAAAATGGCTTAGCACCAACATACTTAAACACATCATGATAACTTTATCAAATATATACCTGATTGCAATATACATATAAAAATGTAGTTGAATAAAGAAAGGTTCTTCATTGATAATTATAAAGCAACAAACATTCAATGTTGCGCATATACTAGGTTTAACATATGCTATTTGGACCTTGTACATTGGACAACATATATGAATATTACAATTGCAAAAATACCAAAAAACAGTGAACTAAACTAAATAAGCTGCATAGGAATATGCATCATGTCATGTACCAATGTCCATATACAGTGTAACCAAAAAGAAGGCTACTCAGTATAACCAATTTATACCCATCCATGCTAGTGAAACTACCTATTACTATAGATTAGCATGTACAGAAAACACTATCACCAGTAATTGGCTAAGTGCAGTGCCAAAAGCACCAGCTTTCTTCAACAACCCCACACACAAAAATAAAATTCTTTACAAAAGGTATAATCTCCATTTCTTGAACATCCCCCTTACTTCAACAAACATGATTAGACAAAACCAAACCATACCATATCATAGATGTAGCTCTAAAACCAACAACAGATATTTAATTGGAGATATATATATACACACTAAGTAGATAGAGTTTAAAACATACTCCAACCATCATCCAATCTAGTGATGGTTCCTGTGCAATGAGATGAACAAATAAAATGATTTAATTTCATTTTCTTAGTTCCAATCTTCATTATTTTGAAGATATATATATATATTTATAATTTATACATACCTGGATTGGATGTGGATTAGGATGGTAGTGTTGCATTCAAACTTGATTGAAGTGGTGTAGTTTGAGTCTGAGCTTGTGACCTCTGAAGATCCATTTTACTTTTAGTTGTCTTAGTTGTTGTCCTTGAAGTTTCTTCTACTGTCATATGTGCCTATCAAAACAAATGTAGGTTGTTACTAATGAAATTGACATATTCAAAATATTGAAGATGGAAATTGGTTCATACCATCACAGGCTGTGATGCATTCAGACTTGATTGAAGTGGTGCAGTTTGAGTTTGAGTCTGTGGCCCTTGAAGATCTAGTGTACTTTTTTTAGTTGTTTCATTTACTGTCTTTGAACTTTTCCCAACTGACATGTTTTCCTGCAAAAACAAATGTAGTTTGTTATTAATGTAATTAACATATTCTCCTTATTGAAGATGGAAATTGGTTGGTTTATACCATCACAAGTTGTATTGGTGGAACATTAGATGTGTTCCCTAATTTGAAGTTGAACTTCTTCCTTTCTCTTCTTGTGGTACTCTTCTTACTCTATAAAAAAAAAAAGAAAGTAAAAGAAAAGTAATTAACACATTGTCATGCTATGAAAGTGTATGTAAATTCAGTGACTTTAGTATACACACTTTGTTTTTGCTTGAAGTATTAGTGGTGGTCGGGCAGGTCCTCACATTGTGCCCATATTCTCCACATTTGCCACACTTTCCAGGTCACTTCTTTTTCAACTCTTGGCTCATCAGCACCTCTTTTGCTATTTTTTTTAGGCCTTCCAACCATTTTCTTCGTATAAGGAGGTTTAACCTCATTGTGTTGGAGTTGTGGCCAATGTTCTTGTCTTGGGATGAGGTTAATGACATTCGAATAAGTAATGACATATGCCTCCTTGGTCAAATACCAATCCACATAATCAGAAATCTACAACCTCTTTACTATAAGCACTGCCAACGCATGCTTAAATGGGATTCCAGACACATCCCACAAACGACAACTGTAAGTGCAATTTTGTAAGTTCACAATCTTATACTTTATGTCTTCTTTTACCTCATATATATATTCTGACGAACAAAGCATAGAAACATATCGTGCCTCTTCCATACGTTCATTGATTTTTTTGCTGACCATAGGTGGTAAGACTAAGTTCCATTTCTGCACTTCTTGTAGCCTCTTTTTGTAAGCTGTCTATCGTAATTTTTTGGATTTTTCAGGAAATAGTCCCTAAATAACTATTGGAGACCTTAAATGGTCCAGAGAAGCGCCTAAGGGTATAAGAAACCCTTAGAGATTAATTTAAACCCGATTGAAGATTAATCGGAAGGGTTAAATAGTAAACGAAATCGAGTAATTATTTAAGGTAACAAGGGACTAAATTGAAGATAAGATTTAATAAGTGTGGTCAAATTGAAATTTATCTAAAAGCCAAGGTAAGGAGAACACAATTTTTAAGGGATGTGGCCGAAATTATCAAAATTGATTGTTGGGGAAATCATAAATCAAAAACTTAATCACAAAAATCAAAATCAAAACAAAGAACAGTGACAGTGAGCAGAAACCAAAGGCTTCACTGCACGAAAAGAAGAAAAAGAATGAGAAGAAGAAGACGAAGAAGAAGAGAAGAAGAATGAGCTTACGCGACAACGCCGGCCGATTGAACTCGCCGTGAACCAGCCCTTCACGTACGACCCGAAGCCACCGAGCAGACTTGTTGTCGAGTAGAAGCGAAGACGTGCACCCGACTAGACTTACAGCTGACGCAGAACCGGACGCGAACCAGAATCGAAGTCAACCAGATCTGCTATTGACGCGAACCAGACCCGACACAGAACTCGACCTGAACAGATCGTCGATCGAGCAGGACGACGTTGACCAGCTGCCATCTCAATCTCCAACAGAACCCGACGTCAAGTACAGCTTATCCACGCCAATTTCAGCTCCAACCAAGCTCGATTTCAGCTCGAAATCAGACCCAAACACGATCGAATAGCCACCAAAACAGAGACGGGAGAGAAAGAGAGATCAGCCAAAAGAGAGATCAGCCAAAAGAGAGAGAGATTGCGTGAGGGAGAGAAATGAGAGGTAGATCAAGCTATCCCAAGCCATTTTTAAGCTCCCTACCAAGTTTCCAAGCTCACCTAAGTTAAAGAGCCAAGATTGAGCAAGAAATCAAGTGAAAGAGGGGTAAGTTATCCAACTCGAATTTAGTTTACATTGATGATATTGGTTGGTGATTTAAGTTGGTTTTAAAGTGAGTTTTGATATGATTTGTGTTGTTGATTTTGTTGGAGAATTAGTAAGTGAAATTTTGATGATTGAGTTAAGAGTTTTAGTTTAAGGTTAAACTTGGAATTTAAGATTATTATAGAGGCAAATTGGTCCGATGAAAAGTCGAACAAAATGGATGTCATTTCGATATTTATTGGAAGTTTAGGAAACCAAGAAAAATAGTGAAAATTCAAAGAGAAATTAAATCGCATAACAAACTAATTTGAATGACAATTCCGTTGGTACTAGAATGACCCTAAGTGAGAGTACATAGGTTCCAGACGAAGAAAACTGAGTTTGGAACCTTAAAATCGATAAAGGAACGAAAAATGGAGGATTTAGCGTAAAAAGGGTCACTTAGGGGTAATTATGTAATTTAGTTATTTCGAGTTTTCAGAAGTTGATGCGAATGTAAATTTACATATATATATATATATGTTGTGTAGGTGACGAGCAAGCCGGTGGAGCACGAGAAAAGCGCTACGGAGCATTTTGGAGTCTTCCGGAGAGCTATTCGGAAGTGATAGTTAAGGTGACGGTCAAAATGATTTTTAATGAGTTTTGTATTGATTTGAATTATGAATGAATGTTTCATGCATGTTTGAATGTCTTGATAAAATTGAAATATGATTTAAATGATAAGTTGCATGGTAACGAATACTGTAGTTTTTGTATTTTCGTTTAAACGATGAATTTCGTTTTGAATTATATATAAAATGGATTTTAGTTTTAAAAAGGTAAAAAATAAAACCTATGGCTTATCCAAAAAGTATCAAGATATAACCGGTATGGGTTGAGTACCCGAAACGTGCATTGGTAGAGTTAGTAGTGTCAGTATGTCACTAACTATATTAACCACGGGAGGTACCCGCAATTAGTCATGTCGGTCAGATATCCGGGGGATTAGTTCAATGCACGTAGAGGATATATTATTAACTAGCTTACACCCGAGCGAGACAGAGTTCTGCTCTGTAGCGATGTAGGATTCCGCTACTTGAACAGGATAATTCAGGATCTGGCTCTATACTAGGATGTCATATGGCACGAGTTACTATAGGTTGGCGAGAGCTGGATTGGTTGATAGGATACCTACGAGCGGAATCGGACCATTTTCAGTTTTATAATAATGAAAAGGGCTGATTGGCAGGACACCTACGAACGGAGTCGACCAGTTCATTTCATAAAAAGAAAAGGGTTTTAGAATAAAAGCCCCGCAACCATAGTAGATCCGTTTATGAAATTGAAAACTGTGCAACATGTGTTTTATACTATTAATGCATGAAACTCAATTTAAAATAAATGGATTTGAATCGAATTATTAAAACCGTTTTAGGGAGGATTTTATGAAAATATGGTTTTAAACATATTATATGATACTCAATGTACTATTAAAGCTCATCAAGCGTTTTCTGTATTTTTAAATAAACCTCCCCAGACACAAGTACCATAGCTGCGGATTCCCCGAGAGGATACCAGATAGCTGTAGTGATAATGTACATGTGATTACTTACTCTTATTTTTGTTCGACTATAAAAGATGTTGTATACATTTTATTATATCCACGCGGTTTTGTAAACATCTTTTTGTGGATTTAAATTGTGTTTTTGGAGTAAATTGATACATAATATATGATTTTGTTGATAATGAGTTTATAAATTGAATTGTGGTAGTGGTTGTGTTGAGAAATGAGAGCCTGAGGCTCTGTAGTTTGGGGAAATTGTTTTGTGATATTTTAGAAGTGTTAAATTTTATAATTTGCAGGGTGGCAAAGTTCGAAAAACAGACTGGATGCTGCCCAAATTTTTATAGAATGTTTTGCAAAGGTTTGAAATAAAAATAAAAAATTTTCTCGTGTTTCCGCTGTTTTTGAAAAGGTTTAAGAAAGAACACGGCTTAGCTTTGCGGGAATCCTTTAGTTGAGCGCAAGGGCTAGCTGGAGGATCATCGTAGAGTGTTGACAGATTGCCTAGGGAAAGGGGTCTATCACTTTTGCATCCTTGTCATTGTCTTCCTTCTCAAATGTTCAAACATTGGCAATGCAAGCAATCCCCTCTATTTGTCAACCCAAGAATTAAAGCTTTCTGAGACATTATTAGTTGTATGTGTAGATTTGACATTAGTATCAAATCTATGCAAACATCAGCTCTCTAATGGAATTTTCATCATGAACTCATGTGCTTTCTCAAGCAGAAGCTTTAAGTTCTCTATTTCTGTCATAAAGGCTGACTCATTACTTGTATTGGCTGCCTTCTTGACATGTAAACCATGCAGTTGTCCTTTATGTTGTGATTGCATGTTGGCATTTAAATGCCTAACACAAAATTTGTTGCTTTCTTTTGAAAAATACATTTTTATTGCACGCAAAACCCCCTTCTGTCGGTCACTCATGAAAGCAATATTTCTACTATCCTTTTCTCCAATATGCTGATACAAGTTTTCCATAAACCAGCCCCAGCTTTCTTTTGTTTCACCTTTTGCAATACAAATAGCCATAGGAAACACTCCATTATTTGCATCAATGCCAATTGCTGATAACAATACACTAGTAAATTTTCCTTTCAAATGACAACCATCAACTCCTACTAAAAATGACCGACACCCAAACATAAATCCCCTTTTTTGTGCATAAAAACTAAGAAAAAAGCGTTGGAAAACAACAGGACCATCTAAATGAGGACTAGATGTCTGCATGAATGCAACTAACCCAGGGTTAGTACTCCTAATTATGTACCCATACCCATACAACTTGTTGCATGATTCAATGTCGTCTGCATTTGCATTATCTAACGCCTTATTTCTTGCTCTATATAAGGTGTATTTTGGAAGACCAATGCCATACAGTCTTTGTATTTCAGTCTGCAAGAAAGCAACTTTCATATATGGATGCTCTTGAATCATATTAGCAAACTTGTGTGCAACCCAAGTAGCATTTGCTTCATGATTCTTGTTCACTTTTATGCAAGAATGTCTACTTATAAATGTCTTGAGCTTAAAAGCACCTGAACTGTCTACCCTGCTAGCATGGATTCTCCAACCATAACCATCAATTACACATTTGGTTGTAAATCTTTCTCTTGAATTCTTAATTCTCTTTGACTCAAGCCCTTCTTGAACTGCATAATCTTTCAACACTTGCCTAAAGTGACGAAGACCATTGAACATCTTATTTACAGCTAATTTAATCATTCTACTACCATCTTCCTCATATGGCACACCATAAGGTTCCCTAAAAGCCACTCTTTTAACTTGATCAACTTTATCATTGCTCAAACTGATCAAAATATGATTGTCTTTATATGAGAATAAAGCTACATTCGATAAAACCTCATCATCTCATAGAATTGCTCTATTTGTATTTTCAACCCCTCCACATTCAATATCTTTCTCAGCAATATTTTCAGTTACACTTGACTCAATATCAAATGCAGTCTCACCACCAACCTCTACATTAGCCCCTACAGCAAACATACCTATTTCTTCCATGGCATCATCAATTAGTATCTCACAGGACTCTAGACCAAGACTTTCGTTATCCGATTCCTCATCAATATTTGAACCAGGATAATACTCATTATCCTCTTCACCAATATCAGATACAAAAAAGAAAAACCATCTTCATTACTCTGTTCATCATCAAATGATATAATAAAAAATTCTTCAGTATTCATGTCATCTGTAGGTTTACTATCACATGATTCTACATGTGTTTATGGTGGTGATTGTCATGGAATGGATTCTTGCAGCAAGGTGTATGATGTCATAGGTAGAAGATCAATATCGAATCTAATACTTTCAATCTCTTGACAACTGAACATATGGAATACCTCCTGCAATTGTTTAGTATTAGCAACCAACATGTACTCTTTACTCTATGGTAACCTGACTTGAATTTGTCTGAAGTATGTGGGAGGGAAGAACATGCACATATGTACACATCTGCTATTAGGGCATCCAATATGTATGTTGAAGGATCATCAATGCGAAACTCGACTTGAGTAATCAGAAATTTGGCACTAATTTGTAAGTGTAATATTAGCTAAACTCGCATAATGGCTATTACAATGTGTTAGGTCCGGGTATTTTTGTGTAATTTGCCCAATTTTTAATATTAAAACGGTACGAAACAGTCGTATTATATTTAAATAAGCAAACTACACTCCACCTACTTAAGGTGTAACCTTTTACACTAGGAAACAACGTTTAGAAAAATTTACACTTTCCTCCTTTCTAGTTAGTCAAAATTCTAACTTAACGATCAAATGGTATTATTTTGATAATTTGATATATTAAAATTAAAAAATAAATAATTAAAAAAGTATAATATAATCAATAAATAAACAAAAAATTTAATGAAACGAAAGCCACCAACAATGACTTTCCTAACAAGGAGGCCATCATTTGCAGTTTGCCTTTCGTGACGAAAGCTAGCAGCTACCTCAAGATCTAGGGGGAGGCCATGAGCTTCCTCTATTTCAAATAGAGGAGGTTGCGAAGCCTTCTCTTGATATCTAGGAGGAGGCTTCATAGCCTCCCCCAATGAAATGAAGGAGGCTTCGTGGCCTCCTTAATGAGATGGAGAAGGTGTTGCCTTTTCTGGTTTGTATAAGAGGAGATCCTCTATTATTTTATTAGAGGAGGTTGTAAAGCCTTCTTTAAATCTAGGAGAAGGCTTCGTTGCCTACTCCATTTAATTATATAATATGAGAAGAAAGCTAGAAAGCCTTTATTTGAGAAGGAGGTATCATGCCTTCTTCTTGCAAGGAGGCCATCAATAGCCGCCTTTTAGTCAAAGAGGGCCATGTTGGTGACATTTTTATTATTATTTGCAAAACGTTTTAATTTTAATTTTCCATTTTATTTTTATTAAATTAATTTTAACTTGACTTTTATATTAAGGATATTTTAAGAATTTTTGTTGCAAAACTAGGGTAGTATAGACTTTTTACGAGTAAAAGATATTCAACCATTAGAATTAACATAATCAAACAAACAATGGAGGAAGTGAGTATCAATTTTTGAAAATATTGTTTGGCATATGTGAAAAATGTTAACTTTACTTGGTTCAGACTTTATTCAAATATTCATATATATTTTTTCGTTTGTGAAAAATGTATAATAATATATTTATTATTTTAAGGTTATGTTAACCTATGCTGACACCTAAAAAAATTGGGAGAGATCCACAAACAATTAATGAATTCATTCATTCATTATTTGTAATATTGTTTCAAGTCTCATCATGCATATTTATTAGAATATATAAAAAGGTTTTTTCACTTATTATGAGAGTTAATATCTTCTAACCATTAAAAAAAAAAAAAAATGAATAACACAACTGAACTTAAGAAAAAACCAAAAAAAAAAAAAAAAAAAAGAAAGAAAGAAAGGAAAAACGAAGAACGAAAGAAAAGAAAAGAACTATACAACCATATAGCTACCATAAATTCACATAAATTATCAATTCCTAAAATATACACGTCTTTTCAATGCTTATTTTGGAGTCTCAAAGTAAATTCATACAAGGCTACATGAACATCCTTTAGTTTTTCCTTGACCTCTCCATCAATCAAGTTGCCATTGCCATCAAACTTCAAAGAAGGCTCAAAAGCACTCAAGAAAAATTCGGTTTTATTTGTGATGTGAAGATCAAGGAAACTCTAAAATGACACAAATGATATCGCAATCGTGATCCTCTAGAACAACTACTGGCACTTACTACGGTTATCGTCTCATCGGCCTAACAATTTGGTGGCCTTGATGCCCAATCAATTGCATTCTTCAGTGGTGCTAAGCTATAATTGGGGGAAAAAAAAAAGAAGAAAGAGAGAGAAAATGTTTAGCATATAATTAAAAATTTGAAATGACATTTTGATTGGAATCTTGTAACTTTATTACCATATTAATAGTTTGAGTTTCATACATGCATTTAGTGAGATGAAAACTCTTTTCTTTCATCTTACTTCCCTTTTTCATCTTTCTTCCTCCTTTCATTTTTTTCTCTCTTTTCCTTCTCTCACCATTTCTCTACATCGACTCTTATATTCTCTCTTTACAATATCATTTTTCATGGAAAAATTTATTTTAGTGTTCATAACAGTAATTTGATTTGTTTTTTATTTTAAATGTGATATGAGTTGGTGTTTAGATCTATAGATTTTTCTTAAAATTGTTTTTTTAATTATTTTTTTCTTTCTTCTTTCTTTCATTTTTTCTCTTTGTTCTTTTTCTCACCATTTTTCTACATTGATTCTTGTATTCTCTCTCTATATTATCATTTTTTTATAAAAAAGAAAAAATTATTTTGATGTTCATATGATAAAATTATTAGAAAATGATCTGAGAGAAATCGAAGCAATCGCAATTTAAGCCGTGAGTTGCAAACTACGATGCAAATCACATGAGATGACCCAAAAATGATGTGGCTTACATCCGATGTACAACCTGTGATGCAAGTCATGTCTTTCAACTTGAGAGTCACATGACTTATATCGCGATATACTACTCGCAGTAGATGTCATGCATGACAAGTTGAAAGTGTGAGCTAAAGGCTAATAGGTTCTAGATTTATCTAGATTTCCTATTCCTATTTAAAATATTATTTCTTTATTTTAGACTTTAATAGTCCTTTTTTTATTAGTTGATGTTATTTTTCTTTTAAGGTTCTAATTCCTATGGAAGTCTTGTTTCCTAGAAAAGTGAGAAGTTGTTTTATTATAAATAGAGGATTAAACTTAGGGTTGTTATTATTTGGATTCTTTTGGCTATTATTAATAAAAGCTTGCAAGTTTGTGAGGTAAAGTACTTGTTGATTCTTTTGGCGGTATTCTTGCTTGGAATTGTTTGGGCTAAGGTTAGGTTAATTTTGTTATATAATTCTAAAAAATCAATCTACCCAATTCTATGAATTGATTGGTTCGATTTTAACCTAAAGTGTGGTGTAAGCTCGGGTAGTTAGAGTTTGTTAGTAGATCTATAGATAGGGTCTCAACAATTTGATGCTTTTGTTGAGGGTGTCCTATGAATAATTTTGTTGATAGATAAGGAGTTTGATGATGATTCTAACTCAGTAGGTAATGTTTCAATGATCAACTAGACAAGTCTTGAAGCTTTAGAAGAGGGTTAATCAAGAATGTCTAGGACGATAGAGAAAGTGGCTATATCTATAACTGAGACGGCCTAATCCGGATCGCCACTAGGCTCCTATCAGGAAGGTACGCCCGGACACCCTAACGAATCCCTCTAAGCCCATCTTAATGGGGAAGAAGGCGTTCGAGAAGCAAAACCTCTTAATTTGAAACTTAACTTGAGCGGAAGCTAAATCTTTTAACCTTTAAAATTGGAATGGTTTGGGTTGGTTTGATACTATTCATTTGGTCATGTTTAAAACTCAAAACCGACAACATAACGACTGCAATTTGGATAAACCAAAAACCTGAAAAGAATTTTGGATACTTCGGACTATAATCACAATCCAACCCAACTTCTCACAATCCAGTTTATCAACATAAACATACAAATTTAACGTTTTCAAGGATAAGATATAAATATGCACTTTTAAATCCAACAAACTTAATTTTACAAGCATAAAATGGGGCACTTTTACACAACTCAAAAGATATTACTCTTTTTATTCAAAATGTAAAAACATATGCAATATACAAAAGACCCAAAATATGCTTATTACATTCTTCAAGAAGCAATTGCCAATACTTGTGCCCACTTGAATACGGAGAAGGGAGTCTTCACTGGTCTTCACTCACACGAGTACCTGAGGGGTTTTAAAAACAATTTGAAGAGTGAGCTTTAAAGCTTAGTGAGTGCAATAGTTTATAAACTTAACTTTACTTTCTGAAATTTCCTCCTTAGAAAACTTGAATAAAAGTTTGTATTTCTTAAAAGACATTTAAAGTATAAATCTCATTCAATTGCATAGCATTAATATAAACAACTTATAATAAACTTGTAAAGCATAAATCTGAACATGCTTAAAGGTCACTAAACTTTATAAAAGCACCATTCGTAACTCTAATCTCTTGACCACACAACAACTTAGTTAAGGTTGCAGGTGTGGTAGGTCACAAGGCTATGTATCTGACATCCACCTCAACCAACTCTCTGAGACCTCTCAGCAACTAAGTGCGGAATTCTACATCACTAATTGTAGTGCGAGACCATATCCCACAAAATAGGAGCGACACACTCACTCATAACTCTAACCACACAGTTAGTGACTCATTCCCCCTAACCCTTGCCTTATTAAGTGAGATATATTGTACGGGTCTAAACTCAATAAATTGATGGGTACTTATGGCCTTTGAAAACTTGTTTTTCTCTAATGCTATGCCTCACAAATATTTATACTTGGTGCACAAGCACAAAAGCTTTAACTTGAAAGTTTTAAACTTGAGTCCTTAGACTCATTTCGTTTACTTTACAAATACAAGACATGCATTTAAATACAAGAATTTATACATGCAAAAGCATAAAATATAGCTTATCCATGCAAAAGCATAAAATCACTTAGAAAACTCTTTGAAAGTGCACTCACCTTAAGCTTGGGCTTAACTTAGATGAGCTTTAAAAGCCCTCTTGTGATCCAGTCGGATGCTCCTCACTTACACATGATAAACACACTTACAATGTGCTCAATTAGACAATGCAAAGATGCACTAAGATACACCTAACTATACTAACTCTATAAAATTCTCTCTACCCTACTAGCTTCTCCTTTCAATTTCTCTTTGATGTATGCCCCAAATTCCCAATTTCTTTGCATGAATCCTTCTTATATACCCCAAGGAGTGTCCCCACATGCTTCCCATCATAATTTGAAGCTTGGAACTCAAAATCATCGTTTTAGACCCCTTAAACCCGAATGTAATGTACAGCCCAAACCATGCATTCTTTTACTCCAATTCTTTCTCCCACACTTTTCTTATCTCTCAATGTGGTCACCTATAAAATTTCGTTGAATTCTTATATCATTTGATATGTGTTTTGGGCCAAAAACACCACTTTACAATCACTTTTTAAGGGGTTTTTTTCACCCATTTCATTCTAAAACTTAACTCTTCCTTTCCTAGTGTTATACATACTCAAACCTATTCATATAATTCATTTCAACCTATAAAAGAAGTGGTTTTCGATGACAACTCAATATGTCTTTCCTAGGTGTTTTACCATTACAATGGAATAGCTTCCAATGCAATTCTAACATTTCTGTAAGTTTGTTTGTCACTTAACCAACCTAAAATCATGCTTAAAACACTTCCATTTCATTGGTTTCTCATACCTTTCTATATGGCCTTACAAGCACTAACATACCTTAGGTTCATTTCTTTCAAGTTTTGCATGTTGGTTCTTTTAGACAATTTGTCAAACACCTTGCCTACAATTCATTCTAATAATTTTCAATCCAAAACTAACTCAAAACCTATCTCATGCCAACCCTAGTTCATCAATTTTAGTAGGTTTCCATGCCATCTACACAAGCCTTTCAAGTCTCAAATAAATCATCTCTTAACATAGGTAAAAACTTCCCATTAAAACCAACTCAAACATCATCAAAATAATCAACTCCAATATCACAACAACAAGCTTAAAAGTGAGTAAACTAACATTGATTGGCTTTGTATCTTGCTTCAAATTTGATTTCCTAGCTTAGGGAAACTTGCTTGATGGATTGGGATGTCAAAAATTGATTGAAACTAGCTTGATCACTTATTCCTTGACTTGACCGAAAACACACCCACACCTCTCTCACCTCTCTCTTTTCTCTTTGTTTCTCTTTACTTAGGCTATTTTGTGGCGTGAATGATCTCAAAAATTGACTAAGTCTTGTTTATATATTAATATCAATTATATAAATGACCATTGTATCATTTCTTTAATTGACTTTTGACGCTTAGCTTTTACTTATTCTCTCTTGACCCTTAACTTATCCACTTCTTTCAATTTAGTCCATAGGTCACACTAACTTTTACAATCCTAATGACAATGACTAAAATGCCCCTTCTTATAACTTGTTCTAAAATCATATTCCATGACTTTTATCAAGTTCTCTACACAATTTAAAGACTTGAATTTGGCATTAGTCACTTGTTTCTTAATCTCCTTCATCTTTTTATTCAACATCTTAAAAAATTTGTTTATCTCACTCTATGCTCTCTACTTAACTTAGCTACTTCTACCTATCTAGTCATATATGTGAATGAAGGTTTACGATAACAGTTAACAATGGCCAAAGCCAATCAATGGAAGAAATAAGAAGAGCCACTAGTGAAGGGCTAGAGCGGATTGAGAGAACATTGGCCAAAGGTAGAGAAGGGAGGGAGATTAGATGAACTCATGGAGAAGAATGGCAGAAGTCATAGACGTGAGACAGATGGGTTAGATGAAAGCAATATGCATGAAGTATGTGGAAGATATAAAAGATAAGGTTAGATTGATGCAACCTTCAAGGATGATATGATTTTAACATCATCAACCTCTTCAGTGTAGCTTATTCTAATGAACTTGAAGATGAAATTCAGACAACTATCGATGCCATTACTTCAGTCACGACATTTTCAAAAACTACAGGGGATAATCCAATTGTCATTATAGATTTTGAAACAATGAATAATTCTAGTAACTTGTTAGTTTATGGTGTTGATGGTTCTACAGATGAAGGTCATGTGCAAAATACAAAAGAAACAAGGAAAGATGTGGTGATAAGTGAAAAAGCTAATGATACATTAGAAGAGAAGATTGTACAATAGGAGCAATTAGCTTATGCTAATAAGGTGGATTCTAAAAATGTTTTTAAGGCATTTTTGGAGTCTACAAATATTAGGTCTTATTGGACTTGAGATCAGGCAATGACAGTAATCAATAAGGTTAGAAAATATAATGCCCTAAGAACACTTAGGGGAGCAAAAACAAACTTTTAATGAGTTCTTCGCTCAAAGAAGAAAAACAAAAGCTGAAGAAAGACAATGTAAGTTGAAAGAAGCACGAGAAAGTGACAAGGAGAAAAAGAAAAAAGAAGTTAAGAAATGTAAACTTCTTGTGGATGAATTTTCTGTTCTACTCTATTCTTTCACAGATATTTCTATTCCCTTGGAAGATTATGATGTCATGTTGGAAAAAAATTTTAGATTGTATCCTTAGGGATAAAGGCATTCTTGAAGAGTGAGGGAATGATGAGAATATTAGAAGATAGTATGAGAGAAACCATGGCAGTCGCAACTTATGTCGTGAGTTGCTAACTATGGTGCAAGTCATGTGAGATAACCCAAGAATGACACGACTTACGTTATGAGGTGCAACCTGCAATACAAGTTACATCTGTTAACTCGAGACTCATGCAACTTACATTGCGAGATGCATCTCGCGACATAAGTCACAACTGACAAGTTGAAGGTATGGGTTGAAGGCTAATGTGTTTCAGATTTGTCAGAATTTCATTCTATTTAAAATATTACTTATTTATTTTAGACTTTAATAGTATTTCTTTATTAATTGATCCTATTTTCCTTTTAAGGTTCTATTTCCTAAGGAATCTAGTTTCCTTAGACAGTTAGAAGTTGTTTTGTTATAAATAGAGGATTAAACTTAAGGTTGTTATTATCTAGATTCTTTTGTCCATTATTAATAAAAACCTTGCAAGTTTGCGAGGCAAAGTTCTTATTGATTCTTTCGGCTTTTCTAGATATTCTTACTTGGAATTGCTTGAACTAGGGTTAGATCCATGCATTTTGTGATATAATTTTAAATGATTAATCTACCAAGTTCTATAGATTGGTTGGTTCAATTTTAACCTAGCGTGTGGTGTAAGCCACGTCGGTTAAGGTTTGTTGTTAGATCTATAAATAGATTCTCAGCATCATAATGATGATTCGATTTGTTGTTTATAGTGTAAAGGTGATTTGAGTTAGTACTTGAATTTATAAATTTTTCTTAAAATTATTATTTTATTTTAATTATTTCTAGGTTGAATTTATAAGATTCTTTAAATTAAAATTTTAAAGTGAAAAGAAAATAACAAAAAGAAAACTCGAATCTTGAAAAAAAAATCTAAAATAAAAAATAAAAAAAAATAGAAGGAAAACAAGAAAATAACCGTCGAATGAAATAAAATAACTCTCAAAAGAAAAAAAAATAACTCTCGATGAAAGGAAAACAACTCTCAAAAGAAGAAAATAACTAACGAAGGAGATTTAATAGCTCTCGAATGAATGAATTCCTTCTTTTAAGATTTATTAACTCTCATGTAGAATCAAGTTTGGTGCAAGATATGTTTTGTTTATGTATATATTTGATGCTATTAAAACTCAAATTATTAACTAGCTGATATCGACACAAAGAAAATGAAAAAGTGCTAAAATGTTAAGATCCCAAAGACATTAATTACATTATATGAGCCTTTATTATCAAACTATTTTAAATTGGATTTATTATCTAATCCCCTTAGTGTTTGATTAAAAATAAATAAACATATTGTTGATGTAAAAAATTAGTCATCACCCAAATTGATGCGAAATGAATATGAATAATGATCGATTTAGTGTAATATGGTGGGCAAATAAAATAGTAAAGATGTAAAAATGAGAGCAAAG
The DNA here is from genome assembly GCA_021234005.1 of Nephelium lappaceum. Taxonomy (NCBI): domain Eukaryota; kingdom Viridiplantae; phylum Streptophyta; class Magnoliopsida; order Sapindales; family Sapindaceae; genus Nephelium; species Nephelium lappaceum. The sequence goes on from CM038004.1 coordinate 14,233,873, forward strand.
AGGCGAGAGAGTTTTTAATGTGGTTCAGTAATTTAGAATGATTTCTACATCCACGGTTTTGTTATTTATGAAGGGGAAATATTAGACTTTAACAGTGCTCCTACTAAGGGTGAATGGTGATGAGTAGTGCGTATAAACATCCGTCCTTGACCCCCTTATTTAATGTTAGGGTTTCCTGTTTATATATGATTTGGTCTTTAAAATATAAGAAAAATTGAGATTCGCCTTCCTATTTTACATGAGTCTATAGTTAATACTTTCATATTTCCCCCACCTCCCCCCCCCTCCCCCCAAACTTTCAATGTGAGTTTGTTATTCTATGTCGCGTTGAAAGCTTAATCATTCGAGTTTCTATGAACTGTTTAAATTTTCGTGGGCTGATCCGTTTCAACCTAGTTGCAGCGGCCCGATTGTCGTCTTTCAAGACTTGGCTTTCCATAGGTGTTTTCCTTTGGGCAATTCAATTTGCGATCTGCTTGTTTGCAAATTAAGCAATTTAGTTCGCCACCCACTTTCTTGATTTCGACAAAAGGGGTCGATATATGGTTAAGAGTGGCCATAGGGTGGCTGTGGATGCAAAAGCTATCTGCTTCCCCTTCCTCTAGGCCGGCTGTCCATAACTGGTGGTGTTTGCTTTGGAATCTCTTTATTCCCTCCAAAATCAGAATTTTGGTTCAGTGAGCTTGTAGGGGAGTACTTCCAGTTAGAGAATTGTTGTTCGTAGGAAAGTTATGCCAAACGATTTTTTCCTTGTTTGTGATTATTTCGTAGAATCTTGTGATCATACTCTGTTTTAGTGTTTAAAAGTTCAGTTAGTTTGGAGAGCTTTTGCTACAGGGAAACTGTTACCTAGTCTTCAAGACCTCCCGGTTTTGGATGTCTGGGTGGGTGTGTGGCAACAATCCAATAGGGATGTCATTTCTCAAGTTTGTATGATCCTTTGGACTGTGTGAAACAGTTGAAATGTTGGGTTATATTCATGCAGAACCAAGGAATCTGCTGCTGTTGTTGATAGTGCTTTGGCTCTGCTGGAGGAGTTTCAGACCTCAAGATTAGCTCTGTCCCCCTCAGTCTCCCAATCCTTTTCCGTTCCTTCTCCTTCCTGGTGTCATCCTCCACGGGGTTGTCTGAATTAAACTCAGACGCTGCCGTGTGGCTTGGACTCTCTTTTGTTGGTATTAAGGCTGCAATTTGGGACCGTTCTGGGACTACCCTGTCGAAGCCCATAACTGGTTGTTTCTCTCCAGAAAGCAGTGAGTTGCTTGCTCTTAGGGAAGGTTTATGTTTAGCTTGGTGGATAAGTGTTCAGGTGCAGTACATTGAGGCAAATGCGTTCAATGTTGCTGTTGGTTTTTGAAAGACTTTTAAGCAGCATAAAAATTTATCAAAAACTTTGCAGTGAATGTCCCCAACTTATGAGTTGTTCAACTGATTAGAATTCCATCACCGACTGTGGAACCAAATCCTCAACTCACAGTATAAATGCTTTTACCCTTTTTCTCTGTTTTCTCACTTTTGCTCTCTCTCTCTGTATGTTTTCTATGTATGTTTTTGTAAAACTGAATGTTGGTCTGATATTGTAAAAACTAATAAAACCACCCAACCTCCCTTTTCTTTAAAACGTGTTTGTGAACTGCCAGCAGTTAAATTTGTAACTGCTTTCAACTGCTTAAGCATTTAACCATTCCAATCCGAACTCTTTTGGATTTTGGGCTTGGGTTTGGGTCATTTTGAATCGAGATGACCCATGACCCAAATAACCCAAAAATTTTAGTTCTTTTCTTCTTAGGATGGTGAATCTGGTTTGTTGTTTGATGCTATTAAAGCTCTTTGTAAAAAACTAAGTTTCTGTAAGTGTTAGGTCATCTCCAAAAAGGAGAATCATCTAGCTCATTACTTGTCTTCTTTGACCTTGTCCCCAATAGAGGACCTCATATGGCAAAATGTCTCTAAAGCTTGTATCTTTCCTCCTATATTTGGTTCTTGAAATATGTTCTTTTCAAAATAATAATAATTATTTTGATGATATTAAAGCTCTTTGTAAAAAGTCAAGTTTCTGTAAGTGTCAGGCCATCTTCAGAAAAGAGAATTATCTGGCTCATAACTTGCCTCTTTTGGCGTTGTCCTCAATAGAAGACCTCAGATGGCAAAATGTCTCTACAGCTTATATCTTCCCTCCTGTATTTGGTTCCTGAAATATATTCTTTTCAAAATAATAATAATAATTATTATTATGATAGATATGGGTATATATTAGAAAATTTTGAGGATCAAACTATGTTAAAATATTAAAATGGCTTACATTACGTATAAGCAAAGAGCTGCATACCATGAGAACTAAAATTGCTTCTGGTATTTCTGTACTTTAGGTTTATGAACTCCGTGCAATCCAAGTTTAGTTGATTTGTATTTTATACTCATAGTTTGTTGTATTATAATTTTTCAAGGTTCTCTTTTCCCTTGATCCAACGCAAGCCTGTAAAACAAAAGATGTAGAATAGAGAAAGTTCCTTTTGACTAGACAAATCCTTCGTACTTGGAGTGAAATATAAGGCAAGGAACGAATGTGGGGAGTACTGAGGACTGTTTTACTACAGCCACAGAACTCTGTCACTCTTACTTTGAAATAGCATTTGACAATAACATATTTGTTTAATGGTTATTATTTAGTTAGGTGGGTCAAATTTTTGTCACTAAATTAAAGGACAACGAACACTTGTCGCCCGATAGTTTGTTATTGTATTTATCATTTTCGTTAGGAAGATATTCTTGGACTTGAGTGTGGACTTTGGACTCATCTTGCTGTCATACCTAAAATAACTTTTGCTTTTAGTAGGTCCAGATTTGTTCTTAAAGGAATATCGAATCATGGAGATTCGAGATTTAATATACTTTTATGATATGTTTACTTGAAGGATTTGAAAATAAGAATGAGAAATGAGTATCATTCGTGATGTTTACTTGTTTTAAATTAATCTATAATAAGAATGAAATTATGAACCCTACATAAATTTAGGATTGTGGAATGAGATTATCATTTCCTTCATCCTTCGTAGGATTTTCATTTTCTTTTATATATTAAAAAGTCTTTTATACCTCTATTTTTTTTTTAAAAAAGATCAAATTAAAAATTAAAAAAAAGGGAAAAAACTATTCTATATTTATCAATGATGTAGCAGATAACATTAAATTACTATTAAAAAAACCAATACTATTATTAAAAAATAGTTTAATAAGCATAATATTAAAAAAAAAAACATATTTGTTGATGACAAAATAATAATAATAATTTTCTTTCAAAAATGTTAAATGAATAAATTTTTTTAATCAAGGACATTTTTGTAACTCGTAAATAATTCATTTCAATTCCAAATTAAAATAAATATCTTAAAGGCTAAGTTTTGTATGTGAGATTGAAATGGATTGGATTGGATTGGAAAATTACTGTTACATGTTCGATAAAACTTGAGATTAGAATAAAATTATACCATATTATATTTGGTATAAGTTGAGATTGGATTGAAATAAAATTAATTTAAATATTTTATAATATGCTTAAAATTTAGTTTAAAAAATTCTTTATTATTATTTTTTTAAAAGTGAAGATGTTTGGTGTAGGTTGGGTTTGGATTAAAATAAAATTAATTTAAATATTTTATAATATACTTTAAAGTTATTTGAAAAAATTCTTTATTTATTTATTTTTTTTTAAAAGAAAAAAGTTGAGATGGAATGCTCATTTCCAAACCCATCAAATCTCACTATTTTGGTTAGAAATAAGCATTCCCATGACAAGAGAATTTGAGGGAGTTTGGAATCGGGTTTGGGATCTCATTCATTGCTTTTCAAACATAAGATTTGAGACTTTAAGATATTTATAATTCCAAACCCACCTCAAATTCTATGTTCCAAACATAGCCAAAAGGAATATTGTTGATTCTAATTACAATTTCTATAATTGAAGTAAACAACTTATTTGGATTTTGATACGGTAATTCGATTTTAGGTCAAATCAATTCCAGATCATTCTGATTCCAAATCATTCTGATTACGTATAAGTAAACACATCATAATCGAAATGTAATTGATTTTACAATTTTATATACTACTCACATGTCATGTGAGGCCAATAATTAAATGATGGGTTAAGATACACATTTGAATTAATTATGTGGAATATCTAGGTAGTATGTAGAAATCTCCAACACATTATGATTAATTTCGCATTCTGAGAATTAAACCACCATCACAAGTGTTAAAAGGGAGGTACAAGCCATTGAGTTAATAATGAATATTCAATAGTTTCCAACTACTAATATTACATCATATCATCTGAATATTTTATATAATTGGATACTTAAAAAAACGTCTTATTAGTGGATCAAACATATGCACTGATTGTATTTCAAAAAAAAAGGAAAAAGCAATTATTGCAAAATCAATAATATTTCTAATATTTTCATATTTTAAGGGTACTGGTATTAATATAGAGTGTATTATCATCTTCACAAAACACACTTGAAAATATTGAGATATTTTTGTAAAATTTTAATATCAGTGTATATAGTGTAATTTTTTATAACACTCTGAAAACTTTCGAAATTTCCATGAAATACTGAAAAAACTTTTCAGGGAATATCCTATATATTTTCATTAATGTAAAATGAGAAATTAATGATATCCACTAATAATTTTTACTTATGTTTTTAGTGTTTTTAACTAAACAAATAAGGTACTTAAATCTGTCTAGATGCAAATGGATTCCAAACAAGTCATATAATAATCTACAAACTTTAAATCTCTTCATGCATGAATCGAAACCTTTATTGCTTTGTTCGTAGTTCAAGTTCATGCACAAAAACTTGTATCATGTAGGCTATTAAAAAAACGAAGTTTTAATGGTAGATTTTAATTTTATATAATTCGTATGTGTATTATATTCATATTTACACTACACAGGTTTTATTTTAAAACTAATACTGAATTAGTCAAAATCTACCAAAACCTGCTTTGCTACACTCAATCATTATTTGCATGATAGATTTTAATTTTATATAACTCTGTCACGTTCAAGTTCATGCACAAAAATGTGTACAAAAACTTGCATCATGTAAGCTATTAATTTTAAAATAAAACCCGTGTGGTAATTTATATTTATACCATATAGGTTTTATTTTAAAATTAATATCGAATGAGTTAAATATCTATCAAAACCTGCTATGTTACACTTAATCACTATTTGTATGACTGGGATATTCATTCCTATAAAGAGAGATGACGATTTAGTACCCCCATAATAAGAGTAGAAAACTATTCACAAAAAAACTTGTAAAATGTATTTAATGAGATTTGAATCTCAACTACTAAAGTAGAATAGAAGATGTACAACCACATGCTAAGGGTTGAAGTGCTATATATATCATATAATGGTTTGGTATTATATGTTTTTGAAAAAAAAAAATGATTTTGATAGATTAATGTCTTTTTAATCTTTTTCAAAGTTTGATTAAAAAATTCTATCCTTCTAATTAAATTTTCATAATTTCCACAAATTTTACTTCATTTTTTTTCCAATGTTTTTATCAGATTATAATATCAATATTTTCATCTATATGATTCATTAATTCTAGCAACATATTTACTTCCAGCCATGTAAATTCTCCGGTAATTATAATCTATCATAATCTTTTTTTTTTAGAACAATATCATAATTCATAATTAAGAAGAAACCATAATCAAAAGTTGGAGTGAAAAGCATTTTCAATGCTTTTTTAGATTGTGTTTTAAAAAAAATGTATCATATCATCAATGTTAAAATATTTGTTTCCTATATAACATAAATATTATTTAATAGATAATCAAATTAAAAAATTATTCTTCAATACTTTTATATATTCTTATTTAATGCTTTTATGTATTTTTATTTAATGTTTTTATATTTTTCATTTAATGCTTTCATTTTTTTTAATTAGATTTGAAAATTATAATTAAATAATTATTAATTTGTTAACATAACTGTCTAATACACCATCTCAAAATAAATAGTCATGTTGATAATATATATATATATATTTTTTATGTCACCTTAACTTGACATTGATAAATGATAATTGTATTAGATATATTTATTTTAACTCAATATTGACTTATCTTTTGTGACATATACTTTTTTTACAATTCATAACTAATATGGAATCATATTTATACAGACCCCTGCTAACCATAATTAACTAGTCAAAAAGCAAAAGGTAATGAGCAAAGCCCCATAACACGGAAAAAAAAAAAAAAAATACTGCATATACATAAATTCTAAATCATTTGATGAATCAAATTAAAATAGTAGCTTGGAGGCACTCCCTTTCGTGTCTTTGACAAAGATACAGATTTTACATCCGGTATCCCCTCCCACTAAAAGAATTATGGGTTTCTTCCATGTTTTTATGAGCTACTTTCCTACTTATACATGGATTAATTCATCTCATATGAAAACTACTTGTCGAGTTACATCATCAGTGTCTTATTTCGTTTGGTTCGGTCATCCCCTGAATTAGTTCAAGAGCTAAATATATGTATATATATAAATATATACATTTTCTAATAAGTTGACAATTCTTATCAATTAAAAAACATAAAATAATTCTAATATAAAAATAAAAGTTTTTTTTTTTTGAGATAATATGCAAATGAAAGTTGCAAGAGAGAGACAAAAGACAACGACTTGAACTTATTATAACCAAAAAATATTCAAAAGGGCCCCTCTCGGTTCTCGATCCAGACAAAATTATTATAAAATAATTTCTTTTCTTTTTTTTTTTTAAAGAGAAAAAACCCCATCAAATCATTTCATTGATTCCTCGCTCAAGATTTCTCCTGCTCACATCACCGTTGCAGCTGGTAATCTTTTTTTTTATTATCTGTTCAATATGATAATATTTGTTTTAAATTCTATGCTTTTGGTTCAGTGACACCACTTGTGCAATCTTTTGTGTTTTTTCTGTTCTGGGTTTTGATTCAATGTTGTGTTTATCAGTTTTAGTTGAGACCCATTTGTTGTTTTTGTTTTTTATCTTTTTTTTTTTTTCTTAACGAGTTGACGTTGGACTCAGTTTTTTTTTTTCAAATAGTATTTTATTTGTTTGATTACTTGTTTACGTTTATTTGATCTGAATCACTCAGTTTTGCTTCTTCTTGTCTCTCAACTGGTCAACTGTAAATCACATTGATGTTTTAGTCCTTTTTGTTGACGCTAGATTGTGGTTGACTACTTTGACTTTTGTGGGTATCTCTAGATTACTTGTTTGCCGGTTGTGATTTGTACATATGGTGTTTTGAGGTTTTTATGTACATTGTCGACATTATGTCTTACATTGGTGAATTAGGGGTTTTAGTTGTATGTGAATACTTGATTTTGTTTGATTGATTGCAGTTTTATTGTCTTTGTCATTTTACCTTTTGGATCTAGTTCGAACCCTTTTGGTATCGGTTCTAAATTCTTGGCGGCGATATTTTGTTGGTTATGGGATTTTAATGAAATATTGTTTTGAAATTCATTTATTTACGTTGTCTGTATTTATTGTTTAATTTCAGTAATCCTTGACATGTGGCTTTGATCGATCTGCATTAAGTTTGAGCTGAGTGTTAATTATACTTTTGCAGGTTACTTGATGTGTCCTGATAGTTTTTGAAGAGTTAATTGGATCTTGTATCATATCAAAATAGTGTTTCAAAGAACATTTATGCTGATTTAGTGAAGTAATGAATTGGGATAAAGTTGTAGGATTTATGAGGTTTGTTTAAATGAGAAGATATAATATACTATAACTGTAAAAAAGACCATGGGACGAGCCTCGCCGATACTTCTGCTTCTGGTTGTTCTTGGGTTTGCCTTTGGAACATACAATTTGGTAACGATGATAATGCACAATAGATCTGTTAGAAATTGGGTGACTGAGGATTCTAATGGCGGGATATTTTTTGATCCTGTTCTTGAGATGCCAGAGAATGTAAGGGTAAGAAAGAATGGCAAATTACCTTTCCATGTTGCCTTAACAGCCACTGATGCACCCTACAGCAAATGGCAGTGTCGCATCATGTACTACTGGTATAAGAAGCAGAAGGACCAGCCTGGATCAGAGATGGGAGGATTTACAAGGATCTTGCATTCTGGTAATCCTGACGACCTGATGGACGAGATTCCTACAGTTGTGGTTGATCCTCTTCCAGCAGGTCTTGATCGGGTGAGTTTCTTTTTCTTGAACTGTTCTATTGTAATTGTTATTTCTCGTTGCATTTCCACTTGGATGCAGAGTTTTTATACTAATCAATTTCGTGAAATGTTTTTGAAGTATAGAACAAAGAGTAGTTAGGTAAGTTTTAGTAGTTTTAGTCTCTTACAATTTATTAAGTTTTCTTTTTCTTCTTGTTTTTATAAGCAACTTTTTTCCATTTTCTTACTATGAGGGTATCTTCAGTGATTCTTGTGTTGATGTCTACTAGATTCTTGACATTGAATCAATTAATATACACATCTGAGCTTTTAACTTTGTGTTTCGTACAAGAGGTTTTGTTTACTTTTAAATCTCTCGAGAAAGACATTAGTGGCTTTAACACTTGCAGCGTCTTGGTGTTGTTATCCTTATTTGAGAGTATTTGACCTGCTTTTCATTTCTGTACTCAGGGATACATTGTCTTAAATAGACCATGGGCCTTTGTGCAATGGCTGGAAAAAGCTACAATTGAAGAGGAGTGAGTTTTTGCGTACCTGATTATCTTATCTCAGTTTTATCATATTTAAACTACGTAGTAAGGCCTGTGCTTCTTGCCATTTATGCAGCTACATATTGATGGCAGAGCCTGATCACATATTTGTTAATCCCCTCCCTAATTTGGCACATGAAGGACTCCCAGCTGCCTTCCCATTTTTCTACATCAAGCCTGCAAAGAATGAAAAATTGATACGTAAGTTTTACCCTGAGGAGAACGGTCCTGTGAAGAATGTTGATCCAATTGGCAATTCTCCTGTGATTATAAAAAAGGTGCATTTTTTCATAACCACTGAATACTTTCATAGTTGCATAATATTCTGCTTTGATATGCCACCACCTTTTTTTCAGGTGTTTTCATTGTTTATTGCTCATCATCTATTCTCTTCTAAGGAGTTGTGTGTGCATATCAGTAGGGTAAAAAATCGATCTTGTCGAACTAAATAGATTTTCTCTTTCAGGATTTGTTGGAAAAGATTGCTCCAACATGGATGAATGTTTCTTTGAAAATGAAAGATGACCCAGAGACTGACAAAACCTTTGGATGGGTGCTAGAAATGTAAGCACAGGAAATAAGTTTTATTTATCTTTTGCCTTAGTCCACACCATCAGTTAACATTTTTCAGTATTAGATGTTCTTGACACTGTTTCACTGCTGGTACTTAGGTATGCTTATGCTGTAGCATCAGCATTGCATGGTGTGCAACATATTCTTCGGAAGGACTTTATGCTGCAGGTTTGGCGTTAAACCTTGGAAGCTCAGCTTATTCAAGTTAATTTCTATTCTTAGTTTTATATTGGATCTGGGTTCTTAAGAATCATCATTTATTAACTTTTCAGCCGCCATGGGATTTGGATACAGAAAAAAAGTTCATCATTCATTACACCTACGGATGTGATTACAACTTGAAGGTATAGTGTATTTTTGCCTCATTATTCAACAGCTAAAGTTTGTTTTCCATCTATAAACGTAAAGTTTGTCTTCCTTCGATTTGTTATGGTTATATCTTTATTTATTGGAGGTTGCTTAATGTTCAGGGTGAGCTAACATATGGTAAAATTGGAGAGTGGAGATTTGACAAGAGATCGTATTTGCGTGGACCTCCACCAAAAAATCTCCCTTTGCCGCCTCCAGGGGTCCCTGAAAGCGTGGTACGTTTATGTAAAATATTATTACTTTTACATTAAGCTGCTGTCTATGATTCTTTCTCATTCAACATTTTATTATTCATGTTATATTGTTATACATGCCTGCACCAGAGAATGGATTTATATGATTGAAGAGTACGATATTTTATTGGAAAATCGGTTGTTTGTAATACATTTTTTGGTGTCTTTCCAAACTTGCACCTTGGATCGCAAAGGAGTGTTAGCCGTACATATTTGTAGCATTTTGTTTAAGGACTGGTATCGACATGGTATGCCCAATACGCTACTTTCAGATTTGGTCCTTGAATGGAGATGAGAAAAGCATATGGTCTCTGATGGCTATATAGTTTGACAAAATTGTCCAACTATGGAAGTAGCTGATAAACAAGAAAAATAATGTTTTGTTCCTATATTTGAGTAAAATTTGTAACATTATGGATTGAGAAGCTGCTAGTGGCACTGGCACTTCTTTTTTGGCCAAAGTACTGCTGCTATTGGCAATTCCTTGGCCAAAATAATGCAAAATTTGAAAATTGCCTTTTCTTTTAATTTTTATTTTCTTTAACTCTCTGTGCCATTCTGAGTTATAAATTAACTTTTTAAATGCTCTTTCAACTCCTTTTGTAATTCATTAATTGTCTTTTCATTTCTATTTTCTTTTCTGGTGACTGTTGCTGTTGTTACTTATTAGCCACTTTCAGCTTGTAAGGTTTCTAAGAAATAAGTTCTTGATCAGTCCCAAATGATGGAATTTCGAGCAACGGCTTGAAGCTGCAATTGTGATAAAGGGCTTACTTTTAAGTTATTGTGGTCTTTTGTTTTAGGGGTCGGCTAGCTATAGTTGTGAAGTTTCTGAAAGTATTGAGCTTTCTGTTTTTCACTTACAGTGTGCATTATTTTCAATTTGGTTCCATAATATGTTTCAGTCTATGCATATATAAATTCAAATCTCTCTCTCTCTCTCTGCTGCTCTCTCTTCGTTTCTGTGGTTTTGTGATTTAATGTGCTCTGTGGGTGTCATGTTTTTCAGGTCACCCTGGTAAAAATGGTGAATGAAGCTACAGCTAACATACCCAACTGGGAAACTGAATAGACATTGCTTGCATTCAAGGTGGAATGAAAGCTCAAGCAACTATGGAGACAAGGGAATTTTTTATTTTAGTGTAGCCTCAGTGCCAAGAAAGATAGCACACAAACCTCAGATATAAATAGAAAGCAAGAAAATTTAATTATGTTTCAAATAATGTTGTACATCTGTTTTCTTTTTTTATTTTTTGCAGATGACAGACTCCAATATAATATGACGTTCTATGTTAGTATATTGTTTACTTTTGGAGCATGTATCTTGTCCGTATCGATAAGGTGACATTGATTTTTAGTTGTATATCCTCTTGTACTTACATCCTAGACGATGTGAGTTCAATTCATCTTCTAAAACATGAATTTATTGTACTAGTTTACAAATAAAGTGATTTTGTTGGCATGGTCGGGAGGTTAAGAAATCAAATCATCGTGTCACCTACTTGGGATAATATATGGAGATTGTCACGCACTTTCTAATTTAGAATCTATTGAGAATAGACATTTTAGTTAGGGTATTATAACTTTAAGATTACGTTTGACACGCTGGATTGGAATGAAATAAATTGAATTAAATTGGGATGGAATGAATTTGATTGAAAAATTACTGTTCCATGTTTGGTAGAACTTATGATTAAATTAAAATTATATTATATTGTATTTGATGTAAGTTGAGATTGAATTGGAATAAAATTAATTTAAATATTTTAGAATATATTTAAAATTAATTTTAAAAAATGCTTTAAAAAATTTGAAAAATAAAAAGAAGAAAAAAGTGAAGATGGAATGCTCATTTCTAAACTCATCGAATCCCATAATTTTGGTTGAGAATAAGCATTCCCATGAGAGAAGGATTTGAGGGAGTTTGGGATTGTGTTTGGAATCCGACCTATTGCTCTCCAAACATGAAATTTGAGAGTTTGAGATATTTTGAATACCAAACTCACCTTAAATCTTATGTTCAAAATATAGCCTAAAGTAAATAAGAACACAGGGTAAATGAATTTATTAAGGTGTCTACATAGTATTTAAAGCATTAAGTTTTTACAATTTAAAGAAAACAATCTAGGTGTGGGGATAGCTAACCTGAAATGAACTATTTGAAGGGGTTTTTCATGATGTTTGGATTTGAAATTGGTTTGGAGGATTCTGAGCACTCCAGTCTTCACTCACTAACATAGTAGTGATAGCACATAAACGGCTTTCATTCTCAAATCATATGATTCTGTGAGATCAAATGGCCTATATCACAAAATATAGCACAGGTTTTTAATTGTAGAAAATAAATTTTTAATTGAAAATTATTTAATTTATAAAGGGTGAGGCTATTGCTAACCAAGAAACTGCTTCTCACACTTACTTTTTAAATAATTTTTTTAATTATAAAAATATCTATACTTAAAATTATTTATAAGGACATGAAAATTTAAGGAAATATAAATAAAATTATTTTTCAGTTTTACACATTTTATTATTCATAAAACATCTTATTTTGTTGTTTAGCATTTTTACAGATAATTAAATATTATTCTATCAATCTAAAATTCATAATGTATTAAACAAAACCTAAATTATGTGTAACTTAGATAACTCTTAACGGTAAAGTTTTTTTATTTATTTTTTTTTATTTTTTTGCTTTATTTTATGTTTGATATTGGGTTATAGATAAATTGGATTTTTGCAAGAAATATATCTTGGTGATACATTGATAAACACATTTTGAACCAATAAAAAAATGAGATCTAGATCTAACAAATCATTCTTATTCAAAATATCCTCTGTGTATAAGTGCAAGCATGTGTGAAGAAAATTAGTTTTTTTTTCTCTTGTTGGATAACAACTTTTGAAGCCATTGATGAGATGTGAATTTATATTTGATAAGATGTGAACAATAGCTTTGGACTGCACTAATCCCACTTGTGTTTATGCTAAATGCATCAAACTTCTTAGTTAATGCAGACACCTGAGTTGTCAACGCTGTTATGGCATCCAGCTCAAGAATCCCTACTGCCTTCTTGGGCCTAGCTCTGTGAGCTGGCCACCTTGGTTACCATTTCTTCGATCAGGTTAAAAGCATCGTCCACAGACTTACCCATCAGTGTCCCACCAGCTGCTGTATCAACAGTGTCTCTAGTGGTCTCCATCAAACCATTGTGTAAAGTTTGAATCTGCAGCCACTGAGGTATTCCATGACGTGGGCACTTTCTCAATAATTGTTTAAACCTCTCCCAAACTTCATAGAGAGATTCTCCATCCAATTGCACGAAAGAGGTAACATCATCCATCAGTTTGGTTGTCTTTGCAGGTTGAAAGAATTTGGCAAGGAATTTCTGTGCTGACGCATCCCATGTTGTAATAAACGACTGCGGTAGTGAGATCAACCAACTCTTTGCCTTGTCACGTAGTGAAAAGGGAAGAGTCTCAGCCGAATAGCATCATTAGACACTTTATTGTGCTTGAATGTATCGCAAATTTCCAAGAATTTTGCTACGTGTTCATTTGGATCATCATTCAGTAGCCCTCTGAATTGCACTGATGATTGGATCATCTGAATGATTGCTGGCTTGATATCAAAGTTTTTAGCTTGGACCGTCCCGATGATGCTCCGATGAATACCATCTACATTTGGCACTGCGTAGTCCCTAAGAGTTCTCAGACCTTCAGCCGCTTCCTGATTCTCAGCAACTACCTGATCTTCAGCCATCACGACTGGTTGCTCAGCGAACCATCTGCCTTGTCTTATGTTCTGCACTGTCCTCTCGATCTTGTTATCCAAAGGCACTAGTTCCACACTTCTTGACCTTCGCATGAACAAAGAGTACCTGAAAAAAAAAAAAATGTTTGAATTAAGATTGTTTCAACTAATATTGATATTAAAACTAAAAATTGGCACATTATCCCTAGCAACAACGTCAAAAACTTGATGATTTATTTCTAGAGCACTAAATTTATATAAGAACTCATGTAAGTATACACGGTCCAATATGCGATGAATCTAGGTCGACTCTACAGGGACAATTGCAATTTCAGATGTTGAGTACCAAAATATATTGAAAGCAATTTTATCCAAACAGTCGATTAAAAGGGAGTTTTGTAATTTCAAAAGAAAATAAAATAACAATTTCATTAGAAGAGAGTTCAATCAATAGATTAAAGAACCCAGAGATACAATTTCACCTCATTATTCCTTCAACTTATTCTCCTTTAATAAAAAGAAATAGTGTGTTTTAATCACGTATTTAATCGAATAATTCTATAATCCTCATAGGTCTTTTCCGAACGGTCGAGTGAGAATATCCAAATCAACTATCCTGCTATATTCCTATGTCATATAATCAATCTGGACTCATTAAAATCTAATTATCCTCATACGATTACACAAATCATGCAAGTATATTCTTTTCCTAAACAATCCATGTCATTCTATTATTTCTACATTATGATACATTTTTCAAGCATATTACAACCACAAGATCAACCAATTAATAGGTCTAAATTAGTTGGAAGCATTAAATACCAACCAAATGGAATATGTGAATAAAAATAATTAATTAAAAATAAAATAAATCATCAAATAAGTTAGGAAATAATTTGGTTACATTGTAGTTCTAGATTGATCAAATTAGTTCAACATGGCTTCGAATATCACAACATAAGAAATAAATAAAGATAACATATTCAATGAATAAAAATAGAAATTACTCACTGTAAAGTAGCCTTGACTCAAACCAAATCATTTTATTCTTCTGAAATTTGAAATTTGAAATTTAAACATTATATCTCCTATTATTAGGGAAGATATTCAAATTCATACCGCAGATTTTATGTTAATATAGTTCAATCAGGAATGTTTATTTTGTTATGATATTGTTGTATAAATATCCTTGTATATTTCACAAATAAATTTGAATGAAAAAAGTTTCTTTCAATCTTCCTTGGCATAAATGTTACATGGTATCAGAGTGGTTGATCTGAATTTTTAATCTCACCACTCCAAAGATTTAACAGTAGCAGAGATGACATCTGAACCACCAAAGGATTCACAAATAGATTCACAACCAAACCAAACAATAGATTTGACAGACCTTTATCATCTTCGTTCATCTGATCATCCAGGTTCTATCTTGGTCACCAAACAATTGAATGAGGATAATTATGCAACATGGAATACAGCAATGAGCATTATTTAAGTTCAAAAAATAAAACTGGCTTTGTTGATGGATCGATTGGGAAACCATCACAAACTAGTGCGAAGTTTATGTCCTGGAAGAGATGCAACGACATGGTACTTTTTTGGATTCTTAACTCAATTGATCCAAGTCTCTCTCTCTCTGATAGTGTTTTGTATACTAAATTTGTAGTTGAGGTTTGGACTAATCTCAAAGAGAGATTTTCTCAAAATAATGCCCCTAGGGTGTTCCAAATTGAAGAAGATATAGCATATTTGTAACAAGGTGATATGTCAATTTTTGCATGTTACTCAAAGTTGAAGAGACTGCGGGATGAGCTCTCTTCATATAATGATGTTTCAATATGCACATGACACATATTCTACAGTAAGGGGATAAATTTTACTTTTGCAACATCTTCCCTCTATTGGAAATGTATATTCCATGATTTTGTAGGAAGAAAAGCAACATGACTTATCAACAACGAAAGAGAACATGGCTGCTGATGTACAGAAAGGAACAACTAAAAGAATTTTCAACAAAAGGGCAAATGAAAGGTGCATTGTGATCATTGCAAGAGGGATAATCACATAAAAGATGGATGTTTTTATCTGAATGGTTTTCCTCCAGAACACAAACTGCACAAAAAGAATGATAAAGGTAACATGCAATAGGTACCAGCTGCACATAACACTGAACTAGCAGTTCAATCACAAAGTCAAACACCTAGTTTCACCCAAGAGCAATATCAACAATTTATAGCTATTCTTCAAGATAGTAATAAGCAACCTGTAATAAACTTGACAAGCCCGGGTATATCTTAACACCTTTCTCCTCATTTACAATCCATAAAACCAACACGATGGATCTTGGATAGTAGAGCTATTGATCATGTAGTTTCTTCATCAAACCTACTGCAAAATATACACAAATAATCCTATTTTTCAGTTTCATTACCAAATGGTAAAAAGGCAAACATTAAGTTCGTAGGCACACTAAATCTGAATCCAAAAATATGTTTGCCTGGAGCTTTTTGTGTTCCTTCTTCTTCAGTGAATCTACTTTTAGTAAGCAAAATAACCCAAACATTGAATTGTTCTATTAGTTTCTTTCTTGATTTTTGCATTTTACAGGACTTGACAACTATTACGATGATTGGTTTAGGGAGGTAGCACAATATAATGGTCTCTATCTCTTTTCAGTTCCAGAACAAATAAAGCCAACCATTTCTATCAATAATGTGGCTAGTCATCCGAATCTTTGACATCGACAACTCGGTCACCCCTTTAATTTACCTATGAAATGTTTAGTTGATTTCAATTCTAGCATTAGTCACGATTTTAATACAGTTTGTGATGTTTGTCCATTAACAAAACAAACATGACTTCCTTTTGGTTCTAGTTCTATTAATATTACGCAATCATTTGATTTAATACATGTTGATATTTGGGGTGCATTTCGAATACCATCTTTGACACAACCATTTTATTTTCTTACCATTGTCAATGATTTTATGCGTTTTACATGGATTTTTTCAATGAGACACAAATCTGAAACTCAAAATTTGCTTAAGAATTTTTTCGCCTTTGTAAACACACAATTTACTAGTAAAGTCAAAAGAATTAGAGTTGACAATGAAAAGGAATTTTCTTTTATGATGAATTTCTTTCATTCCAATGGTGTCCAATTTGATTACAGTTGCATCTCAATACCTCAACAAAATGGGGTTGTAGAACTCAAACATAGACATCTCTTAAACAAGGCTAGAGCTTTACGTTTTCAAGCAAATTTGCTACTTAAATTCTGGGGTGAAAGTATCAAACGTGCAGTCTATCTTATTAATCAAACACATACACCTCTTCTTTCTAAAAAGATGCCATTTAAATTGCTTTTAAAAACGCCACCTACTTATGATCATCTCAAAGTTTTTGGTTGCTTATGTTTTGCCACATACATCCAACCTATTCACAAATTTGACAAACATGCTAGAAAATACATTTTTGCTGGTTTTCCTTCTGAACAAAAGGCTTATTAGGTGTATGATTTAGAGTCCAAACAACTCTTCATTGGTAGAGATATTATTTTTAATGAATCTATTTTTCCATATCCTTCTCTACCTATTAAAACTCTAATCAGTTTTAGTGTTTTACCATTACTAGATCATTCTTCAGACTTACAATTTCCTCATGAACCTACTTCTGAAACATTACCAGCCTCATCTCAAACCATCACAAATTCACTCACCATTACTCCAACCAGCTCATCGTCTCTTTCCACAGAATTATCTCAATCTATTCTGAGAAGATCTATGTACTGAGACAACCCTTTGTTTGGCTCCATGACTTCCACTATACCCAGACCACTATTTTGCCTACTCACAAGACTGTTCTTTGATGTCAATGTCAGCTAAATACAAAGGTACTCGCTATCCCTTTACCAATTATATTTCGTATGATCATTTCTCACATTCTTATAAAGCTTATGTAGCCTCAGTTTCAAATATCCTAGAACCTACCACTTGCTCACAAGCTCAGCATGATCCAAAATGGAAAGAAGCTATGAATGTTGAAACTAAAGCACTTGAAAAAAATGAAACTTGGAGTTACACAAACCTACCACCAGGAAAGAAGCCCATTAGTTACAAGTGGGTTTACAAGGTTAAGTATCATGTTGATGGAACCATTGAGCGTTATAAGGCTCGGTTGGTTGCCAAAGGATACACATAAGTGGAAGGGATGGATTACAAGGAAGCTTTGATTCCGATAGCCAAACTCGTCATAGTTCGATGTTTACTAGCACTTGTTGCTGCTCGTAACTGGTCACTTCACCAGATGGATGTCCAAAATGCTTTTTTACATGAAAGTCTTAATAAAAAAGTATATATGCAACCTCTACTAGGGTACAGTTGATAGAGAGACAACTTAGTGTGTTGCCTGTACAAGTCATTATACAAATTGAAGTAAGCTTTAAGAAATTGGTATGCTAAATTTTTTTCTGCACTCAGCAAAGCAAGTTTCAAGCAATCATTGGCTGATTATTCACTGTTCACCAAAACAAATGGTACTTTGTTTACTGCAATTTTTATCTACGTGAATGATATGATCATAACAGGGAATAATCCTGATGCAATATCAGAGCTTAAAGAGTCCCTACGTACTCAGTTTAAAATTAAAGATCTTTGACGTCTAAAATGCTTCATTAGCATCGAAGTAGCTCATTCCAAAAATGAAATTTCCATTTGTCAGAGAAAGTACACAGTGACTTATTGAATGATATGGGATTGCTTAGTGTTACACCTGTTAGTTTTCTAATGGCACATAACATAAAGCTTTCCTCATTAGATGGAGAGTTGCTTAAAGATCCATCAAAGTATAGGAATATAGTTGGTAAGCTAATATATCTCATAATAACAAGGTTTGACATACGATTCTCTATGCATCTTCTTATTCAGTTTATAAATCAGCCTAGAAAGCCATATATGGGTGCAGCTCGAGTCCTACGATATCTAGAAAGTACACTAGGTCAAGGCTTGTTTTTTCCAGCTAATAATAATTTAAAGTTGATTGGATATAGCGACGCGGATTGGGGCTTGCACTACCACAAGAAGGTCAACAATAGGGTATTGTGTGTTCATTAGCAATGCACTTATCTTATGGAAGACTAAGAAGCAAACTATTGTATCAAGATCTTAAGTAGAAGTTGAATACAGGGCCATGGTAGCTATCACATATGAATTAACTTGGTTGAGTTTCCTTCTTAAGGACCTAAAGCTTAATTTGTCTATTCCAACTAGACTACATTACGATAACTAGACTGCACTCCATATTACAACAAATCCAATGTTTCATGAATGCACAAAACACATAGAAATGGACTGCCATATAGTACGAGAAAAGATACAATAAGGGTTACTTGAAACAACTTTTACTCCTTCAAGAATGAAAGTAGCAGATATGTTCACAAAACCTCTTGGAAAAGCAATATTTCAAACACATCTCAGCAAGTTGGATATTACTAACATCCATGCTCTAACTTGAAGGGGAGTATTGATATTTGAAATTTGAAAATTGAAAATTATATCTCTTATTATAAAGAAAGATATTCAAATTCATACTGCAAATTTTATGTTAATATAGTTCAATTAGGAATGCTTAGTTTGTTATGATATTGTTGTATAAATGTCCTTGTATATTTTACAAATAAACTTGAAAGAAAACAAGTTCCTTTCAATCTTCCTTGTCATAAATTTTACATTCTGGATTGTATGATTTGAATGCCAAAGAGGAGCTTTTATTTCTAGATGTGGGTGAGAGAATAGTCCAAGGAATATGCGTCGAATATGCCGTTCCGATCTAATGTGCTCGTACACGTCACTGCGGGCTTTAAATTGCTGAACACGCAACCCAAGTCAGCGGCTCATCATCGCGGCCCAAGCAACACGTGAACCTGATCCATTTCATCAAAGGTGACCCAAAGAAGTGAGCCCAAAACATGTGGGCTTGACTCGCTTTGCGTGCAACCCAAACCCACGACTCGTGAGATGCGGATTTGCTTCTTCTCCAAGATGCGGACTTGGCCTGCATATCACAGCAAGCGTTACATCATGTAGCCCACGAGCGTTGCTCATTCTAAGTGCACCTTTTTCTCCTTTTAGATTGGGCTCATTCGCCGATCAAACCCATCACATCCAAAGAACACCTAGGAAATTACGCTTTGTCCCTCAGCTTTCTCTTTAATTACTATTTTACCCAATAATTCACCAAAAATTATAATTACGACCCTGATATTAAAACATGCACAAATTTCTAGAAATTCATTAAATAAACTAAATTTCATTTGAATTATCATCATAAAATTTAGGGTTAAGAGTATAAAATTATGCTACATTTTGGCACTTATCAGCCCGCTCTAAACCCAATCATTTTTTTTTTTTTGGTAGGGTGCCCCAAACTCGACTCGTGCTCTAAACAGCTCGTTACTTTCTACCCCAAATTCTGTCCAAATGGATCGGTGCCCTACTGGTTTAGGTCGAATTGGGTATTTTTGCCATCTCCAACCCTAAACTTGCCTCAAAACTATTACATGATAAATTCTTAAATTTATTAACTTTAAATTACTTTAAGATATAGGTTAACCAGAGCCCTATTCTTTATGTCTACCCAAATTCAAATTCATTTTAATTCAACATCCTTCCAATTATAGTGACTTCTTCTTTTATAAAATTTCTAGACCACATTCCAATCTTTGTTAATTAATTTAGTTTGTTGCAACATCTCATTAGTGTCACAGTACCTTTAAATTCCTTCTTCTCATTGCTCTTCGATACCGCCTACTCTTGCTACTGCCTCAGCTCCTTGTCTATGAAAACAAAAAACAAAAAAACAAAATACAAAATAAAAACAAAAACAAAAACAAAAACAAAAACAAGAAAAAGAATCAAGGACAAGAAAATTTGACAAAGTGCACATTTGATTACTTAGCAGCTGATTATTTTGCCCTACTTTTCAACCATATATATATATATATATATACACACACTTAATTCCATTCAATCCAAGCTTGCTTGTGGGATTTTGCTACTATAATAAATTAGTATACTTACTGGGTTATGAGATAGCCTAACATAATTTTTTTCATATTGTTGTTTTTATTATTAAAGTAATAATTTTTTTAATAGCCATTTGATTAAATTACAATGAATGTTGATTGCGTCAATAACATTATTGAACTATTACATACATATATTCATAGCTTCTTTTTCTTTCAATAGAGAATAATCCTTAGGGCACCCATTAAGAGCAACACTTAATCTTAGGAGGTCTATATATATAGATTTTTTTTTTATTGAAATAATTAATTTTAAGTAATACATTTTGTGTGCCCTAATGACTTACATTAACAAAATTTAATTTGTGATATTTAGCATGTAACCATTGGTCTATATAAATTAATGTGTAATGATAAGAGAAAAGAGTGGGTGACTTACTTGGAAGAGAAAAGAGAAACAATCACCCAATAAGAACCTGCATTGTCTATTACCCTTTGTCACTGACTCGGTTTCAATTATTTCCTCCAACTTTTCAAAGTTGGTATGCTCTTCTTCGTCACTTGAGATGCCATCTCTTCCACTCTCAACTCCATGACTATAGTCATTATTGAGATTCTCTTCGATTTCCTGATCGTCTGAGTATAATAGATGAACCCCACACTTTGTCACCTCACAACATGGCAATGGCCATAGTTCATTATCTAGAAGAGAAAATTGAAAGAAAGCCTTCTTGCAAGATGCATATGTACTGAAAATGCAATCTCCATGATTTTCTTGAACTTCATCGTACAATAATCTATGTGCATATACCAAAAACACATGATTTGACTTGGGACGCCCTACAGGTAAGTTCTCCACATTGTAGATAGTTTCATGCCATTCGCCTTCATCGTTTATGAAATTGCATTGGCATTCAAGAAAGAAACCGAAATAGTTAGGGTCATCGAATGGAGATAGATCATCATCACCATTGTAGCTACTGTCCTCGAATGTAGCTATAAAGCACACAACGAAACCTAGTAACTTGTTAGTACACCAATGTGGAGGCAAGTCAATTTTTATTGAATATCCCTCGTTTTGTGCTCTAATCCAGTCTGGAATTTCATTTCCAAAGAAACAAAAGGTAATTGGAGCTCCTTCCTCCTGTACCATATGAAAAAGATTGTGTTATTATTATTATTATTATTTGACTTTCTGAGACTAGATCATATTACTACTAGAATTAGCTAAAATAGGACTCTAAAACAACCCAGATCTTTGCTCCCAGAAAGCGAGAGAGAACTACCCACACAAAGGTGAAAAAAGTGCCCACACTATGATGGGAAGGGTGAGTCAAACTCATCACTTGGAGATATGAGACAGGTGGGCCAAGTCACTTTGCTCGATGATTGTGTTATTATCATGTGACATTTTACCTAAGAAAGTGCGACGAGAAAGAGTTCTCCAAATAGAAAGCTAGTACTTGCATTTGTACTTATCTCTACTTAGAATATAAAATAAGAAAGAGAAAAAAGTGTACCTGTGGAAAATCTTCCATTGATACAGTCTGGCGTGCATTAATGGACATGAATTGAATCCTTAATCGCGCATCTTCTAAAATACTTGCATGTGCATTCTCATCTAATTCGAAGCAATTTGAATATGCAAACCTTTGCACTGTACTCCACCTACCTGTGAAGACTGCATTTGAAGCTGGTAAACTTTTCAATGAAATGCATTGATGTGCTTGTAATTCCACCAAACGCAATGGCGATGGAAACTCTTGCAAAGATTGAAGTCTCATGCAATAGCTTATGTCAAGGTATTTTAGACTAGAAAATGGTTTAAGACTTAGGCTTTCAAAGTTGTTTCTACTTAGATCTAAAGTCTCAAGGGAATGTATGCAGCTAAGAGCACTAGACAATACTAATAGGCCGCATTCGCTTAAATTAAGTACTGTAAGAGAAGAAAAACTTGATAATGATGATTTATGCAAGTTCTCAAGCATTGTATTTACTCTAGGCCAACCAGAGAGATCAAGAGTTGAAAGAGAGCTCAAATTGTAAATGTTACTTGGAAGACTCTCCATGTTTTTGCAGTATCCGATATACAAATGAGAAAGCCGTGGTAGAAGTTCAATAGACGATGGTAATTCTTTTATGGCCGTTCCAAGTAAAAACAGCATTGTTAAATTTCCCTTCTTTTCCAAGACTTCAGGTAAATGATCTAGTTTCGAGCATCCCGAAAGAGAAAGACTTCTTAAAGATTCCAACTCCAAAATGCCACTTGAAACTCTTTTTAGCCTTGTGCAATTTCCAAGATTCAACTGATTAAGGTTGGTGAGACCTTTGATTGTAGATGGCACTTCTTCTATTGCAATCCCATCCAAATACAAATATTTGATACTCCCTGATGTCTCTGGGAATTCGGTGATGCTTGAGCAGCCATTCAGATTGAGTTCCTCAAGGGATGTCAAGTAACAAATGCTTCTTGGAAGATTCTTAAGCCTTGTGCAGCTATCAAGTTTCAGTGATACAAGTTTATTGAGAAACTTGATTGTTGAGGGAATCTCTTCAATTCCAGTGTGGCTTAGTTGTAACTTTGTTATATTCCATGACATCATAGGAAATTTGATAAGACTAGAGCACCCTTTTAGAACCATGATTTGAAGATTTGATACATGTGAGAAGTCTGGGACTTCAGTCAAATGTTGGGAGTAACTGAGGTCAATTCGTCTCAGGTTTTCAAGAGGCTGTGATGGAAAAAAGTAATGACTTGAATAAATCAAACTAGATTGACTTTCAAATGTATCCAAGACAAGAAATATGTATATAGCGAGATATGTTTAACAAACATACCTTATTTTCCTTCCAAAGGTGTTCAACATTACTGTGATGCATTTCAAGTTCAAACAGGTGCTTTGGATTGAAATTAGATGGCAAAGAGTTTAAAGGATATCTGTGCCAGTGTAGATATCTTAATTCATTAGGAAGTAATTCGAGATCTTGACATATGTGTACCTTATCATCCTCTGCATAGCCTCTATCGTAGTGAGAGCTATAGAATTTTAAAAATTTGAGTCTATTCATGTTCTTGAAGCCATCAGGACCTAGATGCAGCTCACTTATTCGTGACAAGTCAAGGGATATACTTTCAACTGCCTTAGTTCCCTACCAATTAACAAATTAAACATTGCGCATGTTAGCATTACAATTGTTCAAGATCCACATATATATATATAGAAACTCACATGTAGTGAAAATATTCAATGCATTTGTTTCTTACCGTATTATTTTTGAATAAATTGTGAATATCTTGAGGATCCCATAATCTACTACGTTCACCAACCTCTTTGGTAGATTCTTGAATAACAATACTACGACCCATTTCTTGTATCAAGTCATGCATATCTAGCTTATTTTTTGTAATAGTTAACAGACACTTATCAATGAGAATACGAATTCCAATTTCAGCAAAGAGTCCACAACCATCTAACATAGCTGTTACGCGTTCTCTATCATCTCCTTTGAAAAAACATGCAATGTAAAGAAATATTTCCTTTTCTAGATTATCCAATCCATCATAACTGATTCTCAACACATTTTGAATTTTCAAGTTTGGACTCCTTTTAAGTTTATTCAGCAAACTTTTCCACTCTACCTTACTCTTACCAAGCAGAACGCTACCCAAAACTTTAAGTGCTAAAGGATTGCCGTTAGCATAATATATGACCCTATTTGACATCTCCATATAATCCTCTGAAGGTTGGTTTTGCTTAAAGGCCCTTGAACTAAAAAGTTGAAGAGCTTCATGGTAATCTAATTCCTTAAGCTCATACAATTCATCAACATCATTCTTAAGCATTTGCTTATCTCTAGATGTTATAATGATTCTACTTCTAGGATTAAAAGATTTATAACCTTTAACTAAAAATTCAAACTGATCAAAGTCATCTATATCATCAAGAACAATAAGAATTTTCTTGCGACGAAATCTCCTTAAAGTAAAAGCATTAACTCTTACATTTTGATCCTCTAATATCTCAACAAGAAGCTTCTCCTCTAAATTATTTGGACCGTATTTAGCACTGTCCCTAGCATTTGCAAGAAAGCAACAAGCTTCGAATTGATTGGCATTTCGGTTGAATACAGCTCTTGCAATGGTTGTCTTACCTATACCGCCCATACCCCAAATTCCAATGATGCGGAAACCTTCCTTACCAATGCATAACAATGATTCAATTCTTTCTATACGTGATGCTATTCCAATCAATCCATCTAAATGATCACTTGATGACATATGATTTAATCTCTTCAGGACGTCTTTAACTATATTATCAACAAATTCAGACTCAGATCTGTTCAATATAAAGAACAATATGGTCAAATTATAAAAAGATAAAACAAAAAATTATAGATGGATGGGCAAATTAAGCATGCATGTTTTGGCAAAAGTTATTGTGAAAGAAAAGCACTACTGCATAAAATCCAAAGAAAATGAAAATTAAAAAAAAAAAAAAAAATCTTCCAAGCAATTGCGTGCGTACATGCTCTTGAAGGAAAAAAAAAATATATATATATATATATATATTATAAAAAAAAAAAAAAAAAGAAAGCTGTAATTTATCAATGGCCTTTCTATCAAATTTTAAAAAGTCAAAAGAAAAAAATAAGAAAGAAATTAAAGACATTAGTTGGACTTTCTTTAGGGAACAATTAATGGCGATAAAGTGATCTTCAAATACTAAGAACCTAAGACGTTAATTAGATTGGCATACCAACATCAAAATAACTGAGATCAGTCAATTTTAACTTATGATATATATAACAGAATGCCATAGAATTCTAAACAAGATTATAACATCAAATTTTGTTGCTGACCTCAAAAATAATGCACCAAATCCTTAGATAAAGAAAGAGAAACAAACTACTCAATTCTAGTATATAAATTAACAAGTAAAATTACCCATGATTCTGATTTAAATCCCAGCCAGAAAGACTAGCGACTTCTGTCAAAGCAGCCCTCCATTTTGCGATCCTGTGTTTCATATTCTTGAAGCGTTTTTCATGTTTAGCAAACGCTTCTCCATAGCTTCCAGTTTGTTTCCTTACATCAGAGGGGTTTACATGATAGAAAACCGGTAAAATTATTTGTCCCTTGGATTTGTTGCACTCAAGTATCTCCAGAAGCTCATTCAAACACCATGATGAAGAAGCGTAGTCTTGAGAGAGAACGATGATCGAAAGACTTGACTTATGAATTGCGCTTGAAAGTGATGAAGAAATCTCATCTCCCTTTCTAACTTCATTGTTATCGATGAAGGTTTCGATCTGTTTTCGACACAAGGCGTCGTAGAGGAAGCTTGTAAAGTTATTGCGAGTGTCTTCTCCCCTAAAACTGAGGAAGACATCATACTTAGGAGTGTCTGCTTGTAAATTAGCAGTAAAAGAAGAAGAAGAAGAAGCCATGTAATAAGGACTTGTGAAAAGTTTGAGAGCACAATTTGTGATACTTTGTTTATCGTGAATTGGTGTTGAGATTTCCAGCTTTAGTATAGTCAAGGAAAAGATCAAAGTAAAGTGTTTCACACGGATTAAGATCGACTTGACTACAATGAACGATAGAAATATGCAAATTGTAGAGAGAATGGAACATGAACAACCCTCCACAAGCTTTAGTATAGACAAGGAAAAGATCAAAGAAAACTGTTCCACACGGTGCAAGATTCAACTTAATTGACTATAAGATACAATAATAAAGTGCAAATTCTATCTACAATTTGCATTTATTGTACGTTATAGTCAAGTTGAATATATGGCATACCTTTTGACTTTGGGGTTGTTCATATGAAAATTGTAGAGAGAAAGGCACATGAACAACCCCAAAGTCAAAAGGTATGCCACATATACTGTAACGTACACTAACAAAATGCAAATTGTAGAGAAAATGGCACATGAGCAACCCCAAAGTCAAAAAGTATGCTATATATACATATATATATATATGGGAGAATTACCTCTAATTTATCTAAAATTTTCATATTTGTAGACACATATAAATTTTTGGTTTATTTGCAGCGTCCTCCTTTAAACTAACGGTTGACTGACTTTGACCGTTAATGGATATGTTTGATTGTGTAAAAAATATTAAAAGACGAAATTATCATTAAATAAATTCACTTTTTATTTTTCTTTTAAAATAAATTTTAAAAATTTTAATAAATTAAAAATTAATTTAATAGGGTCTCCTTCATCCATCTTCAAATGGACGGCGGAGATTAGTTTGAGAAAAAAATTTAAAAACCAAAAAATAAAAATAAAAATAAAAGATGAAGATTTATCTTCATCTTCAAACAAAACAAAATTGAAAAAGAAAAATAAAATAAAATAAATAATCTAGGTTGAACAAAATTAAAAAAAAAAAAATCAAAATTAAAGTTGAATAAAAAATAATAATTTTTTTTTTTAAAAAAAAAAGAGAGATCTAGGTTAAACCCAGATCTTCAAACTTTGATTCAATTCAAATCTCTCATTTTTTTTTTAAACAAAAAAAAAAAAAAATGTTTTGTTTTGATTCAACTTTAATTTTTTTCTATAATTTTGATTTTTTTAAAAAAATATTTTGTTCAACCCGGATTTTTTTTTTTTTCTTTTTCAATTTTTTTTGGTTTGAAGATGAAGATGAAATGAATCTTCATCTTTTATTTTTAGATTTTTTTTGTTTTGATTTTTAAATTTTTTTCTCAAATTTTTTCACCGTTAAACGTAACCACTAACGGTCAAAGTCAGTCAATCGTTAGTCTAGGAGAAAATGTTGTAAATAAACCAAAAAGTTATATGCACCTATGAATAATAAAGTTCCAGGTAAATTGAAAGCAATTCTCCCATATATATATATATATATATTGTGGCAGACTCAGACTTTTATATTAGAGGTATTTTATAACAAAGTAAAATAAAATAAAAATTAATTAAGATAAAAACAATTATAATTCATATGAATTTTTTTATTTGTGAAATTATCATATAAAGAGAGAGAAAACTCTCTATATATATTGTTAAATATACATTATAAAACTCAAACTCTTATCACGAATATGAAAGGAAAATGTACTAACTACTTAAACCATAAATAAAGATACAATTCACCTAGTTAAACATTATTTATTTTTAAAATTTGGTCATGATAACCTTTATTATTTTAACAAGTAAACTCATAAAATAGCACTAAAACATTAGTGAGTTTATGCACTAGCACTAAACAAGGAAAATAAATTCATAACATTCACTAAATTATGAATGAGATATGAAAGAAACCTAAAAGATTGAAAAATTGAAAGAAAATTAGTCAATAATTTATGTAAATATGATATAGTTTACGATTAAAAAAAAAATTTCGTGATAACTAACGATAATTGTTCATAAATATTAAAAAAAAAAAATGTTCATAGTTCATGGTAGGTTATAAAAAGTTTTGAAGCCAAAACACTTTTGGTTTGAAGATTTGCTCAATTGGTAAGTCTCTATGTTATTTATTTTTACAACTCACGTTCAAACACCAACAAACCCACACACTGTTCATTACCTAAAAAAAAAAGAAAAATGACATATTTAAGTGAGGATCAAACCACGAACCTCGCCCACTTTGGCAAAAGAAGGCAACACACATGCCTCCTACCATCAAACCATTCAATGTTTGGTGATCATATTTACTTCGAAATTATATACATCGACTCATTTTTATATTTAAATATCTAATGATTAGTATCATATACCTAATAATTTTCATAAACTTTTAGAGGGGCACGTGCTCCTCCTGACCCTATACTAGGTCTGCCTTATATATATATATGAACTGAAAGCAATACAAACCTACTATTAAAACCAACCTAGATGAGACTCTAATCGTAAAATTCGAATCACTGCTTACAGATATCGGGAGAGAGCTGCTCACATAAATAGTGAGACTACTTAGATTTAAACCTGTCACTTAAGGGATAGGTTGGAGATGGCTTACAATTTAGCCACTCTGCCCACATAAATGGTGAGACTATTGAGATTTAAACCTATCACTTGAAGGACAGGTTGGAGGTGGCTTACCATGTAGCCACCTCGCTTTTCTCATATATATGTATATATGTATATAAGACATGTGTTACATGACAATCTAATATGGAAAAAGAATAAGAAATTCATGAAAGATAAGAAGGGAGACTTCAACCTAAGATTTTATATTTTTAATATTAAAATTTACTAGTCACAAGCATAATCTAATTGGTAGTCACACCTTTTAGCAATATTAAGGTTCAAAGATCAAATCCTCATCACTAAGTCAAAAAAATAATAATAATAATAGATTTTTTAGAATTTAATATTATGATTCATTAAAGGGTGGCTCTATTGTTACCCAAAAGACTTCACTCCACATCCATTTTTAAATAAAATTTATTATTATTAAAAAATTAGTGAGTAAATTACTTTTAAGGACATATTAATGTAAGTTAACCAAAAAAAAAAAAAAACATTGTCACCCATAATAAATTAATAAGACATTCATTCATTTGGAACTTTTATCAGACAACTTATATGCATCATTAGGAGAAAAAAAAAAAAAAGAGAGTTTTGTTCAAACAATAAAAAAAAAGTTTTGTTTTTTCAAATCAATCCTTAAAATTTATATTATTTGATACAGAAAGAAAAGTTATACAGATCAATGTTTGAAAAGACGAACAAAAGTTATATATATATATATATATATATATATACATATACACATATAAGTATCATTTGAAACTTGAAACCGTAAGATTATTACTTTTGTTACAAGGGTCTAAATGCAGTAGAGTTTGAGCAGTTTAAATTGCTTTGTCACTTTAGTGAATTATATTTTTATTTTGCCCAAGTAAAATCTTAGTAATGCTCGTTCAAATTCAAAAAAAAAAAAAAAAAAAAAAAAAAAAAAAAAAAAAAATCTTAACAATATTTGTTTCAAAAATAATCGTGGCAGTATTGAGTACTATTCTTTGGGAGATTTTATCGAATACAAATCTAATAAATGAATTATCTACAATAAAAGAAACATCATACAAAAAAGGTAAAAAAAAAAAAACATTGAATAAGAGATGACAAAGAATTAGACACAATGAAAGAAAGAAAAACAAGAACTTAGATAAGTCAGATGGAATTGTATTAGAAACACACAAATCCAAATCAAACTTAAAAAGAAAAAAGAAAAAAAGTTTTAGAATTTGCTACTTGACTGGAGACCCAACGAGTAACGAGTATTCGGCTATTCAACGAGTACTCGGTTGGATTGTTGAGTAACGGTCAAACTTAGTCAAACCTGTAAAAAGATAATACATATATTTATATATATTATAAAGAAAAAGATTAGATCAAAATAATAAAAATGATTAAAATGATATTTTACACATACAAAGGTGAAAATGAAATTTGATTGGACTAAATCCTACTTTCTTCTTCTGCAACCTCTTTCTCAGCTTCCTTAACCTTTACTCTCCCATCCTTCATCATCACGGCTCTCTTCCAGCTCGGTCAACTCGGCAAGTTGGCCCTAGTTGGCTCTAGTACTCGACCAACTCGGTCGAAATACTTGCTTCCAACGAGCAAGACACCCCATCTAGGGGTTCTTGAATCGGCAAAGTACCAATTCGAGTCGATTCAGCAAGAACTCGATTGAGTTTTGAAACACTAGTTTCAAATAGGTGTAACGAAAAAAGTATGTTATTAAAATTATCATTAATATTGAAGGATAGTTTGGTATTTTAAAAGCTATAGGAAGGAAAAATCTAAATTTAAATTTTTAATGTGGGTGTATAAAGCAAATGGGTGTTACAAGAAATATTTTGGGTGGCAATAGAGATAACCATTCATTAAATGTAACAAATTCTTTGCATGGAATTTATTATTTTTATTTTTAAAAAAATTAATATATATAATAAAATTCATTTAAAAAACTAAATTTTGCACAAATTAAGTGTTCAAACTGGCACATAAAAACTTATATTTAAATGGAAAGTATCAATCACAAGGCATGAACTCCTAGGATTTAGAAAAAAAAGGCTTGAGAGAGTATTTGGCTCAACTCTAGGGTTTACCTTTATATAATTCACAAAAGACTAAATCAGAAGTAAAAAATGAAGTATTTATATAACTCAAGGTCAACATGTACTTAGTGAAAAAATCAAGGCCAAAAGGTAAATTTTGCCCGTAGATTTTTCCCTTCTAAATTCTAAGGTGACCAAAAAAGGATTCAATGTCGTGTGACGCCTCATCAAAGCATGAAGAGAGAGAGTCAAAATCAAACCCAGAAAAAAAAATTTCTTAGGGCACCACTAACAAACCTAGCATAGACTTAGGTGGGGCACATGTCTCACCTAAAATATTTTAGAAATTTTTAACTTAATTTTTCAAATATCATATATTTAATTTTATAAATAAATTTGATTTTTCTATATACTTTCATAATGCTTACCATCATTCTTTCTCAACTTTTATAATGCTTACTATCTCTACACTTGTTAATATTTTTACAATACTTTTTTTGAAAAAAAAAAATGCAATACCTTTTTTGCAATGTTTCGTTTATTAATTACTATTATTCTTTTGAATATTTTTATTATTTATAATGTTTTAAGTTTGAACAAGGTCTAATTAATGATTCCTATAAATTTAAAATTAAATTGTTGAGTTAAATTATGTATCTATAATATAAATTTGTTGAATCAAAACTCACGAAATTCGTTGTGTTATGATAGTATTGAATTATTTTGTATTACTAGAACATGCAACTTCAAAAACTAAATCAGCAGTTTACAAATGTATAGTAATACCTTTTTTTTTTTTCTTTGAGACTTAATTTGTTAATACAAGAAGAGCTAATCAATGGAGAGGCAAATTTCACTTAGGTATGCACAAGTTGATACCCTAGTGTCTTTAGGTGCTGAAGATGATTTTGAAGCATGACTGGAGCCAACCGTGATGGGAGGGAGTCATGCTCCTCCTGTCAGGGTATTTTTTAAATTTGAATAAGGGAGGCATTTTAGGAATCGTAGGGTATTAAGTACAATTAATTTGTTTGAGGAGTTAAAAATAAATTTTATTTTGAAAGGGTAAAAATGATTTTTGATTTCAAAATGGCGGTAGTTTTTGAAATTTCCACATAATTTATTTGAAATCAAATTGTCATTGGGATACTTATGACTTAAATCAATTAGATAATCTTACCGGATAGATAATTGATTTGAAATCATATTGTTATTGAGATAATTACGAGTTAAATCAATTAAATAATAACACATTATTACTTGGATAATATTCAAATTTAATTTACTTAAATTTAAATCATAGATTCTTTGATAGTATTTTGAGACATAAATTGAAATCTCCCTCATCTATTCCAGTACCAAAATGAAATTGTTTTATGTTTTTATAACCTCTCAGTCTCAAGAAAGATGGTTGAACCTAAACCTAAGGTTAATTATTTCAAATTAAGAAATATTAACAATTAATCGTATTGGTAAAAAGCAAAAAAAATCAAAAATCAAAAATTACTTTTTAAAGAAGGTTTCTAAGTCTTTTTCTTTGACGCTTTGGTTGATGACAATTGACAAAGTCTACCATATTGCTTTTGATTACTTGAAAAACATTTTCAAAAATATTAAAAACGCTTGTTAATAAAATATTAACAAATTAGAGATTATCTAAATCCATTAATCAAAAGTTTATTAGGATTGGAAGGGATAAAAATATCAATCTAAACTAAACCGGAATGATACCATAAAAGTTAACCACAAAATGCCACATGGTCAACAAAGAATTATTTTCAAAACCTTATAAGTAGAACCAAATACCATTCAAAGTTGTTGTGACGCGTTGACCCAATACACCAACGTAAAGTCTTTCTCACATAAAGGCGTATAGGTGGCAAATTTTTCATTTCTTAGTGGATCGTCCTCTTCTATCCTGAAAATAGAATTTTGAGTTACAAATTCAATAGAGATACTTATCAGTCCTGGCAGACATCTTACTTGATGTAAAGAGTTTTTGTTAAAAAGAAAAAAAAGAACCGACGACTGCAGCTGAGCTTCGTAATGCAATCATTAAGGTGGTGGAACATTGGCTAGAACCAGCGAGAGATGGGCCCATGCTTGGCTAATGTCTGGCTCGCCGCGTTTCAAGCCGGGAGGCAAAAGTTGGAAAGCATATCCTCACTTGAGTGGAGGACGCAGCGTGAGGCTGACTCTTTGGGTTGGGCTCTAACTTGGACCACCACCTGTTCTGCCGAAGTTGTAATAGTTAAAATCATTTTAGAAAAGCACTTTCAATTTTGAAGATATATGATAGAAGCATTCTGAAATCAAAAATAAATAAATAAATCAAGTACTAGTTCATCTCCAAAATATTATAGTTGAAAAAACTTTTCAAACACATTATAGATTTTTAAAGTAGTTGAAGATGTTTTTTATTTTTTCCTTTTTTTATATCAATACCAAGTCAAAACCACTATGCAAAAATATATGAAAGCGGGCCTACACTAGGATTAGACAGGACACATGAGCCCCTCAATTTATTTGAAAATTGATTAAGTTTCTAATGTTGGTGATTACATATTTAAATATATAAATAAATGGAGATATATATATATATAATGTTCGAAATGAATGGGATCACAAACCCACCTCCAAATTTGATGACTTTTTCCATCTTTTTTCAAAAATAAATGAAGAATGTGTGGTGGACGTTATAGTGGCCCTAACCAAGCGGACTCTTCTTAAAATTTACAATAATTTGACTTTAATAACTCTTATGCTTATTGTAAACTATAAATGACTTAAAAAAAAAAAAAAAAATCTCAGTCTTCTGAGTCTCTTTCATATCTCATTCAAAATTTGGTGAAGATTGTGAATTTCTTTAAAGAAATTCACAATCATTTATATTATTTGATACTAAATTGAAGTTCTTTGAAAAATATGTATATATTTTTTTTAACTTCTTTTATTCTTTTGTTCATGTTGTTCAAAAGAGTTCTGAAATTTTGTAAAGAAAATTGAAATTTGTAAGTTATTAAAGAAGAGTGACCTGTAATTATTTTTATCTTTAATTTTTATTTTATTTTATTTTGTTATAAAGTATTTTTCTAATATAAATGTTTGGATCCGCCACTAAGTACTTTCTTTATTAAAAAAATCACTTAAATATATTTTTAATTTGGGTAACAGTATGTAAAAAGCCAAAAAACAACTTACGTAAACTCAATCACTACAAAATTTTCTGTAACTCCAGTGACCATTAGTGTAGATTGGGCTCGTTGGCATTTTTTGTCCTCTATAATTTAATTAACTTGATTCCATTATTAACGTTCTTATTTGTTTTTTATATAAAACCCTGCTAACTTTTAATGCACATTTTATTTTAATGTCCATGAACTTTAATCATGAGAGCAATATATATATATATAGTATTTTTATCATTAATATTTCCTAACTTTAAAAAGTTAGAACGAACCAATCAAATTCATCATTTGCATTCTCTTTCTTAAAACAAATTCTCTCTTCTATTTAATTCAAATATAATAATGAATTTATTAGTTCGTCCTAACTTTTTAAAGTTAAGAAGTGTTAATAGTTAAATTATTTCATATATATATATATATATATATATTATGCATGCTAGCAAAACAGGAGAAAAAGCAATTGAAACCCATTGATCTAATGATTACCAAGATCACCTATATATGAACTAAAATTTAATAGTGAGTTTTTTTTTTTTTTTTTTCATAAATGATCATTTTTTTAGGTTCAAGTTGAACACTAACGTTTTTTTTTCAAAATCTTACAAGAACAATTATTTTTGGACAAAAATACACTAGGTAAAAATAAGAAATCTCAAAAAATAGTCATTTCGACGATTTGTAAAATAAAAATGATAAACAAAAATCTTGTTTGATTGACACTTACAGCGTGACCAGTAACAATCAAACAGACCCAGACATGGCCAATAAAATCCTGAATAGAACCAACAATAAGAGCACCCCACAAAAATCGGACCTCAGAGAAGCTACCACTGGGAGCCAACACCATCTCCAATGTCCATATTTTGTACCTGTGAAAATGGAGGGAGAAACCATAAATATTTGGTTATCCTAATTACAAGATCTACCATATAAAAGATTTATATTTAAATTATTTTCATATTGTTTTATATTTCTAGATTTAATGTCGTATTAAATGTATATAAATAGACCACTATTATAATAGAAATAATAACACAAATTAAATCATTCTATTTTTCAAAAAAATAAATAAATCAGTGTAATTCTACAGATTTTTACATCACTAACAAAGCCCACTAGGAAACTATATAAATATTCGGAGGCAAAGGAAATTTTGAATCTTAAGAGTAGCCACTTGGTCTCAACAAAGATTGTTGCCTACAAACCTGGTATTAATTATTTCAAATTCAGATATATTTTATACTTTTTTCTTTTTGGAGAAACTTCATTATAGTCATCAAGGTTTCGAAAAATATCGAGTTTTTAAAACTCTTTTAGAAATAGCTCTTTTCGTCCTTAAATTTTTTAAAATATTTCAAAAAAATCTAAACCGTTAATCAATTGACTGTCAATGGTGACAAATAGTTCAGGCAGGAAAGGTAAGATAGTCTTTTCATATGATAGGCTAAAATCATGACATATGGATGGCAAAGATGTTAAACATATAAAATAAAAAATTTTAAAAATTAAAAAAGAAAAATCATGGAAAAAAAATTAAAAAAAGAATCAACCCACTTTCTCCAACCCACTTTCTTCATATGAGATGATACATCAACCATTCATTAACAAAATTAGGACCCATCTTCAACCCTTCAACTGATCTTGAAAACATCAACCATCCATTAACAACAAAAATTGAAAAAATAGCACCAACAAAAATTGAAAAAAAAAAAAATCACCAATAGAAATTGAAAAAAAATCAACATTTTCATCTGAAACCCAAATCTGCATTAGAAATTAAAGATTGAAAAGATAAAATGTAAACAACCTAGAAATTACAAAAGCAAACAACCCCCTCTTTCTTCTCTCATTGTTTACTTTCCAAAGGTTTTTTCATAATATCCCTTAAATCAAATGGTGTCTGAGAAACTAAATCAATATTATTAAAAGGTAAGCATATTTTTTAGACAACTAACAAGATAAACAATCAATGTAAATATTTGATCATCAGTTATAGAACCTAAATGTGCATTAGACAATAAAGACTCAATGGTAAAGACAAAGAAGAACTTGTAGACCGATAGAGAGAGGAGACTCGTGAAGGTAGTTGAAGATAAATGAACTCAAACAAACGTCCAACTTTACAACTTATCTCATGAATCTTCCCTGTTTGTGGATCCTATACACAACAATTAGAAGAAGTAAAGTGTACATCAAAATCAAGTTCACACTACTGACCTATAGAGATAAGATTTATAATAAGTTTAGGAATAAAGTATGTATTTTGTAAGGATAAATTATCTGTATAGATATAACCTATATGCTGAATAGACATGAATGAACCATTAGCTGCAAAAATGACAGGTAAAGAGAAAGATGATGATTGTACAGAAAAATCTGTGGAGTTAGAGGTCATGTGATTACAACAAGCTGAATCAAAATACTAAGAAAAATTACCTATTGACACGGAGGAAATAGTATTGGTAGAATTAACATATTTGGAAATATTTGGTGAAGCATTGATTCAAGATCATGAACTAAGATAGACGAGGAACCAATAGTATCCGATATGTTGTCAGCTATAGTCATAGGAAATTGCTTATTGTTTTGAAAAGCATTGCGAAAAACACTCTTGGATTTAATTGAAAACTCTCTGTTATCAATCTTCAGATATTAATTCAAAGATAGCCCACTCAAGATCGGGTAAAGAATGAAGATGAATGAGAGATGCATGAGGGGGCTCAAAGGTGTCAGTAAGAGCCATGAGTTGATGACTTCTATAAGTGAGGAATTTCTTAGCATCAGCATGATTGGTTCAGGTGGGCTTGGAAAATGTCAATTGATCCCACAGAAATTGCATCTTTTAGTGAAAATTAGCAATAAAACTACCCAGATTCCTGTTATAATTGATGAAGATTACATAACAAATGATACTGATAAGAGATATTTGAAGTAATATACCTATGAGCTAAAAAATCCTAGAGAGATTTAACAGTTTCAAAATGACCAATTGAAGATTAATAGATTAAATCGAGGTGTTACAAATCCAAGTGATGATATGATGATGTTATTGTCTCAATCATCAAGTCATTCATTGTATTTTTTATCATCTCATTTTTAAGTTTGCGGGTCGTTTATTGTCATTAGTAACGTAACGCCATAATTTCCTACCTTTGAAAAAACTAGACACTATTTAAGCTCATAAGACATAATTTGGACTATCTAAAATAATTTGGATGGGCTAAAACATATCTAATTTCCAAAAATTCTCCATTACAAGGAAATCAAAAGCAGAAAATAAATAAGCCCAATAAACTCAATTTTAAAGCCCAATCAAGCAAACTAATTAAACAAGCCCAAGCAAGAAAACTGGTCCAATGAAAAATTCAAAGTCTAATAAGCACAAGCCCAAAAAAGTAGCAAAATAGTGGTTCAGCAGATTCTAACCAACAGCAGCGGTTAACAGCAAATTACGAAGTCGCAGACTGGCGAGGCAAGGAGGGAGACATACCAGAACGACACAGTGGCGCTATGGAATACAGAACTGGCAGCGAGAGAAACAGAGCAGCGCCAAAACGGGGCGATGATGCGACGGTGCGGAGTGAACAGAGAAGACAGGGCGCTGTGGAATACGGAAAAACAACCCAGAGCCGTCAGCAGCGGTGGTGCGGTAGCAGAATAGAGACGGATCCACAAAGAGAGTGTTGTGCGACCAGGTTGAGTGGCGGCTGAAGCAGATAACTGCAGCGGTGGAGAGACAGTTGTGCGGTAGCGCGCAGACCAGCTACTGCACTGAGTGGAGACACGGTGGTGCGGCAGCGACATTGTATAGAAGGAGCGACAATTAACAATGAACAGAAGCAAACGTTGACAGTGGCGCAGAAGGGAAGGAGACAGTGGCGCGACAGTAAAAAAATATAGACCAGCGACGGTGCGTGGTGATGATTGAACCGCTCTATATGGTGCTGCTGAAACAGTAAAACAGAGTAAAACCGAGACCACGGACAGTGAAAATTTAGAAACCCATAAACTCTTTTTACCATAATACTTATCTTCAGATTCAAAAATATAAACCGATAAAAAATTATCCAACTATAATATTTAAGATTTGATATTATGATACGTTAACAATATCTACCCAAATTTAAATTCACATTAATTCAACGTCCTTCCAATTATAGTGACTTCTGTCGTTCAATTCTTTGTTAATTAATATAGTTTGTTGCAACAACATCTCATTAATGTCAGATTACCTCTAAATTCCTTCTTCTCATTGCTCTTGTATACCGCCTCCTCTTGCTACTGTCTCAGCTCCACGTCTATGACAAAAAAAAAAAAAAAAAAAAAAAGGGAGGTGGGGCCGCGGGGGTGAGTGGTGGGGGGTGTGTTTTGAGAGAAAGAATCAAGGACAAGAAGAATTGACAATAAGTGCACATTTGATTGCTTAGCAGCTGATTTTTTTCCCCTACTTTTCAACCATACATATATACAGTTACTTAATTCCATTCAATCAAAGCTTGATTGTGGGAATTTGTGATATGTAGCATGTAACCATTGGTCTATATAAGTTTATGCGTGTACAAAATTTAATTTGTGATATATAGCATATAGCCATTGCTCTATATGAATTAATGTGTAACAACAAGAGAAAAGAGAGGGTGACTTACTTGGAAGAGAAAAGAGAAACAATCACTTAATGAGCAACTGCATTGTCTATTATCCTCTATCACTGACTCTGTTTCAGTTATTTCCTCCAACTTTTCAAGGTTGGTATGCTCTTCTTCATCATTTGAGATGCTGTCTCTTCCACTCTCAACTCCATGACTATAGTCATTATTGAGACTCTCTGCGACTTCTTGATTGTCTGAGTATAATAGATGAACCCCACACTTTGTCACCTCGCAACATGGTAACGGCCATAGATCATTAGCTAGAAGAGAAAATTGAAAGAAAGCCTTCTTGCATGATGTATACGTACTGAAACTGCAATCTCCACGATTTTCTTGAACTTCATCATACAATAATCTATGTGCATATACCAAAAACACATGATTTGACTTGGGACGCCCTATAGGTAAGTTCTCCATATTGTACATAGTTTCATGCCATTTACCTTCACTGTTTATGAAATTACATTTGCATTCAAGAAAGAAACCGAAATGGTTAGGGTCGTCGAATGGAGATAGATCATCATTACCATTATAGCTACTGTCCTCGAATGTAGCTACAAAGCACACAACGAAACCTAGTAACTTATTGGTACACCAATGTGGAGGCAAGTCGATTGTTATTGAATATCCCTTGTTTTGATCTCTAATCCACTTTGGAATTTCATTTCTAGATAAACAAAAGGTTATTGGAGCTCCTTCCTCCTATACCATGAAAATGATTATGTTATTAGCATGTGACACTTTACCTTAGAAAAGTGTTGAATTATTGGGTTATGGATCAAGTGGTCTGCCCAAGATGATCAAAACTCATGACCTAATCCAAATCCATTGATTTGGATTAGGATTAAATAACTGTTTGACGGTTGCTGGAAGTTATTAGAACTTAACTACCACTTTGGTTGGCTGCATAAACGACAATGGTTCTTTGCTTTAAGGTTGATGGAAAAATCATTTTGCAATACAACATAAGTACAAATACACCGAGCAAAATACAGAAAAACAAAATAGAGAGAATAAATGGCAAGACAAACTACACTGTGAATTGAGGGTTTGATTTCGTATTTAGTGGCCGAACTCCGACCAGTTAAACAATCCAGATTCCAAAATCCAGAGAACTTCCGCTGCACAAAATGGATATATTTTTCGG
The DNA here is from genome assembly GCA_021234005.1 of Nephelium lappaceum. Taxonomy (NCBI): domain Eukaryota; kingdom Viridiplantae; phylum Streptophyta; class Magnoliopsida; order Sapindales; family Sapindaceae; genus Nephelium; species Nephelium lappaceum. Next base: position 14,273,610 of record CM038004.1, read on the forward strand.
TTCCGTTTTACCATTTTTGATTAATTTTTATACTGTTTGATTGTTTTCAAAAAGTGCAAAGAGAAAGAGTTCTCCAAATAGAAAGCTAGTACTATTTGGCATTTGTACTTATCTCTACTTAGAATATAAAATAAGAAAGAGAAAAAAGTGTACCTGTGGAGAATCTTCCATTGATGTTGTCTGGCGTGCATTAATGGACATGAATTGAATCCTTGATCGCGCATCTTCTAAAATACTTGCATGTGCATTGTCATCTAATTTGAAGCAATTTGAATATGCAAACCTTTGCATTGAACTCCACCTACCTGTGAAGACTGCATTTGAAGCTGGTAAACTTTTCAATGAAATGCATTGATGTGCTTGTAACTCCACCAAATGCAATGGCGATGGAAACTCTTGCAAAGATTGAAGTCTTATGCAGTAGCTTATGTCAAGGAATCTTATACTAGAAAATGGTTTGAGACTTAGGCTTTTGAAGTTGTTTCTACTTAGATTTAAAGTGTTTAAGGAAGATATGCAGCTAAGAGCACTAGGCAATACTAATAGGTCGCATGCGCTTAAATTAAGGTGTGTAAGAGAAGAAAAACTTGATAATGATGATATATGCAAGTTCTCAAGCATTGTATTCACTCTAGGCCAACCAGAGAGATCGAGAACTGAAAGAGAGCTCAAATTGTAAATGTTACTTGGAAGACTCTCCATGTTTTTGGAGTACCCAATATACAATTGAGAAAGTCGTGGTAGAAGTTCAATAGATGATGGTAATTCTTTTATGGCCGTTCTTTGTAGAAAAAGCATTGTCAAATTTCCCTTATTCTCCAAGACTTCTGGTAAATGATCTAGTTTTGAGCACCCAAAAAGAGAAAGACTTCTTAAAGATTCCAACTCAAAAATGCCACTTGAAACTCTTTTTAGGCTGGTACACTTTCCAAGACTCAACTGATCAAGGTTGGTGAGACGTTTGATTGTAGATGGCATTTCTTCTATCGCAATCCCATCCAAATACAAATATTTGACACTCCCTGATGTCTCTGGGAATTCGGCGATGCTTGAGCAACCATACAGATTGAGTAACTCAAGGGATGTCAAGTAACAAATGCTTTTTGGAAGATTTTTAAGCCTTGCACAGCTACCAAGATTTAATGATACGAGTTTATTGAGAAACTTGATTGTTGAGGGAATCTCTTCAATTCCAGTGTGGCTTAATTGTAACTTTGTTATATTCCATGAAATCATAGGAAAGTGGGTAAGACTAGAGCACCCTTTAAGAACCATAATTTGAAGATTTGATGCATGTGAGAGGTCTGGGACTTCAATCAAATGTTCGGAATAACTGAGGTCAATTTGTCTCAGGTTCTCAAGAGGTTGTGATGGAAAAAAGTAATGACTTGAATAAATTAAACTAGATTGACTTTCAAATATATCCAAGACAAGAAATATATACAGCTGGATATGTTTAACATACGTACCTTATTTTCCTTCCAAAGGTGTTCGACATTACTGTGATGCATTTCAAGTTCAAACAAGTGCTTTGGGTCAAAATTCGATGGCAAAGCGCTCAAAGGATATCTGTGCCAGTGTAGATATCTCAACTCATTAGGAAGTAATTCAAGACCTCCACATAGGTGTACCTTATCCTCCTCTGCATAGCGTCTATCATAGCGAGAGCTATAGAATTTTAAGAATTTGAGCCTATGCATGTTCTTGAAGCCATCGGGACATATATGCAACTCACTTATGCGTGACAAGTCAAGGGATATACTTTCAACTGCCTTAGTTCCCTACCAACAAATTAAACATTACGCATGTTAGCATTAGAGTTGCTGTTCAAGATCCATATATATATATATATATGTATGTATATAGCATATTCTACAGTACACTTGGATATCGATACACCCCATAATAATTATAAATGAGTGATTACATTATAAAATTACTGATGATATTTTATTAAATATGATTATGTATTTATTATATTTGATTACAACTAAATGAGTTTGATCACATTTACAACAATTGATCATATTTAATTGTAATCAGATATAATAAAATACAATTAGTAATTTTAGAATACAATCAGTTCAAGTGTATCAATATTCAAATGTATTGTAGACAACCTCATATATATATATATATATATATATAAACTCACATGTAGTTAAAATATCTAATGCATTTGTTTCTTACTGTATCGTTTTTGAATAAATTGTGAATATCTTGAGGATCCCACAATCTGCTACGTTCGCCAACCTCTTCGGTAGATTCTTGAATAACAATACTACGACCCATTTCTTGTATCAAATCATGCATGTCTAACTTATTTTTTGTAATAGTTAAGAGACACTTATCAACAAGAATACGAATTCCAATTTCAGCGAAGAGTCCACAACCATCTAACATAGCTATTACACGTTCTCTATCCCTTCCTTTGAAAAAACATGCAATGTAAAGAAATATTTCCTTTTCTAGATTATCCAATCCATCATAACTAATTCTCAACACATTTTGAATTTTCAAGTCCGGACTCTTTTTAAGTTTATTCAACAAACTTTTCCACTCTACCTTGCTCTTACCAAGAAGAAAGCTACCCAAAACTTTAAGTGCTAAAGGATTGCCTTTAGAATAATAAATGACCCTATTTGACATCTCCATATAATCCTCTGAAGGTTGGTTTGCTTAAAGGCCCTTGAACTAGAAAGTTGAAGAGCATCATGATAATCTAATTCCTTAAGCTCATACAGGTCATCAACATCATTCTTAAGCACTTGTTTATCTCTAGATGTTATGATGATTCTACTTCTAGGATTAAAAGATTTATGACTTTTAACTAAAAATTCAAAGTGATCAGAGTCATCTACATCATCAAGAACAATAAGAATTTTCTTGCGACGAAGTCTCCTTAGCGTAAAAGCATTAACTCTTACATTTTGATCCTCTAATATTTCAAAAAGAAGCTTCTCCTCTAAATTATGCGGACCGTATTTAGCACTATCCCTAACACTTGCAAGAAAGCAACAAGCTTCAAATTGATCGGCATTTCGGTTGAATATAGCTTTTGCAATGGTTGTCTTACCTATACCGCCCATACCCCAGATTCCAATGATGCGAAAACCTTCCTCACCAATGCATAATAATGATTCAATTCTTTCTATACGTGATGCTATTCCAACCAATCCTTCTAAATGATCACTTGACGACATATGATTTAATCTCTTCAAGACATCTTTGACTATATTATCAATAAATTCAGACTCAGATCTGTTCAATATAAAGAACAATAAGATCAAATTATACGAAGATAAAACAAAAAAAAAATAAATTAAGCATATGTTTTGGCAAGAGTTATTATGAAAGAAAAGCAATACTGCATAAAATCCAAACAAACTTTTTTTTTTTTTTTGTTTTTTACACAAAGAAAAACAGAAAGTATGCAGACTAACCACAAATCCTAACATATAATTTTGAAAATTGAAATTGAAAAGACAAAAAAATAAATAAATTAACATTTGATTTTGTTGCTGACCTCAAAAATAATGCACCAAATCCTTAGATAAAGAAAGAGAAACAAACTACTCAATTCTAGTAAATAAATGAATATGTAAAATTACCCATGATTCTGATTTAAATCCCAGCCAGAAAGACTAGCGACTTCTGTAAAAGCAGCCCTCCAATTTGTGATCTTGTCTATCATCTTCTTGAAGCGTTTTTCATGTTTAGCAAACGCTTCTCCATAGCTTCCAGTTTGTTTCCTTACATCAGAGGGGTTTACATGATAGAAAACCGGTAAAATTATTTGTCCCTTGGATTTGTTGCACTCAAGTATCTCCAGAAGCTCAGTCAAACACCATGATGAAGAAGCGTAGTCTTGAGAGAGAACGATGATCGAAAGACTTGAATTATGGATTGCACTTGAAAGTGATGAAGAAATCTCATCTCCCTTTCTAACTTCACCGTTGTCGATGAAGGTTTCGATCTATTTTCGACGCAAGGCGTCATAAAGGAAGCTTGTAAAGTTATTGCGAGTGTCTTCTCCTCTAAAACTGAGGAAGACATCATATTTAGGAGTGCCTGCTCGTAAATTAGCAGTAAAAGAAGAAGAAGAAGAAGAAGAAGCCATATAATTAGGATTTGTGACAAGTTTGAGAGTAAAATTTGTGATACTTAGTTTATCGTGAATTGGTTATTGAGACTGCAGGCATTAGCATAGTCAAGGAAAAGATCAAAGTAAACTGAGTTTTTTTTTTAACAAAAAAAAAAAAGATCAAAGTAAACTGTTCCACACGGTTTAAGATTGACTTGACTATATCGATCGTACAATAACAAAATGCAAATGGTAGAGAGAACGGCACATGAACAACCCTTCAAAGTCAGAAGGTATGCCATCCACGTATATGTATGTGTGTGTATACATATATATATATATAATGTTTTTAAAATAAGAGCCTTTTATTTAAAAAAATGAACATCAATCAATCAAATTCATCTATTACATTTGAATTAATTAGGAGAAATAATTTGTTTTAAGAAAGAGAATGCAATGGAATAATTTTTAAAGTTAGAAGACACTTATAATAAAATCACTCATTACATTGCATTCTTTCTCTTAAAAACAATTTTTTTTTTTCTATTTAATTCAAATGAAATGGATGAATTTGATTGGTTTTTCCTAACTTTTTAAAGTTAAGAAGTCCTGATTATAAAAGTACTATATATATAGTGATTTTATCATAAGTATCTCTTAACTTCAAAAGGTTATGATGAACCAATTAAATTCATCAATTACATTTGAATTAAATAGGAGAGAGAAATTATTTTAGGAGAGAGAATGCAATAGATGAATTTGATTGGTTCGTCTTAACTTTTTGAAAGTTAAGAGACACTAATGCTAAAATCACTATATATATTTATATTTATTTATAAACTGAAAGCAGTACAAACTTACTACCAAGATCAGCCTAAATGAGACTCTAATCGTAAAGCTCGGATTACTACTCACAAATATCGGAAGAGTACTACCCATACAAATGATGGGACTGTTGAGAATTGAACTTGCCACTTGAGGAACAAATTAGAGGTGGCTTACTACACAACCATCATGCAATCTAATATGCAAAAGGAATAGAAATCCATGAAAGATGAGAAGGGAGATTTGAACCTAAAATTTCTTACTTTTAATATTAAAATTTACTAGTAACAAGCATAATCTAATTGGTCATCACACTTTTCAATAATACTAAGCACTTGAGGGGCAAGTTAGAGGTGGCTTATCACACAACCACCTTGGAATCTAATATGGAAAAGGAACAAAAATCCATGAAAGATGAGAATGGAGATTTCAACCTAAGATTTCATACTTTTATTATTAAAATTTACTAGTCACAAGCATAATCTAATTGATAATCACACTTTTCAATAATACGAAGGTTCAAAGATCAAATCCTCCTCACTAAATCATATATATATATGTATATATAATAGATTTTTTAGAATTTAATGTTATGATTCATCAAAGGGTGGCTCTATGGCCACCCAAAAGACTTAACTCCACACCCATTTTTATATAAAATTTATTATTATTAAAATATTAGTGAGTAAATTACTTTTAAGGATTAAATTACTTTTAAGGGCATAGTAATGTAAATTAACAAAAAAAACAAAAAAACCATTGTCACTTGTAATAAATTAATAAAACATTCCTTCATTTAGAGCTATTATAAGATAACTTATATGCATCATTAGGAAAAAAGGAAAGCGTTTTGTTTAAAAAAACCAAAGGTTTTGTTTCTTATGTTTCAAATCAATCTTTGAAAATTTATATTGTTTGATACAGAAAGAAAAGTTATATAGATTAATGTTTGACAAGACCAATAAGAGTTCTATCTTTTTTTTCCTTTCCTTTCATATATGTATCGTTTGAAATTTGAAACCACAAAATTATTACTTTTGTTCCAAGAGTCCAAATGTAGAGCATGAGCAAATTAAATTGCTCTATCACTTTAGTGAATTATATTTTATTTTTGTCCAAGTAAAATCTTAGTAGTACTCTTTAAAATTTAAAAATAAAAAATAAAAAATAGAAAAAAATAAAAACTTGACAGTACTTTGTTTCAAAAATAATCACTGCAGTACTAAGCAATACTTTTTGGGAGATTTTATCGAACACAAATCTAATAAATGAAATATCTACAATAAAAGAAAAAAAAAACATCATACCAGGAAAAAAGAAAAAAAAAAAAACATTTAAGACAAGATGATGAAGAATAAGACACAATGAATGAAATAAAAACAAGAACCTAGATAAAATTCATATGCAATTTTATTAGAAACACTCAAGTTAATACAAATCAAACTAAAAAAAAAAAAAAAACATAAAATTAATGTTTTAAAACTCGTTACTCGCTACCGACCAACAACCCAATGAATAGCGAGTATTCGGCTACTTGGCGAGTATTCAGTTTGATCATCAATAAATAATCAAACTTGTAAAAGGATTAAAATATATATATATATATATATATCATAAAGAAAATGACTAGATCGAAATAATAAAAAGGATTAAATTGATATCTTACACATGCAAGGTTGAAAATGAAATTTGATTGGACTAAATCCTAATTTTTTTGGACTAAATTGTAAAAAGGCAGTGGTATAGATGAAATAAACTCAAAGTGTCAAGGGTAATTTTGTTCACAAATAAAAATGTAGGAGCATAATTTACAAAGTACGAGTATATATAGGCTTCTTTCTTTGGAATGGAAAGAATTAGAGAGAGAATGAGTGGAAAGATGGTTTGGAGGAGAGACAAAGCAGTATGGAAGATGAGAGGGGTATAGGCCGACTAGACAGCATCGATGACCACGAGCAGCAAATAGAGGCAGACTTGGAAACCTCTGTGTGTGTGTGTGTGTGTGTGTGTGTTTTGTATTGTTAAAGAAGACAAAGCCCTTAAAACTAAGTGGTTTGTTTTGATGGTGCAAAGCTTCAAATCAATGTCCATTCTCTCTAAATCTGTAAGTTCTTTTTTTTTTTTTTTTTTGAACTTTTTATACTCTCAATCTCTATTATATGCAACTCATATCTTGTTTATTGTCTCTGGTTTTGCCTTTTTACTTCTTGTTTTGATCACCCTTTTATCCACAAATCAACCACATCCGCCACCACTAACCACCGTTTCTACCTCCTTTTCTTCATCACCTTCTTCACATTCTTCACATTAGTCGTCACTCTCACTTGCTTTACCACCACTCTCAACCCCACTATCTCTTCCCCATCATCTTTTGCAACCTCCTTCTTGACTTCCTCCACCTCCACTCTCCCTTCCTCCATCATCGTAGCTCTCTTCCAACTCGGACAATTTAGCGAGTTGGTTGAGTTGGCCCTAGTTGGCCTGAATACTCAGACCAACTTGGTCGAGTACTCAACTCTAGTAAGTAAGACCCTTGATCAAAAAGTTTTCAGATTGACAAAGTGTCGACCCAAGTGGACTGAACGAGAACTTGGCTAACTCGATCGAGTTCTTAAACACTGGTTATTAATGGGTGTGATGAAAAAAAATATGTGATTAAAATTATCATTAATATTGAAAGATAGTTTTCATATCCTAAAAGGTGTAGGAAGTAAAAATTTAAAGTTTTCGTATTCTAAAGGGTATAGGAAGTAAAACTTTAATTTTAACTTTTTAATGTAGGTGTATAAAGTAAATGGGTGTTACAAGAAATATTTTGGGTAACATCAGAGCCAGCCATTCATTAAATGTAACAAATTCTTTGCATGCAATTTTTTATTTTTATTTTTTAATATATATAATAAAATTCATTTAAAGATTAAAATTTGTACAAATTAAGTGTTCACACTTGCACATAAAAACTTATAATTAAATAGAAAGTATAAGGCTTGAGAGACTATTTGGCTCAACTCTAGAATTTACTTTTATATAATTCACAAAAAACTAAGTCAATAGTAAAAAATAAGGAATAAGGCATCTATATAACTCAAGGTCAACATGTACTCAGTGAAAAAATCAAGGCCAAAGAATAATTTTACCCATTGATTTTTCCCTTCTAGATTCTAAGGTGACCGAAAAAGGATTCAATGACATGTGACAACTCATCAAAGTACAAAGAGAGAGAGTCAAAATCAAACCCAAAAAAAAAAAAAATCTTAGGGTGCCACTAGTAGACTTAGCATTAGGGGTGACAATAAGGGTCACAACACGACAGGTCGACACGAATTCGTAAAAAATAAATGAGTATGTGTTGGAGTTAAACGAATTTGTGTTATAATCATGTCGACCCGCTTAACTCGTTTATTAAACAAATCGAATTGGGTTTGTTTAAACAAATCACGGGTTGATACGATTAAATTTGAGGTAAAATTGTAATATTAAAAAATTATAGGGATTAATATGTAATTATTCATATATATATATATATATATAAACATAAACTACGTCCTAAACTTAATCCATTCTATCTTACAATTTCAGCAGCCGTCACTCTCCACTCATTTTGTGACTTGCACAGTGCACTTGGTATATACCCACCACTCTCCATTCATTTTGTGGCTTACACAGTGCACTTGGTATCTACCCACCACTCTCCATTCATTTTGTGGCTTACACAGTGCACTTGGTATCTACCCACACAGCCATACCACACCCGACGACACACACCCGTAGCTCCTCCCCTTCTCCCACCACACCCGACGGCAGCAGCGGCTCTTCCCACACCCGACGGCAGCAGCAGCTCCTCCCCTTCTCCACAACCGTACCACACCCACACGACATCTCTTTCTTCTCACGGTCACCGGTCGCAGCAGCTCCTCCCTTTCTCCACAACCGCACCACACCCACACGGCAGCTCCTTCTTTCCACGATTACCGGTCGCAGCTTCTTCTTCCTCACAGTCGCCTATCGCAGCTCTAGTCACAACTCCGGTCGCAGCTCGTTCTTCGTCACGATCACCTCTTCTTCACGGTTCTACCACCGTATCCACCATAGGATCTGGTCGGACCAGCTGCAGGTGTCCATTCTCTTCCATTTTCAAGCTATTCTCTAGTTTTTTCTTATATTAGTGCTTGATTATAAATTTGATATATAATAGTTTTTTCTTAAATTGATATAAATTTATTAGTGCTTCATTATAAATCATTTTAATTTTTGTTCAAATTATTGATAATTATAGATTTAGAATATGTATATCAATTCATATCACATACATTGTAACACATAATTGTAAATTGTTGTACCTCAGTGCTTTAAAATTATGGTGCACATAGTCACTGATAAATGCCACATGGGTGGGCCTGGTTTCACTTTGTGAGGTAGCGTTGCTTGTGGTCATAAAAATAGAGGGTATTATCAAAGTACAATAGGTCGGGTTTCATCATATTTATAAAAAAAAATTTGGAAAAAATTAAAAAGCAAACTATAAGAATGCATTTGTTAATTGTATATTATTCACATAAAATTAAATCAAGTTTCTAGATAAAAGCAAACTTGATTTTTTTCTCCGGCTCAAAAAATCAAAATTTCTTTTCTGATAGATTTATAATGAGATTTAATATTCTTGCTTTGAAGAATATATATAATAATGAAATTTAATTTTCCTTTATCCTCATTCATTTAAAATTTAATTTTCAGTGTAACGTAGCATGTTTTCATGGTCAATTGGTTCTTAGATAATTTTAGTAATTCAAGTAAATCAGTGGAAGGCTCAACTCCAAATTCTATCACTTAATGGTAAACTCTCATAATTATATTTTAAAATTGTAAAATATAGATATCTAATGTTGTTTTTTTTGTGATTTTTGTGTAGGTTGAAGGTCTCACTGGAATCAAAGGAAGAAGAATTTAAATTATAAAGTTTTATGTTTGAGAATGATAGTGTTAAATAATTTTAATTTCTATGGATTTGTATTAAGTTGGAGCATGATTTTATTTTGTTATGGTTTTTAAATATGGATAATATGAAATGTTATGTGGTTGATTTAATGTGTTGGTTTTTATGTGTTGAATTAGGTGGTTTGTTGTGAATTATTTATTTTATTTGTGTTTAAAATATTATTTAAGGTAAATGAATTAAACGAATTAAATGGGTTAAATGAGTTAAACGGGTTAAACGAATGAACGGGTTGACGGGTTAATAGGTTTGGATCCTTTATGATTTTATTAATAAACGAATTAATCGTGTCGTGTCATATCATTCGTTTATAAACGAATTCATATCAAATCCAAAAATATCGACCCGCTTTATAAACGAATTCATGTCAAATTAATTGAATTCATAAACGAATCGAATCGAATACAGTTCAACCCGACATGCCAACCCGTTTTGCCACCCCTACCTAGCATAGTTGGGGCACATGTCTCACCTGAATTCTGAATATATTTAACTTAATTTTTCAAATATCATATATTTATTTTATAAATAAATTTGATTTTTCTATATTCATCATTCTTTCTCAACTTTTATAATGCTTATTATCTCTATATTTGTTCATATTTTGACAATACTTTAAAAAAAAAAAAAATTGCAGTACTTCTTCTTCAATATTTCGTTTATTGCTTACTATTATTCTTTTGAATATTTTTATTATTTATAATACTTTAAATTTGAACAAGGTCTAATTAACGATTCCTAAAATTTTAAATTTAAATTGTTGACTTAAAATTGTATATCTATAATATAAATTTGTTCCATCAAAACCCACGAAATATATTGTATTACATGTTGAATTATTTTGTATTATTAGAACGTGCAACTTCAAGAACTACATCAGCATTTTCCATTAAAAAAATCGTGTGATTTACTTGAAGCATTAAAATGGTTATCTCCTCCATCCTCTTCAGATAAAGAAACCGGTACTTGTGAATCATTTTCTAGTGCGGTGGAATCCCTCTGCATATTTATTTTAAAATAAATAAATAAATATATATATAATTAACTTCAGTATGTAAAAAGGTAACCAAATGTCAAATGTATTGTAATGCCCCTTTTTGTCCTTTTAAGACTTAATTTCTTAATACAAGAAGAGCTAATCGATGAAGAGGTAAATTTCACTTACGTATGTAAAAGTTGATACCCTGGTGTTTTTAGGTGCTGAGCCCAATTCAAAGCCCAAATAAGTGAAGCCTAATTACTTTGAAGGAAATAAACTTTAAATGCTGCCCAAAGACATGCCAAGTGAGCCTAGGTGATAGAACAGACTAGCGCTAAGGATACCTACAACAATCTCTAAAAGCACCCTGGTCATTTTATGATATATATATATATATATATAGTGAGCTATCAGTCAGGTGCCAGGAAATGAAACACCAGGCAGCTGGTAAGGACAAGTGGTAGCAGCAAAAGTTCAAAAACAATATATATTTATATAAAGAAAAATGAGAGAAACAGTGAAGGAAAAAATAATAATAAAATAATATATGCATATAGAAGCAGAGGCAACTTTTTTTGAGAAAGTATACTTCATTAAGCGAACCCAGGAAACATACAACTTGCAGTTGCATTCGCCCACGTTAATTTGAGATTTTTATTAATTGTAACTTTTAAGTTGCAATATAAATTTAATTTGTTGTCTTATAAGAACTCATATATTTATTTTATTTTTATCATATTGTAGACATTTTATTATGTATGTCATTACCACCCCAATTTTAATCTTCTGGTTCCGCCCTTGGAGAAGAAAAAAAGAAGAACAATTTAGGTTGGTTGAATAGAATATTTAGTACAGAAGAATTTATGTACAGATAAGTGATATTAGTCCATGAGATTTGGAATTAAAAATTTTGTTAGATTATGGATGAATTTTTAATTTTTTATATAGCCGTATTTTTTCTCGTGTCTTAACGATCATGGTTTTCATATAAATTCTTATATTGTGTAATTAGATTCATCTTATATTCCTATGTTATATATATTAGGCACACTTCCGTATGTGTTTTCCCAACAATTGGTACCGAAGCCATGATTGTTTTAACAATTGATATTAGAGTCATGGTTGTTTCATCAAATGGTAACGAGTCTAATTGTCTGGTGTCAGGTTGTCAAAGCAGATGCAAAATTTGATGAGAAAAGGTTCGATCTAGTTTACACAAGACGTAGGACAAGTCAAATCTCGGAAGTTTGGAAACCTTAGGCGAGGTATTCGTTGGAGGTGTCAAGACGATGGCGCAAGTCGGCAAAGGCTCTAAAGTGTCATTAGCGATTGGTCCATTGGGAATCGCTGATGTTTGCGATAAAGTGGATACCACCAAGTTGCCATGGAAAAGGATGAGTTACTGCTAGTGTTTCCATGGGTTTGTAGACGGGCAAGTGTTTATACCTTTATGGTGGGATATAGTGGCGTACCAAGAAAATTTATTCAAGTGAGGCATATATATAATGTTTAAGATTTGAGTTAATATATTTATTAAATAAATATTTATTTATTTAAAAATTAAATTATTTCTAAAGAATGAAAGAAGTTTCAAAATATTTTTTTTCTAATCTAATGTTAAATTAAATGTTAAAATAAAACCAATTGTTTAACATTTAATCTACTTTTAAATGTTAGTATCACCACCTCATTGGAACAACATGAATAAAAAAACTAAAAAATAAAAATAAAAAATAAAACCTTCCAAAATATGTATTTTTAAAAATAACTTCAATCTACTTTCAAATACTATAAATGCTTGATAACTTCTTTAAATAAATCCACAACATTCACCAAGTAATGAATAAGATGTGAGAGAGATCTAAAAGATTGAAAAATTAAAGAAAAATTATGTACACCATAGACTTTTTTTTTTTTAAATATATATATAACCATTGAGATTTTGCATATTACAAAAGAAGCATATCTTTTTGCAAAATTGTGTTTAAGATGTGGCACCAATTTTTTGTCATATAATTCGTCATAATAGGCTACAAAAATAAATTTTCTTAGTAATATTATTTGACACATATTGTGTATCTATGTTGTATATCAAATCATGATTTTTTTTTTTTGATATAAAATGTTATTTAAATTTGCTTTTATTTTGTAATGTATTTTTTTTTTTTAATAAGGGCATAAAGTAGGTTTTTTCAATAAAACGTAATAAAATGGGTTTTTTTTTTAAAAAAAAATAAGGGTATAAAAGTCATTTTAATTTAAAAAAGAGAATGAGAATGAGACATTTGAAAAAGAGAATGGGAATGAGATTTCCAAGTGGGATGGGGGCAATGAAATTCTTATTCCATAACCTCAAATTCATGTGGGACCTATATTTTCATTCCCATTATATAATGATTTTTAGATAAGTAAACATCACCAATAATTCTCATTCCTCAATCCATAAAGTAAACATGCCCTAAGTTTCGATAGGTAAGGGAATCAAACTTGTGCATTAAGACATAAAATGCAAGCTCCTTGCCATCAATGCATTTCAATTCTAATGATCTCATTTACTTGGGTATCAATATATAATAATTTATATATAATTAAATATGTAATAATTAATATTACAAACTTAATTAATTTTCAAAAAATTTTCAGGGGGTACACGCGCCCCTCTTGGCCCCAAGTTAGAGCTGCCTCTGGTGGGATATGATAATTTTTGGTGTAAAGAGTTATGGTTGTTGGAGAAGGGAAGAAGGTTTAGAGAATTCTTGTTAAGTGGTGGTTTGTTACGATTGTGACAATAATTCCCAATGATGCTGATATGTCACTATGAAGATATGCATTGTTCCGCTTATGCGAGTGGGAAATGTTAAATTTGTAGGATGAACAAATTGATTTAATAATTACTGGTAATTATTTTACTAAATAGATAATTTAGTTAAAATCAAATTGTCATTGGGATAATTATTATTTAAATCAATTAGATAATCTTACTGGATAGATAATTGATTTGACATCAAATTATCGTTGAGATTATAATATGATTTAAATCAATTAAATAATAACACATTGTCACTTGGATAATATTCAAATTTAATTTAATTTAATTTAAATCATAGATTATCTGATAGTGTTTTGAAGTGTATAAATAGAAACCTCTCTCATCTATTCCAATATCAAAACTCTGAACGCTTCAGAGCATTAGGGAAATATGAGTGTTTATTTTGCTGGTCTTTTCCTATATTCTAATATATTCTAGGTGGGATGAAAGCTCATGCCAGTTTTGGGAAAAAAAATGACATTGTTTTAAAAAATGAAATTGTTTTATGTTTTGTGTAACCTCTCAATCTCAAGAAAGATGGTTGAAACCAAACCTCAGGTTAATTATTTCAAATTAAGAAATATTTTCAATTAATAATATTGGTAAAAAGCAAAAAAAAAAAAAAAATACCGTTTTAAATAAGGGTTCCAAGTCCTTTTTGTTTGAGTCTTTGGTTGATGACAAATTCTACTATATTGCTTTCGATTACTTGAAAAACATTTTCAAAAATATTAAAAACCCTTGTTAATATAATATTATCAAATTCGAGATGATCTAAATCAAAGGATTATTAGGATTGGAAGGGTAAAAATATCAATCTAAACTAAACCTGAATGATACCATAAAGGTTAGCCACAAAATCCCACATGGTCAATGAAAAATTATTTTCAAAACCTTATACAGGACCAAACACCATTTTAAGTTGTTGTAATGCGCTCGCCCAACACACCCATTGGAAGCATTTTTCACATGAAGGTGCCGTGGGTTCGAGTATAACTGCCACTTGATAAGTGGCAAATTTTCCATTTCTTAGTCTAAGTCCTTTTTTATTCTGAAAATAGAATTTTGGGCTACACGCGACAGATATCTCATCTAGTGTTATTCTGAAAGCAGAATTTTGGGCTACACGCGACAAATATCTCACCTAGCGTTAGGAATTGTTTTTTTTCTAAAAAAAAATGGGACTACAACTGAGCTTCGTAATGCAAGCATTAAGGTGGTGGAACATTGGCTCGAACCAGCGAGAGATGGGCCCATGCTTGGCTGATGGCTGGCTTTGCGCGTTTCGAGCCAGTTGAGCAAAAGTTGGAAGGCACATCCTCACTTGAGTGGAGGACACAGCGTGAGGCTGACTCTTTAGATTGGGCTCAACTTGGACCACCACCTTTTCTACCACAGTTGTAATACTTAAAACCATGCTAGAAAAGCACTTCAATTTTGACGATACAGGATACCTGATAAAAGCTTTTTGAAATACAAAAAAAAAATTAAAATCAAGTACTAGCTCGTCTTCAAAATACTACAGTTGAAAAACTTTTCAAACACATTATAGATCTTTTAAAGTAGTTGAAGTTTTTTTTTTTTTCTTTTTTCATATATATACCAAATTAAAACCATATACGTTTATGCAAAAACATACGTATTTTCTTTATAAGAAAAAAAAAAATCACTTGAATATATTTTTAAGTTTGGTAACATTATGTACAAAGCCAAAAAATAATTTACGTAAACTCAAGCACGACAAAATTTTCTGTAACGCCAGTGACCATCAGTGTGGATTGGGTTCATTGGCATTTCTTGTCGTCATAATTTAACAACTTCGTTAACTTGATATCATTATTAGGGTTTCTACTTGTTTTGTATATAAAACCCTGCTAACTTTTAATGTCCACGAACTTCAATCTTGGGAGCAAATATATATATATATGCTAGCAAAACAGGAGAAAAAGCAATTAAAACCCATTGATCCAGCGATTACCAAGATGATCACCTATGAACCAACATTTAATAATTGGAAAATAAAAATGAAAAACAAAAATCTTGTTTGATTGATACTGCCAGCTCGACCAGTGACAATCAACCAGACCCAAACATGGCCAATAAAATCATGAATAGAACCAACAAGAAGAGCGCCCCACAAAAATGGGACCTCAGAGAAGCTACCACCAGGAGCCAACACCACCTCCAATGTCCATATTTTGTCCCTGTGAAAATGGAGGTAGAAGCTATAAATATTTGGTTCTCCTACTATAAGATCTATCATATAAAAGATTTTAAATTTAAATTATTTTCGTATTGTTTTATATTTCTAGGTTTAATGTCATATTAAATGTATATAAATAGACCACTATTATAATAGAGATAATAACACAAATTAAATCATCCTGTTTTCCAAAATAAATAAATAAATCAGTCTAATTCTTTACATTTTACATCACCTAACATACCCCGCGAGGAAACTAAATAAACATTCGGAGGCAAAAGGAAATTTTGAATCTTAAGAGTAGCCACTTGGTCTCCAAAAAGATTGTTGCATACAAACCGGCTGTTAATTATTAATTCAGACATAGTTATTAATTTTTTTCTTTTTTAAGATGATACCCAATGAATTAAAGATTTATAAACTTATTAAGATCAGACATTACTTACGTAGTTTAAATATTAACTTCAATATTATCGAACCTGAGATTTGCCCCATAAATGAGAATCCCTAATCTCTTAAAATATATAAAAGTGCACGACCACACGTGTTAAGAGGTAATGTGTCATATTTAAAAGATAATTGTTTCATATTATCTTAAGTAATAATATAAATAGAAGCCAAGAAAAATTTATTATGTTTTTTTTTTTTTTTGACAAATAAGTGCTCTACATTTTGCATTCGATATTTGATTAATGTCAAAATCTAACATAATTTGCTTTCGATTACTTGAAAGAAGTTTCCAACGACGTTAGAAGCACTCTCGAATATACTATCGATAGTTTAGAAATGATCTAAAACCAAGATTCGAAGAATTAAATATTTGACAGCCATCAAAATAAAATTCTTAATTTAACTATAATCATATTCATACCCTAAAAGTTAACCAAAAACCGTCACATCGCCACAGAAGTATTTTCAACACTGATAAGTGGAACCAAACTCTATTTGTATGGCGGGGCTGCTCCCCAACATTCTCTGGGTTGGGTTCTAACTGGACCATCACCTTTTTTCCAAAATTTTTAAACTAGTGCTTTTTCTTTTCTCTGTTCATGGTATGAATTGACGTTCATGATTGGGGAAAATAGTTCATTAATTTTTTTTTTCTTTTTTATCACCATAACAATATGACGTAAACAAAAATATTCCTTAATAGAAGTGATTGAATACTACTCTTGACCATAAGAAGTTAAGATTTTAAGTCTCACCCTTATTATATTAAAACAAACTATGTACATTTGAATATACTCTTGGTAAAAGTTGTCATCTCTCGGTTGTGGGAATAGTCATCCAAGCCGCATTACCAGTTATTGATCTTGGTAGGTTTCGATAATTTTCTAATCCGTAAGATGTCAGTGTTTAAAAAACAAAAAAAAAAAAAAGAGTACAGCGTATAAACTTTTAAACATACTATAGGCATTATTTTATGATTTAAAGTACTTCGACTATTTTTTTTTCATTTTGAGAATATATATACATATATAAGTACTTTCAAATAATAACTTCAAATACATTTTTATTTCAAAAACATGTTTATAAAGAAATAATGGTAAAACCATACCATGGCGATAAAAGAAATACATTTAGTCATTGTAAAGCTGAAGTAAAACAAAGGTACATACTCGTGTGAAAGATCGAAACCTCAAGCTCGAGAACGGAGTTATTTGATAAAACTTTAATATATAAATTGTATAATGGCAATAGATAATCAATCAAATGTTTTTAAATAACATTATTATAATGGGATAGCACATTATTCTCGGTCATGGCAGATTTCTTCGAAAGTGTTCTCAACATACCATAGATGGATCCTTCATCCATGACTATTATTATTATGATTTTTTTTTTAGCAATATTATGAATTGTTATAATTACTAACTATTAACATTTGAGCAAATGGGTGTTGCTGCAGTGGCAAGACACCCACTCTTTCCTTATTTGGACAGAGTTCTGCTCATCCAATCCACATTGTAGTATATGACAATTTTCTCTCCTTATTTTGGGAGCCTACCTCCCCTACTAATGAGAGCCATCATTCTAGATGACGTTTCAAAAACTTGATCCAAAGAACCTGGCAAGTGTTATAAGTCCTTGTACATGTGTACGTGTGCTATATGTACTCATACATGTGTACGCATGCGATGTAATTTAAAAAAAAAAAAAAAAAGAGTATTATCATTATTTAGTTTGCAATGTCATGAAAAATCTAATAAATTATCAAAAAGGCATCCATGTGTATGTTTGATACGGTTGAGTGGTGAGCCACTATTGATGGACCCAGCACTTGAGTGGACGAGAAAAAAGCCCATTACTGACAACAACGGCCCACTAAAATAGCAGTACACTGAACCTGAGGCAACTTAAATTCTTTCACTACATATGGAACACATTTTTTGTTAGTGGATAGTGGGTCATTACTTGCTAAGCAAGTGAAGGTTTTCTGTTTTCCCGATTGTTACCATACATCGATGCAATGCCAAAGATAATATCCCATTTTTCGTTTTCTTTGACCAGCCAATCGCAATGAATGCATGTGTATTCAGCTTATAAACAAAACTAGTAAATAATTTTACATTTGAACGATTATACATCAAATTATGTATCTGACCCACGTAACATTACCCCTGTGTAAAAGTATGAACTTAAGTAAATAATATCAACTTAAAACATTTTTTTAATCATTAAGAAATAGACAACTGAAAGCACAAAATCAAGAACAAGCACAAGCATAAAATAAAAGAGATTAACGATTTTCATGTGGTCCAGCGATTAATGTGATCCCTATGTCCATAAAGCACACCAGTACTTAATCCACAATCAAACAAATATTTACAATCTCTCTTGCTTCCTTGTATCTTCACAAGTGTTAATAATGCATCATTAAGTAATGATCAAATGAAATGATAACTATTGGTTCCTAAGTTTATGCTTAGATAGACGTAGAGAGAGGTGAATATGTCTTTTACAAGTTTTGTGTAATTATTTCAAACTAAATTAACGTATCAATGGGCAACACGACTTCTGCTTATTTCATTAACAAACTAATATTCAAAATAGATGAAGATCATGCAAACTTTAACAATCAATCATTTTAACTATGTAATCATAAACACTTGCAATGTTTCAACTTTAATCAGGTTAAACACTTAGCTTTAATGCAATATATCTTTTAATCCACTTATTTAATAATTTAATCAATCAAGCATGCATTATGTAAAGTGTGTAAATCAAATCAAGGACACTAAGATTTTTATGTGGAAAACATAATAGGAAAAAATTACTGAACCTTGTCCAATAAAACAACCTACTAGAAAACCAAGTTCTAACCTACAAATATTTGCACTAGCTTTATTACCAACCCATACTTAAGTCGCCCACCTTAAGTTTTTGGATTGCCGAGGGATAAATTCACCTAGTCTCTAACTCAAACGCATCTGGATTAGATTACCATTACTTCTTTTCTTGACTTAAATTAGTGTTTAATATGAACTGCACAAGTTTGAAAACACACAAATGCGAGTGACACAATTAAGCATAATCACAACCACTCAAGACTAACTTAAATAGTTATGTAATCAAGTCACGATCTCTCAATTGTAACTGAAGTAATCATGTACACAAATAACTCACAATCACTTAAGTATAACATAAATAATTATGCACACAAATACCAATAGATTGTTTGAGCAAACAAACCTAAAGCACTAGAGAATTGAATATTAATTAATATAGATTGATTAGACATTCAAAATCAGTTTAATAGTCATTCATCAGGCAACGAATCATGTCAAGTGCAGCAAACAAATACACAATAGAATTTGAACTAAGCATGCAAAAACCAGTTCAAACAACTTATATCAATTCGATTTTTCACTTTAATAACCAAATCCGATCTCCTAAATTAATTAACCAAGTTAAACATGAACCAACAGTGAATCAATTTATAAAAGGCATCTTAAAACAGTCATGATAAATCAATTTTTCTATATGACCTAAATACTTTTTTTTTTGAGTTAATTACAAGCACCGAGATCATTATGATAGATATTATGCTGTAACTCAGAATACAGACCCCTATTCAAGGGGAAAACTACCCTTAACCCCTAAAGGAACTTAACATAATTAGCCTACACACAAAGGGACCAAATGATAAATATTCATATATTACTGTGGGTGCTCGAACCTGTACACTCTCATGAGGCACAAGTATACTGTGGCATCCGGGCATAGCAACTTGGAGCATAAGACCTAAATACTTCAAATGAGAAAGTTTTACCTTATTTCCAGTCTATGCCTCTCCAGGTATCCTGCACTTCAATGCTACTAATGGCCCTCGATTAATTAAGTCGGTCGACGTGTTGACTCAATCAATTTGTACACTTCATATATATTTTTTAATTCTTAATTTTTTCTCATTTTAATTTAAAAAGAATTATTTTTTTTATCAAGTGGAAAAAAGTTTAGATATATGTGTGTTTTAATTTACAAATACGTTTTAATTTATAAGATAGTTATGTGAGAATTTGTTATCGGTCTTAAATTGCTTGAATTTCATTATTTTAAAATTCGTCATTGTAGTGTATTTTTAGAGACCAATAATTGTTTCCACACATATGGAAGTTCATTTAGAGACGAATTTTATTTCGTCATTATAGATTTTCTGTAGGGACAATTTTTTTTTCCCCAAAATGTTTTATCCCTATGAGCTAATTTTCCCATATTGCAATTTGGATATAAACACAAGTCGATTACTATTCTTCATAATGCATACATCTTTAGAAATTATTCGATTTACGTACACATGACGTGGTATACAGGCAATGTAACTTTTCTCGGTGCTAATGATTTACATGTGTGTAGACAGCATGACACCACAAAATGTTGTTGACAATACTGTAGAATGCATGTGAAAGAGTGTCGGCCGAAATAAGAGAGAGAGATCGAGATCGAGAAGCCCTTCACACAGGCAATGAGTTCACGTGACCTCATTTCAAAAGTAAAAAGAGAACCAGAAGGAGCCAGAAAAGAGCGACAAATTTTGGCAAAAAGCACAGAGAAAAGCTGCGTCCTTTTTCAATTATTTCTTCCTACCTCCTTTCATTTGTATTCTTTTTAACATTACTCTCTGTCGGTCACCTGAATTCACTGTTTCTCGGTTAAAAGTTTTAATTAATTTAACCCTTGAGATAGCGAAAGATAGATATTATTGTTTGATTCTTCATTTTTTATGTGTCAGTTATTTATTGCTGATTCTAGCTCCGATATCCTTGGAAGTTAACAACCTGCATGAGTAATTTCCATATCCTAACTGTACCTTTTTGATTCATTCGTAATAGACTTTACACGCGAGACTACCAATTAATGTTCTATTGTTATGAATTTTTATATGAAGAAATATAGTATAAATAACTAATGTAATATGTACTCAAATTTGAATTTAATTATACTCATAGAAGCTTCTTATAATACATGATGTTAATATTGGTTTTTTGTGAAATAAGAAATAACTTGTGCAAATTATGATTTAACCTACTTTGGTCTTTAATTGGTAATGAACTCCAATTCCATAAATATTTTGTTTAATTTTATCTCACTGCATAATCATTACAATACGAATCACGATAGAGTATAAAATTTGTGAACATGTGCGTATCTCTACATGTGAATATAGTGTATAGATGACATACTAATTTTGATTTTTTAGAATCACAATCATGATGTAAAAGAGATTTTTTTGTTAATGGGAGTAAATAGCAACGCTTATTGTGAAAGTATCACTAGACTAATAGTTTATGTTTTTATGTCACTTATTATGAGTTTGAAACAAATATTTATTGATATAAAAGTCAATTTTAGGGTGAAAGAGAAAAAGAAGGAAAAGACAACAGTAGAGAGAGAATAAAAAGAAGAAAACAATCACCCATGAGTGATGACGATGATGATGATGACAACAAACACCACTATGATGATGATGATGTTGGTGATGATGATGCTGGTGTACTCACATTTTTGGGTGACTTTTATAGGTTGAGCAACAATAGTAGAGAGAGAGAGAGAGGGGGGAAGGGAGAAGTAGAAGGCAACAATCGATGTAGGATGACGATGACAACAATGGTGTATTACTGTGACGGTGGAAGAGGACAATGAATCATCAATCCTAATGTCTTTATGTTGTTATGTTTAATTGAATTTGTTATTGTTGTAGGTTATGGATTTATTAATTTGTTTTAACTATAAATAAGGTTTTATGATGGTTTATAAGGATCATTTTTGTCTGAAAACGAAAAAAAGGAAGCTGGGGGGCTGGGTGTATTAAAAGTAGTGATTTTGGAGGTTTGGATTCATGAGTTATATCAAAAATGTCAAAATCAGTATCTATTTCCATCATTTTGGTATGCTTTTCAATAATTTCGATACCTATTCCCAATAATTTGGAACATAATGTCGAACAATTCGATACCTATTTATAGAAGTAGCAAAATCAATTTAAGCAATAGGAAAACCAATTTAAAATCGGTACTAATGTCAATAATTCAATACCTATTTTCAGAACCGGGAAAAGCAATCCAAATGATCAAATTGATTGATATTACAAACTCAGATAAAGAGCCAATTTAATTGAAAAAAAAAAAAAACTAAACAACAAACGTGTGAAGCACATCCCAAGTTGGAATTGCAACTATATTCGTGTATGCAAGTCAGCACGCACCTTTCGAAGGTGAGGTTGGATTATGATTTGCACCCCGTGTGCGAGAGAGCATCTATGCTTCACTAGTTACTTTTGTTTGCAAAGAACAAAAGATCACATGTTGACTTATTGGAAAATCAAATCATTGGATATCCTAATTTCGATTTTATTGGATACTAAGACAGTAAAAAATCCACGTCATACTATATTTATTTGCTAGTTGAAGGAACTATTTCTTGGAAGAGTGCTAAACAGACATTCATAGCTTATTTCACTATAGCAACTGAGTTCATAATCTATTATGAGGTATCTAATCAGGAGATATAACTGTGAAATTTTATCACAGGGTTGCAAGTTATGGATTGTATTGAAAGACCATTAAAGATATATTATGACAATAATTCGACTATGCTTTATTCCAATAACAATAGAAATTCTATGAAGTCGAAGCACATAGACATCAAGTTTCTCTTTGTTAAAGAAAGAGTTTAGAGTCATCAGATGACTATAGAATATATCAGGACAAACTCCATGATTGTAGATCTACTTATTAAGGGATTACCGCCCAAGGTCTTTCATGAACACTCTACTCATATAAGTGTTGTTTTGGTTGATGATATGCATATTTAGTGGAAGTTAGTATTTTGGTGTTCTTTATTACAAACATGTTTTATATTTATTTTCTATAGAATAAAGTATATAGCTCATTTATAAACTCTTAATATTATTTGTGTTTGATCTCACTGAAAATTAAAACTAAACTAATTGGAAATATACACGTTTAAGATCATATTACATGTAATTTCTATTCTACGCATCCATGCTCGATCTATGTCATTGAATATATTAGTATGGTAACCATTGACTGGTCTAGTTACGAATATATATATATATATAACAAAGGTCGCTTTGATCTCATGCTAATATACTAGATGGACCAGATTGTAATTAAAGGGATATTTTAGAACGGATAGCTTTTTAGTACACACACAAGACTATTGATAATATAACTATTTCAGGAAACATATGTAACCCAAGTGGGAGATATTGTTGGGATTTTTTATAATTTATTATTATAAGCTTACATATTAAATAACAATTATATTATAGATTATCTAATTTAATATAACTAGATAAGTGATCTATTAATTGGGCTCTAAAGATATTCATTGGGTATAAACTTTAATGTGTGAAAACCCAATACTAATTAAATTAGGGTTAATGAGAACCTAATTTGAGTTAATATATAAAGAATATTATAAGGGTTATGGTTAACAAGTCAACTCAACATACGTAAAATTTTCGCTCTCCTTCTACTTCCCCATATAGAGCATCTTAAAGTGATTTGACTGTGGAAAAGACTCTATCTTTCTTTAGTTTGTCAATATGGATTCAGATATACCTTTTTTGTAATAATTTTTGATGATTTTATATTAGATTCTAGACTTTAGTGTTGGTTTTTATCTATTAAAGTTAGAGAGCATATATGCTTCACAAGTTACTTTTTATGCATTTATATACCAAGCTTCATTCCTTTATTTTTTTAATGTGGGACTTTCTTTCCAATGGGTGCATTTTAAGCTTCAAATTATCATTCACCCAAGCACCGTTTTGACCAAAAGAATATATCAATTTGATTACCTTACAAAGAAGAACACAAATCTATCTTGTTATTCTAAAACTGAGATGATAATAAAATAAATAAAACTCAATCAAAATGGTTTATGAAAATAGACTTTTGTCTCTTATTTCCAACAAAAATGAGAGAGAAAGAGATGAGAAGAGAGCTATACTTTTTTGTCTTATTCACTAAGGATAAAATTTGTTACCGTTCACAATTTTACATGATACAAAAATTAAACAATTATTTCAGTGAATTTTTCACAAGGAAAGCCAAATTTGATGACAATTTTCACCATTTGCACCGACACAAAATATGAAGGAAAAAAGAGATCCAAGGTCTGTGGTGTTTATCAAACCAGATAAAACAAAATCCTAATACAGGTGCTTCAAAATGTCTGTGTTAACATGCCAATGACACCAATGACATGTTTCTTACAAGATTCCCCTTGAGAGAGAGAGAGAGAGAGAGAGAGAGATGTGATTCACTACTCACGAGAAAGATAACGGATGGATGAAAGTTCAATTCACATGCCTTGTAGTTTCGGTTGTCTCTCAACTTTATTTTCAAGATGAGTGCGGAGCCATTTCGTGTCTCATCAAATTTAACGATTATTGGCGTGCGTGTATCTAAAATCTGTTACAACCTGATATAACTAAACATAAGTGAAAGAGGATTGTTGTTTGTGAATTATGATTCTGACTCTGTTTCTTTGGCAATTGGTTAAATTTCATAATAGGCGACAGGAATGATCTAATTTTATTTGCTTCCCACTTGCCAACTCTATTTCCCATATTAAGAAATTAATTTCAGGCTTTTTAGTAAGAATTTGAGTTTTATTACTGACTTTTTTTTTTTTTTGGAATAACTGCCCATACATCATAAATACTAGATATCGTGTATACTACCGAATATTTTTTATCAGGGTCTTGGAGACATAGTTTGAAACTAGAGCTCTTAAAAGTGAGAGAATAGACTTACATCATGTGGAAAAATTGTTTTCAAATTAAGGGCCCTAATGCAAATCAAACCATGGACCTGACTATGATGAGCCAAATACAAATGTGTTTGGTGCCACTACACCACATAGCGGTAAGCTATTTTATTACCTACTTGTTTCTTCTTCTTCTCCTTCTTTTCTTTGTTTCTTTAGCTTTATCAAAGCAAACATAATGGTTTGCGATTGGCTGTCAACAAGAAAAATAATAGGAAAGACATAAATCATAATAATGACCCAAAGTAAAAGTTCACAAATATATATACACATATGTACATACATATATATATAATTTGCTCCTTGTTATTCAACTCTCAAATCATATATGAAAGAAGTATTTAGGAAACTCATATGTGATTTAATTCCTGGATTACAAATTGAAAAAGGAAGATATGAGGCTAAGGTCTTGTTTCGGATTTACTTTTCACCATGAAAGAAAAGGAGAAGAAATTTGAAATTTTCTATTGTTATTTGAATAGTATAATTTATAAAACCGTTGCCTCTTCTATTACAAAAGGGATATCTAAAGTTTTTGTTTTATATATATTTATATATATTGACGATTGGAATAAGTTTAGGGTTCAATCGGGACTAACAACTATAGGTATTGTATTATGATCTGAAAATCAGCTTCTCATACCCATATTGGGGGATGACCCACATGTATGAAAAGGAAATTAACCATGACTCATGGAAAGTGTCGAACCCGTAACCTCTCTTTTAAGAGGAGGAGATGGGGCAGCACTTGTCACAGAGCTGTTGTCCCATCAACTGTTATATTATATTCACTGATAGAAAAGATAAAAATGTAAATACAAAACTTCATTAAAGACGAAAAAAGTTTTCTCCTATTTTGTTTTGATAGCTCTTCCAAAAGAACATCAAAAAATTAATAAAAAATTTTTTCACGATTCAACCAAACACCTGCAAATGTCGCGAATCTAAAAAGCCAAAAGCCAACTTTTAAAATCATTGCCAAATAGAATCTACGTGCTTTGTTTCCTCACATTGGTCCCTCAGGTTAACAGAGAAAATATAAGTGAATATCAATTATTCGCACAAAATAAATAAAGGGGGTTCAAAACACCGTAGAGTCCATCCATCATTTTTTTTTTTCGTTTTTAACAATAGTATTAATCAGAAAATATGTTCAAATGGATAAAATCATGTTTTCTTTCTCTGTTTACTTTCAGATTCTACAAATGTAAGAAGAAATTAAACTTTTTTTTTTTAATTAATTACCCATACATCATGTATACTAGCTATCGTGTATATTGTTGGATATCATTGATCAAGATTTTTGATATATAATTTGAAATTATAGTTCTCAAAAGTGGGAGAACAGACTCATATTGCTGGAAAAAAATTACCCCTTACATCAAGGAGCTAGTGAGGATGCATACTTGACAATATAATATATATATAATTTTTTTGGAAAAAAAAAAACATATAAATATAAATCATAAGATATGTAGGACCACTTTGTATGACCTCAGCGTTATGCATTATTTACTTTCACCCACAAAATGATGGGTCACATGCAGGAATGCCAAATAATCCAAGAAAACCCAGCTAGTGTTTGACGAAAAAGGAGCTGAGCTTGACTGCACTAGATCTTTCCATTTTCATGTATTTATTTATTTTAACATCAATTTAAAGAATATAATGTGAATGGGAAGAAAGAAACAAAACCCCCACTTCCCAAACACACGCAGGTCGGTCAGATTTGTTCTGATCTCTCTTTCAATCTTACCCTTTTTTTTTATCCTAATATTTAAAGGAAACACCTGTTTTAGTCCTTCAGATTTTAAAAAATATCAAAATTTTAAACCTCTTTTAAAAATAACTCTTTTTATCCCTAACATTTCCATAATTCTTTTAAAAAGTCTAAACCGTTACCGAATTAATGGTCAACAGTGACTTTAGATAATTTAAAATATAATTTAATAACTTAAATTTAAGAATATTTTAAAAATTTAACTTATAAATTCATTATTTTATAAAGATAATCTAATAATTTACGCACCATTAACAATCATCAAAAGCAAAAATATTTTTATTCACATTTTGTTAACGTTGATCATCAATTAACTAACGTTTTAGAGTTTTTTAAAGAGTTTTAAAAAAATTAGGGATGAAAAAATTATTTTTAAAAGAAATTTAAAAACTTGATATTTTTTAAAACTTTAAGGACTACAATGAAGTGTTTCCATATTTAATTTAGAATGATAAGATCAATATCTCACGTTAATTTTGAATATAATCATTACCTAAAAGCAAACATATGCCAATTGACACTTAAATTGCCCATCATTGTCCCCTTTGTTATTATTTATTATTATTTTATATTACTATTTTGAGAGAAAGGAATTTGTCAGTTATGATGATTTCTACAGGATTGACTGAGTCATTCAATATTATAATTAATAAAATAAAATGGGTTTTACTTTCTGAAGCAAATCTAGATTTGCATCATAATCAAATACTATTTTAAATGGTCTACACATTTGGGTAATTATGGGTCTAGGTATTGTCTTATAGTGGGGGTATACGTGACAAAACCTTTTTATGAAAATATATGTGACAATACCTGCCTTATTTTTTCATCTCAGAAAAAAAACCTGCATTATTCTTTTTTTCTTTTTTTTCAGTGACATATTTCTTAAGTTCATTTAAATGTACTGTTATGAATATGTAAAAATAGTGTGTGGTATTAAATATAGATTTTATCATCAATTTTCACCCTTGCTAAATTACATAAGGTGCTAAATAAAAATAAAAGTGAAACTTGTTCATAAAAGAAAAAAAATTAGAACTTCACATTCTCTCATTGTTCAAATAATTGGCGCACTTCTTTTCACATTTGAGTCTCATCATTATTTATAAAATCTTAAAGTGTAGGAAATTTCACTTTTATGAAAATTACTTTCTAGATCCTACTTATAGTGGTTGTTTTCATAGCCGACGACTCTTGACCTAACCTATAGACTTTCAAAAATTAAAATAAAGTTAAAAAATTCTTTTAAAGGACTACTTTAATTGGTAGCTATTTAGGTGGAAAATGATTCAAATACTTGTATAAGGAAAAATGATTCTATCG
The DNA here is from genome assembly GCA_021234005.1 of Nephelium lappaceum. Lineage (NCBI taxonomy): Eukaryota > Viridiplantae > Streptophyta > Magnoliopsida > Sapindales > Sapindaceae > Nephelium > Nephelium lappaceum. Next base: position 14,301,906 of record CM038004.1, read on the forward strand.
AAAAAGAAAATTATAAAAATATCTCCAAACTCATTTCCGGTCCTTTTTCATTACTAAAATGGTATTTTATGTTGTCTATGGTCCCAAAGCACATGTATATCGGGTTGAGGATTTCAGAAAAGTCTTTCCGCAATGTTTTAAGTAATGAAAACTGATCTTTCACCATCATGATATGGTATGGACTGTGATGGGAAGTGCATTTGAGAAAACAAGTCAAGAATCTGACCATGTCTCCCTTCGCATAAAAAATCTATGCAGGACAGTCTTATCTAGGAACATTCGCTCAGAAGATAACATGGACCATGTGTGGCAAATTAGTACGTGATCAACAAAAGATCAGCAACGCTTTATATGTTGTAAATGAAAAAAACAAAGCTTTGTATATGATAACAATCAAAGTAGTATAAAAATTAATTCAAAAAAAAAAAAGGGAAACTAAACTAAAAACGAACCTCCCCTTCCAATCCCATCCTCCTCCCCCCTCTCCCCCCCCCCCCCCCCCCCCCCCCCCCCCCCCTACCCTCCTTCCTTTTTTTCTTTTGAAATAAAACGAACCCGTTTTTGTGTAACAGAAATTTCCTTGAATTTTAGATTGTTCGGCCGGTCGGGATATGATCACCAATTATAAAATCAAGTCCTTAAATCACAGTGTAAAATGTCTTGCCCTTCGTTCTCTCTTCTCTATTCTATGTTCTGAAGTCTGTGTGTGTTTTTATAAAGTGATTTTCTCATCAACCTTAAAAAGACATAAACCATTATGTATTTATACGCTGACCAAAGTGGTAGTTATCTTCTGATAACTTCCAATAACTGCCAACCAGTTATTTAATCCAATCCCAAATGAATGGATTTGAATTAAGTCATTTTGAGTTAACATGACTCATAATCCAATAACCCAACATCTCTCACTTACATGAGACAAGTCAAACAGAACTCACAAAGAAAACATTGGTAACTCTTTTATGATAACGCATTGAGGCATTCATATAGACAAATACACCGTGTGAGCTATAAACGACAATATATGACATAGGTTGATTTTCAAATCTCAATTATGCTACTACACAAGAGATTGAAATTTTGTTTATTATCATGTCCTAGATTTAACATTATTTAATTTGTTCAACTATATTTAATCCCTCAACATAATATGCTTGATCCTCCAATATTCCATATAATTACAATTGTAATTCCAAATTGTAATTTGTCACGACATATAACTCTATGAACAAATAAAATTCATTAAACCTTCATGTCTCATTTTGGTCTTTCAGTCAATAAAATGACAGATACCATAGATATGTCCTATAGGCCGCATTATTGTAGTCATAAAAGACACACTAATTATTCAAACATCACTCCGTTACATTAAGAGAAAGGAAACAATCACTGAGGACATAGGTAGAAGTTTTATAGAAACTTCAATAGTACTTACACAATGAGGAATCAAGCGTAAACTCACTCATTTTCTATGTCAATCATAATAAGCACATGCAATATGAAATGCATGCTACAATGAATCTTGTCCCTCAATAAAAACACGTATGTCTGTTGTATTGAGATTATTCACTATACAAATCATAGTTCAAACGCTTTCTAGCACCTAACTTGAATTCCTAAAAGTTCATCTTTTAGGCACCTATTATTAAGAAACTCACATATGACTTAATCCAGTTCTCATTATGGTAATGATATATCATGAACGGTTTAACAATTAATTTTAGGTAGAATCTCATCCTGACCATAGTCAAGGCGACATTCATATATTTCAAGCCCTCAAGGGAACCTCATCTTTATCTTCTGAAAATATATGTGTCTTATCTTGACTTGTTGTCCTAATTAGTAAGGCAACTGTACGTGTAAGAATATCAGTCTCAAACCTGATGACATACTTTCACAAAAAATTTATATGATATGAATTTGTGTTAGTTTTTAGAACCAAAATGACATATTTATTCATAAAACAGATACGGTTTAACGTAATAATCACAACATCACAATCTATGCAAACCTAAAGATCTAACATGTGATATAAATACATCTTTTATTACAACTTTTGTAAACAGAACCGCTACCATCTCATGCATAGAAACAAATGTCAACAAAACTCGTCAAAAGTTATTAGTATTTTAAATTCTATAAACATATTGACAAATTGAATACCTCTTAACTTTCGTAAACTTTTTGAAAGTATTAATTGAATAAATACCCCATGACATTTATAAATTTTTTAAAAGTCGTTAAAAGTTACTGAATATCTTATAACTTTCATAGACTTTTTAAAAGTCATTAAAAGTTTATATTGAATACCCATGACTTGTATAGAGTATAGAGTCTTAAAAATTTAAATTGAATATATCCAAACTTTTGAATCCCATAAAAGTTTATAAAAGTTTAGATTGAATACACCTCTAATCTTATCCAATCATTTATAGTGGTTGTCACATGTCACTGAATCTTCAAAACATCAATAATAATCATATCACCACTAGATTCAAATATTTTTCACCAACAATTACCTATAGCATTGGAAAGTCTCTTTCTGGGTCCGTTAAAGTGCCAATCAAACCTATTATACAAAATATAAATGGCATGCCATACAAAGAGAAGAGAATATGAACTGTAAATTCGAGGTAATCTGGGGAGTATATCTTAAGATATGTGTATTGTAATATATATTGAAAACTAAAAATTCATTAATACTTTCTCAAATTTGCGAACAACAAACTTACAAGCGCTAATCCCCTAGTTAAATTTGGGAACACATAAACAAAGCCAACAATCAACCAGTTTACATCCTCAAAGAGGAGGAATCAAGGATGGTCAGATGGATTGTCAAGCAATTCCCAGACAAGGAAATGGTATGACATCTTTGTATCCACCCATCCACGCATCCACATGAAGCTAAAACACAAATTATATTATAATGCACTTAAAACATAAACATCAAAATCAGCATAAACACAACAAAGAGTCTCTACAATTGACTACCTTGCACAAAAGACAAGAATAATATTATATATATACAATTGGAAACTTTCAAAGGTTTGGATATAGACACCCTGATAACAACGTCAGCCATGTCCATAAAAAAAATTCTAGAAGCCGTCAAAAGCTTTGGCCAACAAGGAAGTCTTTGTTGATTGCTAATCTTCAACAAAACACGATAATCGGCCTTCAGTCCTACAAAGCAAAAAAGTTTTTAAAGGGTAGATCTAGATATCATCTGGATTCGACCTTAAAACCCCAAATCTCCTAAAAGAGACTGAGAGGATGATGAAAATAAGAAGAAACTTGATCGATGCTCTGAGTAAACTCCAATTTATACATCGATTCGGTTTTTAAGGGTTGGATCAAGAAAAATTATGGATCTAGCCCTTAAAAACCTCAAATCTAATAGAACGATAAGAAGACGAGAATAAGAGGAAAACGACAAAAAAACATATTAAAAGGTTGGATCATACTAGAGACAACAAACTTCTACGAAGCTTTCTCTTTGTAGAAGTCGAGAGAGTTTTCTTTCTCTAGAAAAAGAGAGAAACTTCGAGAAGACTTTGTAATTTCTTTATACATATATAGTGATTTTATCATCAGTATTTGTTAACTTTAAAAAGTTAGGACAAACCAATCAAATTCATCCATTACACTTTCTCTCATAAAACAAATTATTTCTCTTATTTAATTCAAATACAATTGATGAATTTGATTGGTTCGTTATAACTTTTTAAAGTTAGGAGGCATTGATGGTAAAATCAATATATATATATATATATATTCTATCATCGTGTTTTTTCAATTATTAATTAGATAAACACTATCCTTAATCATTTCTAAATCTCTATTTTCTTACTCTCTCACATGACTTAAGATATTGAAAAATAAATGGCTACAACATCATTGATATCCCTTGTGTTTTGAATATAAATCATAGATAAGTTTTCGTATTTTTCCAATTGTATCAATCTTCCTTGATTTCTTAAAACTTTGTTTGAAAACCAAAATTAATTGATTAATGTGCCCTTCCTCATATTTTCTTAAATTTCTTGAAATAACTTTCTTACATTTGATGCTTATGATAGAACCATTTTCAAAATTGCTAAGTAACTCTCTCTTTTTCTAATAATGCATACGAAAAAAAAAAAAAAAAACCCTTTAATGAGGCTTGACAATTAAAATTTTTTTTTTTTTAAAATCTAATATTGAACTGATTATAAGTATCCTAAATGTTGTACATTTCCCCACTAAGCGTGTTTACCACTTGTTGGACAAATACATATGGAAGTGTACCAAATATTCACTAACAGAAAAAATAAGATAAATCCAATCATACAACACACGAATTTAAGTTAAAAATCCAAACCAGAGAAAACACTACAACAAAACAGGTCATCCATACCAGGCATTGCCCGGTATGGTTGACTATCCATACCGAATGGTCTGCCCGGTATGGATACTGTCGGTATGGATAATACGAGTATCCATACCGGGCATGTGCTTGGCATGGAAAATGGTTATCTATGTCGGGCACATGCCAAGCATGGATACTCCCATTATCCATACCGAGCATGTGCCCGACATGGATACTAATTTTAACCTGTCACAATTTCCATGAAAACAGCATGTAGTCAACAGAGGATGAAGAAAAATATTGGTCACAATGTTGTAAAAGAATGAAAAAAAACACAAAACAAATATAAATTGTTAGTACAGACATCAATTCAAGGTTGGTACTAGTAATCTATTTGGCAACAGTCTTTGAGGTCTCTAAATTCAGTTCTTGCACTAGGCATGCACTATTAAGAGCTTATGTACAATTCCACCATACAACATCAAAGAAAGCAATCCAGAAAGTACTAATTGCAACCATCATTATATCCATACAAGTGGTACCATCATAATCTCCAGTTCTATAATAAAATTTTAAAAAAGTTAAAAAGAAATGTTCACCTTAGAATAAGAGTGGTATAATTAGACAAGTTCGGAGTGGATGATCCCCTCAAACCTCATCCTACCACACCAAGGCCCTCACCAACCCCTTAATGCACCAAGTCAGCAGAGTCACAATACATGCTTGCGTAAATTAAAGTCTTTATTGAGCAATTACCAAACACAATTTACTACATTTTCAAATCTTGAACTTTACCCAAGCATAATTACAACTTACCATATGAGATTTCGGTGTTAATTTGATAATAATTGGCCAAAAATTTAATGAGGTTCCACCATTGTATCTAATAGTCTAACTTAAACTAGTCAAAATCAAAAGTGTACAAATCCTCTATGTCTTCTTTAAAACATGGTAACTCAGACCACATATTGTGGTCCAACTTTAGTGATTACGACACAACAAGTGTGGTGAAATTGTCAAATTAAATTCCTCACAATGGGAAAAATTAATTGTAGCACGTTCAAACTAGTATACAGAAATAATTACACATCACCACTTTCACATGCTAATCAATTCTCCCATCTTTAAGGAGTAATCCTATGCAACCACAAGTTGCTATCTTAAAACCTTCTAAAATATTCTTTGAAACCAACAAACAACAAAATTTTCTGCCCATTTTCATTATCACTCATGGCGTCACGATTGCAAATTCACTGACAAAATTTTAACAATACCCGAATCCTCTTCAAAATAATAACTTCGCGTTACCCGAAAAGTTAAAATCCTTTGCATTGATTACCTCCACAATCTGATACAAAAGCAACTAAATTTCGAATGATAACATTACACAATCCACCCATTTGATGGATCAATTTATTAGGCAAAAGCTATAACAGAGACACCTTCTTCGAATATATCAACTAAAAACATTCAAAAACCATACAACACGAATTCGAAACAACAAATCGACTATATAATTCAACAAGCAAACAAAATTTTGGCTTATTTGATATCGAAACCATATAACAAACCTTAAACGAATATTTGAGACGTCTCTCAGTGTGGCAGTCCACCGACAAGTTATCGGCCACCACCATCTTCTCCAGCGCCTCCTCCACACTCCTCTCCTTGATCACAGAGTCATCGCGGTTGGTGTTCGACACTAGCACCATCTGCTCGTACTCTTCCTCTGCTGCCGTCCTCGTTTGCCGCCTCCTCCGCCTTCCTCGCCATCTCCGCTTGCTCTTGCTCCCGTAGTCGTTATAGCTCCACCTCTGTCACCTTAGACACCGGCACCGACACTCTGTTTGCCTTCTTGTCTGGCTTCCTCATCGACTTCTCCAGCTCCTTCTCCTCCAACTCCGTCAGACACCTCGACAGTCGTGCGGTCGGACTTGTTTCGGTCTGTAGCGCGACGATCAGAAGAAGAAGAAGAAGAAAAAAAAGAGAAGAAGAAAAATAAAAAGAAGAAAATGAGAAAGAGAAGGACGAATAAGAAGAAAATGAGAAGAAGATGATAAAAATGAGACCGCCGTGCCGACAGTCAGAAGGAGCCCGATCGACTATCGTGCGATGGGACTTGTTCCGACCGGTCATGCAACGATCAAAAGAAGAAGAAATGAGAAGAAGAATAAGAAGAAGAAGAAGAAAGGTAGAAGAAGAAGAGAAGAAGAAGAACAAAATGAGGGAAGACTCACCGAGGGTAGATCGACGGATAACGGTGACCGACGAGGCGAACGACTGGCTTTCGGAGCGACGATAGGCCGACGAATGGGGAAAGGCGTCGGCGGCTAAAGTGGAAGAGAGCTGATGTGAAAGAAAGAGAAAGAGAGAGAAAATTAGGGGAGGGGGAAGGGGGGGAAGGGGCAGAAAATTGGGTGCGGGTGTACCTCTTCAGGTTATGCATACCGGATGGGTCACGCTCGGTATGGATAATTCAAATACCATACTGGGCGGGTCGCACCCGGTATGGTATTTGGATTATGCATACCGGGCGCGACCCGCCTGGTATGCATAACCTAATTACCCATACCGAGTGGGTCAACCGCCCGGTATAAATAATGCCTTTTAATTTTTTATTATAAAATATTTTTATCCATACCGGGCGAGTCTTTCATCCGGTATGGATAATCCAAAATCCAATCCGGGCGCACCCCGCCCGGTATGGATAATGCGTTTTTAATTTTTTTTTTTAATAAAATAATTGTATCCATACTGAGCTTTTAATGCCCAGTATGGATATTCCGGTATTGTTGGATTGTTTTGTTATAGTGAAAACCACGATTGTTAGAACAAGGAGCAAAAAGATATCACTATATATAAATTTACTGTAACCATATACTCAAGATTCTCTCCCTAACACTGAATCCTAATTACAATCAATCCCTAAACTCACTATCAAGCATATGGAGCCCATAGCTTACAACTAAACTCACCTACTCTAGCTCTATAGATGTCTCGCTACATCCTAGTGTGCATTCTAAAAAAAAAAAAAAAAAAAAAAAAAGTTCACTATTTATAACATAAGTTTACTTGATCACAAAGTAATCAAAAAACCTTTTTAGGAAATGTCTTTCCTTACTCCTAAGGTAATTAGAAACCCATCAGAATTGAAAATTTTGTAATAAACTATTTTTCGCTCAAAATTGACTCCACTAGCTTCTTGGGGTGCATGATGATGTGTCCTATCTCTTTTCCCAATGTCGTCTACAATGCTAAATCTCTCTCGATCTACGCTTTTTAATAGTATTTTGCTAAACTCAAAACAAACATCGTTGGGACTACTTTCACATCAATTAAAGTTTATTAGTAATTGAGCAAAAATCCCAACATTGAAACCTTCTAAGATCAAATTACATGTGCAATAGTCAAATCTACTTCCATAATCAAAAAATACCCCCTCCATAATAAAAAGAAGAAAATTTGCAATATACTTGGAAAATCTGTATCATAGGACTCAAATATAGAAAGGGAGGTGCACCCTACTTGAAGAGATATATTAAAATTAAGTAAAAAAGATATTTCACATTTGAAATACTTGTCTAGAATACTCAAACTTTGTTAATTTATTCTTTCTACAAAGCAAATAAAACTCTTGTTAACTTTTGATATAATTGAACATGTTCTACATAAAAGGTTTTATGATAATTTAAGCACAATAGTAATTAACAGAAGTTATATAATAATAATAATAATAATAATTCTCCGATCAGGATGTTCTTATTTTTTATTTCAAGATCACAAATTAGAATTACTCATTTTCACTGGATCCCATCATAGAATCCATTAAAAATACGTGGATCTAATTAATGGTCATGAAATAAGGATTTCATAACGTCCTCACCATAGTATCTTCACGCGCCTTTTAAAAGATGCCTTCTCTAGGTAGAATAGACACCAGGATTAGCATATGAGAAACCCAAACACACAAAAGAAAGTGGAATACAGACTGTTATTTACCAGACTATACACATAACACAGTCTCTCTACATGCTCTACTCCTTCTATATATACATAGAACCCATACACAATCACTCCACAAACAACAACAAAACACCCCCACCCCTCGCATCTCTCTCTCTCTCTCTCTCTCTCTACACAGAGCCATGAAAAGCCACCTGATTCTTCTAACCCTTTTCTTCTTTTCACTCTCTCTAGTCCAAGGTCTCAACCCTAAATGTTCAACCCTAGACAGTGGGTCAACCCTCCAGGTGTTCCATGTTTTCAGCCCATGCTCTCCCTTCAGGCCCTCCAAGCCACTCTCATGGGAAGAGACTGTACTCCAAATGCAGGCTAAAGACCAGGCCAGGCTGCAGTTCCTGTCAAGCCTGGTGGCCAAGAAATCTGTGGTTCCCATAGCCTCAGGCAGGCAGATCATACAGAGCCCTACATATATTGTCAGGGCCAAGATTGGTACACCCCCTCAGACCATGCTCATGGCCATGGACACCAGCAATGATGCTGCTTGGGTCCCTTGCACCGGCTGTGTTGGCTGCTCCCCCACTGTTTTTGACCCTACTAAGTCCACCACTTTCAAGACTCTTGGCTGTGAAGCTGCTCAATGCAAACAGGTAATTTATCTTGATTTTCTTTATTTAGGTTTAGCTACATTAGCTGTCATGACTTAATGTTTTGCATTTCACACACGCGCTCACGCGCCGCCGAAGTGGTCCCAGACTGGCCCTGGAGGTTATGGTTTATGGGCTAGTTAACCATCTTCTCACGATTTTTCCTTTATATTGAAAAATAAGTTTCAAAATTCATTAAATGTGAAGTAAACTTGTAAATGTTCTTCAACATAGTGTAGAAAATAAATGTTTCTAATTTCCTAGCATTGCCTAATATTCTAACAAAATAAATCCACTAAAGACGCTAATCAAGATCTCGCTTCCTCATTAAATCATGGTTTTTAAGAGTCAAATTGGGTTCCCAATTGACCTTTCCATGATCATTGTCCCTTCCATAAGGGACAGACAAAGCTCTGCCTATCTTTTTCTCCGTTTAATTCTCTAATTCATTATTATAATAACCCCCTTTTTCAAAAAAAAAAAATTATTCTCCTACCCTTTAAGTGTGATAATGCAAAATTAAATATTAGATTTAATAAAAGAAAAATTAAATATTTCATAAATATTAATTTTTTATAGCCGCTAAAAATATCTATAACTGTGAAATAAAGGTACACCACAAGTCCTTTTTCATTTTTAGCTTAAACTATTGTGAAGTTGAATTAGAGGTCACTACCACACATTAATATGCACAAATAACCTTTTTCTAATGTACATTTAATTGACTAGTTATTTAATTAATAATTTCTTTATTTATCAATGAGTGTGTCCTCATTCTCACACTGTGAGTCCGTGACAAACCAAAAAGGGTTCACGGGCCAAAATGTTTCACGAACTACTTTCACTTAAACAAAAAAACACACATCATAAAATGACACCAAGTGACTAACCATGCCCGTCACTATTTACAGGTTCCCAACCCCACTTGCGGCGACGGCGCGTGCGCATTCAACTTGACCTATGGTGGCTCCACCATCGCCGCCAACCTATCACAAGATGTCGTCACTCTGGCCACCGACCCCGTCCCCTCCTACACCTTCGGTTGCATCAAGGCAGCCACCGGTAGCTCTGTTCCGCCTCAGGGGCTATTGGGCTTGGGCCGAGGCCCACTGTCCCTCCTGGCCCAAACCCAAAGCTTGTACTCGTCGACCTTCTCGTATTGTTTGCCGAGCTTCAAGTCGTTGAACTTTTCGGGCTCACTGAGGCTTGGGCCAGTTGGTCAGCCCAAGAGGATCAAGTACACCCCATTGCTAAAGAACCCCCGCAGGTCATCACTTTATTATGTGAATCTGAATGCTGTCAGAGTTGGTAGAAGAGTTGTGGACATTCCACCAAGTGCTTTTGCTTTCAATCCAACCACTGGTGCTGGAACCATTATTGATTCTGGTAATGTTTTCAATTCTCATTCAGTTATGACTTCAAATTTTTTATAATACAATTTCAAAAATTGGCAAAACATTTATTGTAAAAACAGTTTATATGGGTAATTGAGTTAGTTTTTTTTTTTTTTGGAAATAATAAATGAGTTAGCTGTGAAATAGTTAATTTTGTATGAAAACATTTTTCTGATTATTTAGCAAATTTTTGTTTGACATAAAGAATGAATAATCTATATTTTTCTTAATTTAATAATTGATTATAATATACAATAAAGTTATGTAAATACTTGATTTCCTAAATTGCCACAGGCTTTAAATTCATTAGGTGTAAAATTTTTTAAAATAATATATTTTTAAAAAATATTTTATAATAAAATGCTTCCAATAAATCAAATTGTACGATTAGTGTGATCGATATTTATGTAACAAAATAAAAAGCGAATTGTAATTAAATAAACTCATAAATTATAATTAATTATAGTTTTTTTAATTCTAAATTATATTATATCTTTTGTGATCAGGCACTGTTTTCACAAGGCTAGTGGCACCAGCATACACGGCGGTGAGGGACGAGTTCCGGCGTCGCGTGGGGCGGAACCTGACGGTGACATCCCTGGGAGGGTTCGACACATGCTACACGGCCCCGATTGTGGCGCCGACAATCACGTTCATGTTCTCAGGCATGAACGTGACGCTGCCACCGGACAACCTGCTCATCCACAGCACCGCCGGGAGCACCACCTGCCTGGCCATGGCCGCCGCGCCTGACAACGTCAACTCCGTCCTCAACGTCATCGCCAACATGCAGCAGCAGAACCACCGCATCCTCTTCGACGTCCCCAACTCCAGGCTCGGCGTTTCACGCGAGCTTTGTACTTGACGTGTGAAAAGTATTGAAAAAAAAAAAAAAAAAACATGCTGTTTGTTTCCTGGGAAAGTGAAGGAGGAAACAAACAAATTAAAATGATTTTGCAGGGTGTTTTTTTTTTTTTTTTGGGGTTTTTTTTTTTAATGGGTTTGTCACGGGTTTTTGTGTATTTTAATTTTGAGCATGTTGGGTTGTCGGTTTGTTGGATGTTTAAGATTGTGATGAGAATGAAGGGTCAGATCTAGTGGGTCTTAGATTCGTACTGAGTCACGGGGTTCGATGCAAGTGCTTCCAAAATTAAAAATAATATTCTGCTAAATTAATTAATTCTGATTTTGTGAAATTTTTTTTTTCCATTTTTGGACAGAAGCGAAGAACAAGTTTTTAATAATAATAATTTTGATCTTTTTCAAAAAAAAAAAAATAATTTTGATAAAAATAAAACTTTTACGTTTACTTTTGGAAGAATGAAACTGTAAGATATGGGTCAGTTTTTTTTTTTTAATTTAATTTTTATTTATGTTTTTGTAGTTAATTAAATCCAACCTGATCAACTTAATCTAATAAAGGTTAAAGAATTTATTAGGTGGGTTTGGATTAAAAAATTTTTAACCTAATCCACATTAGGTTAGGAGATTTCCAACAAACCTAATCCGAACATGAAAATACATACCCCTATATATCATGTTGTTGTAAACAAAGGGAATCACAATCAGACTAATATTTTCTAGATATAAAATAAAATCGGAATAAAAATATGAAGAGTGAAGTTGAGAAGAAGTGCTTTTATTTTATTTCTACCAAAGTTATGGATATAACCCAGCAAAAAATTATACTACTATTTATACAAAGGCTAGACAATCAAAATGTCCTAAAATATTATGGTATTAATATTTTTATTTCATCTCATTATTTTTTATTTTTGAGTCTCACTAAATATGCTTTTAGATAAATTTATGCTTTGAAATAAAAAATTAATTTTATATTCTTTAATCTCTTTTATTGTCACAATTTTTTTATTCTCTATCTAACATCTTCTCCAACAAATTCTCTCTCTTCTCCTTCCAACATCTTTCTTCTAATTATTAATCATCATCATCATCATCATCATCATCTTTTTCTTCTCCATTTTCCTCATTTTCTTCTCCTTCCTCTTCTTTCTCATCATCATCACTATCATTATCATCATCTGTTTTTTCTTCTTCCCTTTCATCCTCCTCCTCTTCCTATTTCTCTTCTTCCTTCTTGTCCTCCTCCTCCTCCTCATCTTTTTTTTCTTCTTCTTATTCTGTTTCATCTTCTTTTTTCTCTCCTCACTCTTCTTCTTCATCTTTCTCTTTGCCATATTTCACTTTCTCTTCTTTTTCCTCTTTTTCTTCCTCCTCATTTCCTTCTTCCTCTTTTTCTTTTTGTTTGTCTTCTTCTTCCTTATTTTCACAACAAGAAAAACTATGGTAACTTACAATAAGAGAAGTTATTATGAGCCATCATGGCTCACAGCAAGAAAACATAAATCTGCGTTTGCCTATATGTCTTTTTCCAGGAAGGAGTAAAACTCCTCACCAAAGATGGAAGAGAAGAAGAAGAAGAAAGAAAGAAGAAGTAGAATTAGAGATACCGAATGTAAAAGAGAAAAAATTAGTTGAAAAGACATTAACAATGAGATTGGAGAATATAAAGTTTTTTTTTTTTTTCTCGAACGGCAATTTTGTGCAAAAAAATATCCCTTAGAACTCAAATATTAAAAATAATGGGATTAGATAAAAATGTTATCTCCTTATCTCTATGAGCCATTTAGTGACAATTTCACTTATACAAATCTTCACCCAATAATAAAGCTCCAACAAACACATTTACACATGACTAAACTTCTATATTTTATTATTTGAAATATTGCATATGTGGCAATGATTTCTTGTCGCATGTCTTTCCAAGGTCGGCCTATGACCGTCCTGGATCCCCAAGTTTTATAAATTATCAATTTTTTTCTATAATTAGTTAGTAAAGTAAATACATAATTAATGTTTTAAATATTGTAGATAGGCTTGAAACAGTTTGTGCAGTAAAGTGGCCTTTAGTTTGTCGCCTCCAACCCAAGTTCGAATCCTCAATTTGATTTTTAGTTTCTCCTTTTTTATTTTTGAAAAAAAAAATTTAAAAAGCAAGTGTGCTACTTATTTTTATTGACTTAATTTACTTGAACAAATATTATATTTCTAAGATACAAAATGCTTTAGGGCAAACACCATTGGTGTGCATGCATAAAATCAAAAGCAAGGACAATTTTACATGGGGAAAAACAACAATTATTTTGATAAAATTAAAATAACGGTGAGTTTCTAAATTTTTTATAAAACTCAAGAACGCTAGATTTATAAAACAATAAAATAAAAGAAGAAAAAATAATAAGAGATCTTTTAGTTTCTGTATTGATCTTTATGAATTGTTAACTACTTTGTCTTATTTGATATGTTTCTACACTAAAAAAACAAGTGAGTGGATAATATTATGTAGAACTATTTTTACTTACTTTTGATTTATTTTCTAAAACAAAAAAAAAAAAATCAAATCAATGTATATGAAAGGTGAGTGTTTAATTTTGGTTATACAAAGAAGAAAACACAAATTCTTCTTCTCTATATTTGCTGTAGAAAATATAAGAAATTTTTTTTTTTTTCCTTTCTTTCTTAAACATACAGCACAAAAAACCTAAAACCTTATGAAAAGAAAATTCATTCTTTTCCATTACGATTTTCATCAACTCAAAATTAATATTGAACCCCTTGTTTATTAAAATTAAAGTTTTGGCTTATATGACATGATTAATTCAAAACTAATTCATGTTATATTCAAGATCGAACCTGTGATCTTTAATAAATTAGTTCATAATTAATTTAAACAAGAGTCACATTTATAATCGAATTCAAAACCTTTTATAAAATCAATTAAATAATTATTAATTCATAATCAATAATTAACTAATTAGTTATTAAATAATTTGAATAATCAGTAGTATTCAAACACTAAGTGAATACAAATTTTGCTATTAATATGACAAACGTAATTGGACAGTCCAATTACAATATTCTATGTACACGTTTTTTATAGTAAAATGAGTTATCAAGGGAACCTGATAAACTTATAGTTTTGAGCTTCAATAATATCAAATTATTAATTAAACTCTTTAATCCAATAATTCACTATTATTAATCTTAGAGTTACTTCACTAAAGATATAAGATTACATTCTCAAAACTGCAGATATTTTCATACAATTTGAAAATTTTAGTGTCTAGTGATTTAATTACTATATATGATTTGAACCTCCATAAATAGTTTATAATTAGAGCTAGGTCAAAATGTTTATTTCTCTAATTATTTCTTGATCCTTAAATATCATTGATTCTTTCATAAATAATATATCCATAACAACTTATGAATTATTTTTCCGTTTACTAATAAATATAAAGTTAAGTATTCTTATTATTGAAGGTCTGAATCAACGTTTAAAGGAACTACTTCTTTACTTTTAGCAAGAATGAGTGTATTCTACTATTATATAGAATATTCTCAGCTACTTACTAAAATCACATCCTCAAAATACGAAGTTATTGACTGAACATCTACATGGATTTTACCCATATAAATCAAAAGATATAACTCAACAAGTAAGAGTTCATAATACACTTAGGATCAAAATCAATTCATATATGATCATCTGATCGATACATATGAATATCTAAGTTTAACAGATATTGGTTAGAGACTCATGCTTATCGTGGGTCCAGTCCTATATAATTTTTATTATATAAGGTGCCTCTATTTCCATATTGTCATATGAATGGTCTTGGATAAGACAGTCGTACCAAATAAGAAATAGACCGTAATTGTAGATTTACCACAAATAAAATACTCAGGTTTGTTTGCTTTCTACAGACTCTTTAGGTTACTTATTTTAAACTAAATTTGAATGTATATAATACTTATATACTTAATTTGAAATTACGTTAGTAATCAAGAATATTTCAAATGATATTCACAATTTTTGGAAAATATAAAAATTGAATGAAATGATTACTTTATTAATATTTATAAAACCGTTTACACAATTGCAAACTCTTATGACATAAACCCCAACAATCTCCCATTTGTTCTAGAGTAGATGGTACATATCTGATAACCTTAGACCCTCTATATGAACTTCAAACACTTTAGCTGTTAAGGTTTTCATAAACAGATCAATAAAGTTGTCTTATGATGTGATCTTCATCACGTTCATATCTCCTCTTTGAATGATCCCTGTAATGAGATGATATTTCCTTTCCATATGCTTCTCTCATTTGTGGCTTCTTAATTCTTTGGAATTGACCACTGCACCATAATTATCACAATAAAGGGTGAGTGATTTATCCATCTGAAACAACTTTCAAATTAAATTTGAACATGGATTTCCTAGAATCCTTGTTTGACTGAAAATCATAATTTATGTATCTTAATGGAATCAAATCATTTCCAGAATACATAAGCATTTAGTTCTCGTTCTTTGAATATATTTGAAAATATGCTTTACAGTCACCCAATGATCCTATTCTTGGTTGGATTGATAACGACAAACTATTCTCACCGAATAACATATATTCGATCTTGTGCATAACATAACATACATAAGACTACCTACTCCAAAGACATAGGGAATCTGTCTTACATCCTCAATTTCTTGAGGTGTCTTAAGACACATTTTCTTAGATAAATGAACTCCATAATAAGAACCTAAATAACCTTGCTTTTGGAGTTCTGCATAAAAAATTGCATAAGAATATTGTCGACATACGATACTAGAGACAACACTAACAGTTTGTTTTTGTGATCCTGTATTATTTAAATCCCAATGACATAATTGGTTTCTTCCAAATATTTCAATTGGACTTGGCTTCTTTGGCGACCGTGAGGTCATTGGATGAATTATCGAGTAAATAGATTAGATCCGGACGTGGCTATTGCTCTGTGGCGATATAGACTCAACCCACTCCTACCTACCCCAAGGCACTATAACATGTTGGAATAAGAGAGGACATATTGGTAATAACCACTTCATTGGTTGGGGCCTGTATAGGCCTGCCTTTTGATCAATACACAGTTGAGTAGATTGATCACGAACGCTATAAATGTAGGAGCAATTCTAGTTAGGGAAGGCTAAGACGGCGCCTCATAGAGGAGTAGCAAGAGGGCGTTTATGCCTTGATGATAGGGCCTTATGAAGGGCCCAACCCATAGGGACAACACACCCCCTCACTTCGAGCGCACCTTTATATTGATTGAATCACTTTAACGGTCTAGTTGGTGGAACCAATGGACCACACGAGCTAGTTAGATGTGTGAGGCAGAGGGCTCATAGTACCCCTTTCTCATGATCCAGCCTTGTCTTTGATTCAATAGTAAATCACCTACTAAATGTGTATATATATGTAAATATATATATAAAAGTCTAACTCCATTGATTGAAATATAAGTGGAGTCTTATTTGCAAACCAAACCAAGGGGTCAAGTCAAGGGTTTGCACTTTTTTTTTTTTTTTTTTTTTAAATGTGGTAGTGTATCTTTTCTTTCATATCTACAATGAGAGTAAATGGTTTGGAATTCTATTTTTACCTTAATCACATATTATAGGAAGATTTTCCTTTTAGGTAAGAGCTACATTCCAAGCTATTAGGTCTTTACATACTCCAAATCCTTTAAAATCTAATTTGAGGCCTCTGCATTGGAGGACCAGAAGGAGAAGAAGATACTTCTGTAGTGGATTGGAACTCATTAAGTATAGCTATTGCCCACCTTGCAATATTAACAGCCTGAATAAACAAAATAATTACAAATTAAGAATTATCATCTCTCCTTCTTAATCATTCTTATTTAGCATTAGTATCTATGGAGAAGTTATAAGTGAAATTACAATATACAATAAGGATTACCAATTTTTTTTTTTAAACACCAGCAAGGATTACCATTCTTATTACATTTGTGTAGTAATTTTATTTTATTTTAATCGGAAAGAAATACCTAGATGCTATAAATTGTCTGCATTGCTTGCAGTTGCCTACAAACTTATTGTTAGAAAAAAGTAAACAAGTACAATCAATTCAAGGCCCAATTCTAGAGCATTAGACCTAAGTTACATGGGCATCAGCAGTGATTTACTACAGTGATACAGAGTTAGTGATTTTCACACACCTTTGAGATTTCCCATTAACAACAGGGAAAACCCTAACACGCTTTGGAGCCAAAAAAAATGTGATTTTCCCGCTCTTACTCCAAATTCCCAAAAGCAGACCCTTCCTCTTTCATCGGTCAATGGAGGCAGAGTGGGATAGAAAGTCAGTTTGATATGAAACATTTCGAGGCTGAATCTTCCAAAACAGTCACCAGGTTCCTGTTCTCATCATTTTTCAATTTTCTGGGTGTTTTTGTATGTACTAACCATTGTTGTATTCATTTCAATTCATTACAGAATGGAACGTAGGAGGAAGAAAATCAAAACCAGTGATGAAATGGGGATTGATCGGCTAAGCAACTTACCGGACTCTGTTATCCATCACATCCTCTCACTCATGGACGCCAAATATGCAGTTCAGACCTGCATTTTGTCCAAGAAATGGAAGTTCCATTGGGCTTATATTCCCTCTTACAGATTCAACCCATCAAATAGCTCAACTGATGTTGAATTCCAAGATTTTGTAGCCCATGTCTTGAACAATCGCAAGCTCTTCAATCTAATTAGACCAACGTTCCTTGTTAGTGACATAACTATGCCATCTCTTCTGAAAATGTTTTGTCGCTATGTTTTGTCATGTAGCATTGAAGAGCTTGATGTTAGAAAGAAAGTCCAAATCAATGATCAAATGGTTGTTGATCGGCTTAGTAGCTTGCCCGATTCTATAATCCATCACATTCTCTCTTTTACGGACACTAAGTGCGCAGTACAGACATGTGTGTTGTCCAAAAAGTGGAGGCGTCAATGGACTAATATCCACAGCCTCAATTTTGATCACTCAAGCTTTAGTACATGGGTTGGTTTCAAAGAGTTTGTCCTCAAAGTTTTATGGCGTCGCAAGTCCATTGATCTTCGAAAACTCAAGATTATTGGTGGAAGCACAGTTAGGGTGACATTAATGAGACCGGTTTTTGAGTATGCAGAACGGCATGGACTAAAAGAGCTTGAGACTGATGCCGTTGGCTATTTTCCTCGAACATTTGAGAAGGGTCGAGGAAACTTAGATGATTTCTTTATGTTTGAAACTTTGAGGACTTTGCAAATCTCATCAGCCACTTTACCTTCATTGTTTGATCTTTGGGAAGCTAATGATTTGCATAATGTGGATAATTTATACTTAGTAAATTGTGCTCTGCCTTCGTCTTCTAGGAAAATATTTACTTTATATGTTTCAGGATTGGTTACTTTGACAATTTCAGATTTAAGATTTTGTGAAAAGATTGAGATAAATTCGAAACTCCTTAGAATCTTTAACTGGAAGGGGGAGTCTCCTTGCTTGTTGAGTTTTATTCAAGGTTGTGGTGGTTACACCCCTCCTGAGGTGAACATTCGCATGTCTCCGCCAGTTGATTGTGGAACAAAGAAATGGTTCGCTGCAATGAGAGACATGGTTGAAGGTTGCTGTGGTGCGAGTTCAATTACGGTGTTATTGAATATTTCTAAGGTATTCTGTAGTTTCATTTCCAATAGGAACATACATAAATTACATTCGGTTGTATATACTGCATAGTGGTCGCGCCTTAATTATTGTGGTTTCTTTATTGTAATTTGGCAGGGGACATTCATACTGTATTATAGGCGTTATAGCTATGCTGAGGTTGAAACCAAAGTTGTGGAGCTGAACAAGGTATCATATGATATATACCATTTTATTGATTATAATGCTTGCATACAAATGATCTAAATTACTATTATGTAATATATTATTTACTACTATTTGTGCATGCAATTTATGATTTTGCACTCTTCTTCCTTCTTTATACTTAAAATTTACTAACACTAAGGAGCTTAAATGTTGAGATCCTACAAAAAGCTGATGAAAAGAAATTAAAATTTCAAAGATTATCCAAAACTTCCCAAAATAATTAAGCTTGATTGTATAGTGTGGCCATGTTAGTTTCTATTATATTTTTCAAGTTGTCTTAAAAAACCACCTCATGATTGATACCTTATTTTTCTTGATGATTAATATCTGTGCCAACATAAATTAACTTGATGATTTTGCATTATTCAATGGAGAAAACAAATTGGGTGGAAGGTGATACACTTATGTAGAAATTGATTGATTGATTTCAATATTCTTAGTAAGGCATATTTGCTTTAATTCGTTACATATTATTTAATTATATTGAGTGATTATTTGTACCTAGTGTTCTTTAATATATTTCAAATCTTTTGAAACAAGCATTTTAGTTTATCTAGAAATATAAACTAAAATGCTTGTAAATTTTAGCAAAAGGACTAAGAAAGTTATTTTGAAACAAGACAGGTTTCATAAATTAATTACACATACCTGAATAAAAATAGATTATAATAAATGAACAAATCTTGATAAATACTAATGGCAAGCGTCACAAGATTTTTTACAATCTAAGGGAGCTTAGATCAACAATAACTCCTATATTTTTGATTGACTGTAGTTTAAAACAAGCAAAATTTGGACGGCTATTAACTTTTAAGAAAATCTTTAATCATTACAACTTTACATTTTTTTTTTCCCAAATGCACCGGAACCTAACAACTTCATAGAACTCTTTTGCATTACGGTACATGAAATGTAGAACAAATGGGCAAATGCGACCCCAAGCTTTTGTAATGGTAGGGCAAATGAGTTAACACTTAAAGATTTTTTGAGGTTTAGATATTACTGCTGTTCTAGTTTAGAGCTTGATTTCCTAATGTATACATGATTATATCCATTAGGCTGTTTTTAAACACCTCCTTGATTGTTATTTTAATTTGGTTAATTTTATTAAGGAAAAATCCCAAAAAACAACCTGAGGTTTGAAACATTATCCATTTTGCAACCTACTGTTTTATATTTATCCGAAATATAACTTGACATTAACATAAATATCCAAAATCCCCTCTGAAGGCATACGAAATGACCTTAATGTTTCTGACGGCCACAGAATCCATTAGGTTGGCATGGTTGATCATTTAATTCCAAGGGTAATAGGGGAAAAACAATGAATAATTAATTAAAACAATATTAATTCAAATATAAAAAATAAAATAAATAATTTTAATATAAAATTATAAAAAAATGAGATTTTTATTTAAAAATAAAAAATATATAAATATAAAATATATAAATATATAATTATTTTTTTCTCACAATTCTCTCTCTTGCTCTCTCTTTCCTCTCCTCTCTCTATCTCCGACCGGTACTCTTCTCTATCTTTCTCTATCTCCGGCTAGTGATGATGGTAGTGGACATCTCGAGGGTGGCATTTGGGCCTCCACGGTGGAGACGCGAATCTCATCCACCATCGAAGACCCAGGTTCTCTCTCTCAGTCTCTCATCTACTCCTCTATCTCTCTCTCTCCCCAGTTTCTTCGCCGGTCGATTATGATGGTGGCGGCGTTGTGGGTTTGACAATGAACCTAGTGGTTTGGTGTTTGTGGTTGATGATTGATGGGTGGGTTTGGTGTTCAGTGACTTGGTGTTGGTGGTTGATGATTGATGGGTAGGTTTGGTTTTCGGTGGTTTGATGGTTGATGATGGATGATTGGGTTGATGAATTTTTTTAGGTGGAATTGATGAGTTTTTTTGGGTGGGATTGATGATTGATGATGGTGGTTTCCAGCCACCTTCTGGGTTTCTAGTGCACCCAGAAAATGGGTTTCCAATCGACTGGAAACCTAGAAAAATTTTTGGTTTCTAGATGATAAAGATTTTTTTTTTTAAATTTTAAAATATTTTTGTTTTTTTTTTAAATTTTTATCAATTTTTTTTTAAAATATTTTGATAGATGGACGGTGCAGATCGGTTTTTATTAATTTATAATTTTTTTTTAATTTTAAATTATTATATTATGATTATCATATTTTTTAATACAAATTTTAGGGGTAACAAAGTCTTTTTAATTTTTTTTAAAACTTTTCTGTTAAAATTAATTTTTGTTGGATTTTGGATAAAAACGAAACCTTTGTGGGTAAAAGGATAATGTTTCAAACCTCAGGTTGTTTTTTGAGATTTTTCCTTTTATTAATTACTAAATATTCAATTTTCTAATTTCATTATTTGGTGTTCATCTTTTATCTTGTAATGCATTAAATGAATATATTCTACAACTTTGTTTTGAATAAGTGCTTTGCTTAAAGAGCTAAGTGCCAAAGCAATAAGTCCTTTTCATTTTTATTTCTTTTATTCATAACTTAAAAACTAAAGGCATTGGATATTAGTGATGGTTTGTATATTTGTTTAATTACCATTGAATCTTCACAAAACTTTTGAAAATTTGGACTTGTCTCTTTTTCTTTCAATTTAATTAATTTCGATTGACTCACGATTTCAAGAATTGGTTTTCTTCTAACATAATTTGTTGTATTCTTGTGTTGTGCCATCATTTAGGAAACTAGGGAGGAAAAGCTACTGGTACGTGGTTTTGAACTCAAACAATTGGCCACCGTATTAGAGGAAATATTTGTGAAGAAGAAAGAACAAATCAATGATCAAATTGAGATTGATCGACTCAGCAACTTGCAAGACCATTTAATCTATTACATTCTCTCCTTTCTTGATACCAAATCTGCTGTTCAAACCTGTGTCCTGTCTAAAATGTGGAGGTATCATTGGACTCATATCCATAATCTCAATCTCGAGTGTAGGAGCAACAAAATTACAAATTTCAAAAATTTTGTTCTTCACGTCTTGCATCATCGGAAGCCTCTCAATCTCAGTAGACTGAGGTTTCATATAAGAGGTGCAAAAGGTGAGGCTCTTATGAGAAAAGTGTCAAGCTATGCCTTATCAAGTAGTCTTCAGGAACTTGATACTAATCTCACCACTTTTCCTCCAACCTTTTATCATTGTCAGACTCTAAGGACTCTCAAACTGGCTTCTTGCTCAAGTGATTTACCTGACTTATCCAGCTTGACATCGTTGATGACTTTGGAACTCACAAATGTTTGGTTACCTGATTCTGATTTCTTCTCAAGATGTTTAATTTTGGAGAACCTATCCATAACAGAATGTCAAGTGATGTCTTTGACTAGTTTTAACATATCTGCTCCACAGTTGGTTAAATTGGTTATTTCAAATTTCAGATTTTTAAGAAAGGACAGGGATGGCAAGATTGTGAGAACTGCACCTAATGATGGGAAGATTGTGATTACTGCACCTAGAGTTAAATTCTTTAACTTGAAACAGGTGGATCCACTAGTGTTGAGTATGGATGATTGTCCAAATCTTGAAAATGTGAATATTCATATGTACTGTCAAAAAGTTGGTGATAAGCAGCAAACATTCATTTTGGATATGTTCCGTATGGTTGAAGGACTCTTCCATGTTAAATCCCTGAGAATTTCACTGAACTTTCCTAAGGTAAGTGGTATTTTTTAACTATTTGAAATGTAACATGACTTCCAAGTAGAAAGTTTTCTAAATGGCACAGCTTTATTTCACTTTGTATGTAAGCAATGTAGAAGAAAAATTGACCTTATTGTTTGATTATAATTTCCTTAGGAGAAATTCATTTTGTGTCGTAACGACGTCGATGAGGAAACTAAAATTGCTGTGCGGAACAAGGTTTGTTATGATATTCATTTCAATTCTAATTGACGGTTTTATTCTTTCCTAAATATGTAGAGTAATGAGTATTCAAGACTTGAGTTTAAATGTGTTTTTTAAAAAAAAAGACTTGATTTTAAATGTGGGTTGAATGGAAAAAGATTCTTACCATTTATAAAGTGGTGATGGGTTAATATTCTATTTAGATAAATCTATAAATCATGACCCAGTAACTTGCTAGAATGGTTGGAATAAAAATTCAGAAATGGTGGGTTGTGTATATAGTTTCTGGACTGCTATATATTCACATTCGTCCTTGAAATTAATTATTTTTCATGAAGTTGATAGAATATTAGTGATTTTCCTTGATTTTACAAGATTGGTTTCTGATTTTATATCTTGTATTGTGACATATACAGGAGACTGGAGTTGAACAGTTGATTGGTTTGGCCACTATGTTGGAAGAGTTATGAAACTCTCTTGTGAAAGTTGCAGCTAAAATTTTAAGGAAACAATTCAAAATTTTGTTAGACTGCTGTTGTCTTCGATTAGTTTGAGTTAAGGAATTGTGCTTCTGAGAAGCGGATTTTTGTATTGGAGCTGATAGAACTCTTTATTTAGTTTCATGAAATATTATATGATTATGCATATATTTTGTAACCTTGGTTTGATTGACTGAGGTTATGTTATTTAATATATTTTAGTACTCTTGAAACAAGCAATTTTATTTTATGTATCTAAAAGTTAGTCCTAAAGTTATAGCTGAAAGATTAAAAACATTATTTTGAAGTAAGATTAGTTTCCTAAATTAATCTAAGTGTCATGATTTTTACAATCTAAGAGGGCTTAGATCAATGAAAAATTTCCAATGTTTTTGATCAATTACAGTGTAATCTTTTTTAAACAAGTAAAAATATAGATTGCAATTTATTATCAATAAGATCTTTTAAGCATTACAATATTACATTGTTTTTACTGCATGTACTTCAATAACAACTTCATAAAACTCTTTACATTACAATACATAAAATGTAGAACAAACTGGCAAATGCAATCCCAAGTTTTTATACTGATAGGGCAAAAGGGTTAATACTACTTTTTGTGCTTCACATATGATTGATATTCTAGTTCACAATTAAACTTGATTTCTTAATATGTACCTAAATATATCCGTTAGGCATTTTAATAGAAGAATTTGGATTCTTTCCTAATTTGAGCTTTTTGTTGACTTCCTTGATTGTTATTTAGATTTGGCTTATTTTAATAATTGTAAAATATTCAATATACTAAATTTCATCACCCGGATGCCATCTTTTGTCTTGTATCTTTAGTTGAATATACTCACAACTCATTTTGAATAAGTGATTCGGTAAAAGATATGGTTTGCGGCAATGAGAGACATGGTTGAAAGATGCTGCCATGCATAATCTGTAAAATCAGAGAAAATTGAAGAAGATATGAATGATTTGATGAAACAAACTCGGAGTTCAAGCTCTGTTTTCATTGAGGAAAGAGGTAGAGTAAAGTTTTAGAGCATAATTCAAAAACTTGTGGAAATCTTCTTCATTACACTACTGCAAATTCTGTACAAGTTTATATACTAATTACAAGATTAGACATTGAGGCATCATTGAATTAATCACAGCTTTAGATTAATAACTAATTCACATACTTGTACTACACGTTAGCTCATCAGTGTACTTTCAGGAAGACCACTCTTCTTTTGTACTTAAGTAAGCCAAGCTAATCATTGGTTGGAGCTGCTGATTATATATGATGATTCATTATTATCAAGCAACCTTGCATATGTAAAGCTGCCTTTTTTTTATTATATCTTATTTGACTGTTTGTGTAGTCAAGACTTAGTAGAAATAAACTCAGGATCCACTCGTATTTAAATAGCCTAGTTAGCCTCTTTTTCTGAATTCATATGTGTATGAATTCTGCTTCTTCTTGAGGCAATTTCAGGATATGGAGATTTCAACATCATTGATGACAACTGTGTTGGTGCTTTGGCTTTTGAACAGGTTGATCATTAAACATAAATTTGTCAAAGATTATATAATTTGAGTGATTAATTATATAAGTTTTTCTCTTCATTTTAATTTTAGAGTGTTTTCTAAGTCTGAATTTGAAGAAATACAAGTATATTTGTTACTAACGGGACCCGCCCTAACTCCCCTTTATGGTACCCAAGTTCCCGTCTGGCACCCCACTGAACCTTTCTGGATTCTAACCCACAAAATCCAAAAGAGAATCCGAGGAGCAAAACCTAGAAACTTAACAAATCATTCATAAATTTATAACTTTAAAATCATTAAATTCAATTTTTATGGTTTAAAATTTCTTAAAAATTTTGACAGTATTTCCGTTGTTTTTCAAGATCATCAAAATTTTCAAATCCCTTGTAAACCAAGAAAAACATTTCTAAAACTTTCAATCACATTCTCCATTCCTATTTGACCTCCAGTCCATTTTAGGACAAATTTTATATACATTCAAAATGAATAATGATCATTTTGATTATATAATGAAACATGACAACAACTAAGTTATGATTACATAGTTTGACAATCCCAATATATATATATATATACATATATACATCGCAAAAATTATATACACTTTTCAAATACAATTCGTGCAATGCATTAATAGTGACTTCACAGAATCGAATTTTTTAGCTAGTCTATTGAGAGGGAGGGGAAAGAGTGACCTATCCACTAGAACCTGCACCTGGGGAGGTTTTTAAAACAAATTTACAAAAGGGTGAGTTACAAAAGCTCAGTGAGTGAGAGTTTTCTAAACTATCCGTTTTCTAATATATCCTCCCAAAAACAGTTATAAAAGAAAATTTCTATTCTTTAAATGCTTTCGAAATTTAATTTCAACATTCAATAATATCATAGATAACTTAAAATAAAATTTATGCATGAATATCATATTAAAATAATTTTCATAAATTCATAAATATATATATAACATTATTTCAAAAGCTTTTTATAATTCATTTAAAATTTACCAATGAGTTCCAGACATTTCTATAGCACGACCAATGTCCTAGGCGAGACGAACTACCATCCCCAATCGATATGGTCACTATCATATCATAGTCACGTGTATTAGGCGGAACGAATCATCTTCCCTAGCGTTGGACGGGACGAATCACCATCCCCAGCTGGCATAAAGCCCCATGTGAGAGTATCCATATTCCTGAAACATTTTACAATCACGCAACGAAATAAATCTATAGTACATACGTGAAGTGAAACAATGCCCCCGACGTATAATAGGCGACACGACTTGACGGACATACTCAATTCTCTCAGGGTTAGTAACAAACCCACCTGATACTTGCCTTACACGTAGGGGCATTTCGGTCGGGTCTAATCATCCATTTAACATTTCAGAATCTATAAATTCCTTTTGTATCATTTAAGGCTATCCATTGGCGTTTGAAAATTTTAAAATTTTTTTCATAATATTCATAATTCATTTCCATTCTTATTATACAATTGTAACACATAAAAATACTCTTTTTGAAAGGCATTGAATTCAACATTATAATTTCATAACTTCATGCATAAAATATAACATATTCAAATTAAAATATCGAATTGTACCAAAATAATATTTTCCCATGAAAACCATGATGTAACTCAATTCATTACAAAACCATTAAAACAATTTTAAACATGACATATACTATCATTTAAAAATAAAATTTACACTCACCCTTTTCACTCAATTTGTTTGTCCCCTTTTTACCTCTCTTCCTTGATTTCTTTCTTTAACTTTAATCCCCACCTTCAAATAACAATTCAAGCTAAAAAATCCATCACATAACATTCTAATTCATATTCATTTTTATTTGCATTTTTAACAACTTTATTCACCATTCACTTTACAATTTCACCACCATCCATATACTAACTAAAATTTTTATTTCATAATCACATTCCTTCCTAATCATTTCTTGAATTGAATCCACACACAACCATATTTATTTCATGATGGTAACTCATTCATTTTACTAACACATTATCAACTAAATAAATTACAATATTCATTTCCAATCTCATTCCATTAATTATTTTTACAACCAACTTCATCCAACTTCATTTATTTCCATTCCATTAGTTTCCATTCATTTTATTTCACATCCAAACCTCACATAACAACATCAATTCTCATGAATTCAACTAAAAACACAATTTCTGTTTATACTAGAAAAATTCAAAGTCATGCATAATCAACATTTTCTTCAATTTTCTCTCCACCAACTAACTCAAAACCATTAAAATCATCACCCAAATTCAACAAACACCAAAAATTAATCACATCTCAACATACACTCCCTTTTTGCCATCCGCCCCATCAAATCATACAAACCCATTCAATTCATTTTTCTTCATTTTAATTGCATCAAACATCACCACCACATCTCAAATAACATCTAACATAAAAAAAATCAATTAAATTAAACTTCTTTCCATTAATCATCAAAATCCTAACATCCTTACCTTATTAATAAGTTTCGACCAACTCTTGCTTTAACTTCCTTCCACTTTTAAGCTTGATTTGAAGATAATTAACCTTTATCCATGTTAAAAATTTAATCAATAACTCAAGATATTATCAAACCATAAAAACTCATTAAAACTACCATCAACTAACCATGAAAATCATTCACTTTTTCTTACCTAATTAACTTCATTTTTTCTTGGATAATCCTTGATGAAAGCAAGGGGAAAAGATTGATGGAAACACTCTTGAGCTTGTTCTCTTCTTCTTCTTCTTCTTTCTTCTTCTTTCTCCCTTTTTCTTTCTTCTTTCGGTCTCCCTTTTGTTTTCTCACGGTTTCTTTTCTTCCTTGGCCGAACGCTCTTCTTTCTTGCATTTCATGGTTTATATATATATATATATATAGCTCTTCAAATGACTATTTTGCCCTTAAGATTCACCTAAAATGCCAAACATATCCTTTAGTCACACCAATCATAATTTCATTGGTCATTAACTACATAATTATCCACTACACATATTTTAACCAATTTCTAAATTATCTTCACCATATATTTAGTCAATATAAGGACCATGAGATGCCAATCTATCATTGGTGCATCCATAATCACAAGGATTGTGCTTCTTGAATGGTTTTTATCTCATATAATTTTTATTAATACTACTAACTTTTACATTTAATCCCATTCACTATCACATAATTCCAAGAAAATTCCATGATCATCCAATTATCAAATTAACCATGCAATACTCAAATTGGGTGTCTTAACATTTAATTCAGAGCTTCAAAAAAATTTCAAATAGAGTTTAAATTAATAGCATTCACATTTTCGTCTATAAGGGTATTTTTATCAAATAAACTTCGGAGCCCTAAAAAACTATTCAAACGGACTCATTTTCGCTCTATTTCAATTTCATTATACTCTACTAATCATTCTATGCATTTTTGACTTTTTGGGGTTTAACTCGAAAATTTACTATTCATAAGATTACTATTCATCTGGAACCACTATTCACCCGAAAAACGCTATTATTCATCCGTAACGTATTATATATTATGAAAATGAAAAAATTAGGGTCCTTTAGTTACTGTACTCTTCACTTATGATTGTGTGATGATATTCTTTATGAATTTGATAATTACTTGGATGTTACATGTTTTTAGGTTGGTGTGTAATTTCATAGAAGTTATTGGATTGTCATGCAAGAATTGTAGAATTTTTTTAGTGCTACCATGTTCCGTGTTGAGAAATTTATTTTGTTCCTTGGCTATGTATATGTTTTCTTTCCTTTTTGTTTACTTAGTATGCCAGCTAAGGATGGTAGCGATTTGTAGGATTTCTTAGGCACTAAAATTATGGCTTGGGTTAATATAACTTGTGAAAGAATTATCACTTCAATTATAGTTAATAGTATATATTGTGAAAGAATAATCAAAATATCTATGTTACTTGTTAGAAATATGGTGAAATGTTGAACTAAAAGCTTGGATTTATGCATCATGTAAACTAGTTTCAAACTTATATTATTTGTTCAATTGTCAGTTGTTGTTTTATTCTATTTAAATAGTTATGGTTGGTATTGTGCTTTTATGTTGATTCTCATCTATTGTTTTGTTACTATTTTCCTTTCAATGGTTTGGCTTGTACTACTATCTCCCTTTATATTGTTATTATTATTTGGATCTAAATGCATATTATCATCAAAATTGTTGTAGAGAATGGTGTTGGTAAAATACGGATCGGCAAGCTTTCATCTAGGCAGACCTATTTGGTCAAAAGAATGTCAAGCATGAGTGTGTAGAAAATGCTTTGAAACAATCTGTTAACGTTTGAGGTTGATCTGCTTGTAAGAGTGGAATTGAAAATGTTTGGAACTTTTTTTCTCTGATGACATTGCTATTTTATGAGAATGAAAGTGAACTTTACCATTTTTATTTTATAAATATTACATTTTCTAGATATGGTGTGGGTTTAATTTCTTTAGAATTTTGAGAATGTGAAAGAAAATTTATTAAAAGAATAGAAGAAAGGGTTATTTGACAATATTAATTTTTAGATCAATAAACCAATAACTTGGATGTTGTATAACTTATATAAATCCTTTGCTAGTAATCAATTTGGATAATAAGTGAAATAAGGTGTAATCTAATGTTTGTGAACTTTACTTCTACTTCTAGATGGTACCATTGTGAAAAAATAATATTCAAATGTTTTGGATATTATGGATATTTTATCTTGTCTTTTTTTTTTTGCAATTCTGTAAAAAAATTAATTTGGACTAATAATCCTAACTTTACACACAAAATTGAACCTCATTAAGTTGACAAGTCTATTATAAGTAATTATTCTAATTTATTTAAAAATAAATTTTTTAGTAAATTACAAATTAACTATCAAGTTAGAAAACATCATGAGATGGTAAATTTATGGCTTGTGCTTATTTTTGAAAATTTTTGTTATTTTGATTAAGCTTAATTGGCTATATTTGTAGGTGTAAATTAATATATTTATTATTTATATGAGATATACATAAATTTTATTGTCGTAAAATAAATATAAAAAAAGGGAATTCTATATTTAATGTAAAAACTTACACATATATATATATATATATATGAGCAAATTACCCACAACCTACCTATAAATTTGATATTCACAAGCGCGTATAACTTTTTGATTTTTTTACAACGTCCTCCCCTGACTAACAGATTGACTGGATTTGACCGTTAAATGATCTATTTGACTGTTTAAAAGGTGTTAAAAGACCAAATTACCCTTGAGAGCTATTAGATTGTCATGGATTGATTTCGCAGCCAAATGAAATTACTAATATACCATTGAAATCATATTCAACCAAAATCATCTTTAATCCCAAAAAACCTCTACTGATAATCATCTTCAATCTCTCCTCCCTCTCATCTTGAACCAAAATCATCATCAATCCAGCAAAATCATTAACATCAATCACCAACCTAAATTTATCATCATCAATCAATCAACAAAAATAAGTGTTCAATCACAAAAAATTCCCTAAAACAACCAATAATCAACTCCAAAACAATCCAAAACAACTCAACTGATTCAAACCTAGAACCTTTGAACCCAACCTAGAACCTTCGAACTGGTTTGAAGAGGATTCGAACCCAACCAAAACCCAGTTCTAGGTTCAAAGGGTTCGAAGGATTCGAACCTAGTTCTGGTTGGGCTCGAAGGCTTCGAACCCAAGCTGGGTTCGATTAGAAAAAGAAGAAGAAGAAGAGAACCTAGTTCTGGTTGGGCTCGAAAGCTTCGAACCTAGTTTTGGTTGGGCTCGAAGGCTTCGAACCCAAGCTGGGTTCGATTAGAAGAAGAGGAAGAAGAAGAAGAAGAAGCGGGCTTGAAGGCTTCGAACCCAAATTGGGTTCGATTATTGGATTTTGTGTTTTTATTTTAAATCATTTTTTAAAAAATGAGAAGAAATGAGAGAGAGATGTTAATATTGGATTTTGTGTTTTTATTTTAAATCATTTTTTAAGTTTATTTTTTTTTCTCAAATTAATATCCGTTAGAAGAAGAAGAAGAAATGAGAGAGAGATGTTAATATTGGATTTTGTGGTTTTATTTTAAATCACTTTTTAAGTTTATTTTTTTCTCTCAAATTAATCTTCGCTAGATGGATGATGAAGATCTAATTAAAAAATATTTTAATTAAATTTGTCATTTTTAATTTTTAATTTTTTTTTAAAGTAATCTCTATCAGTCATTTTTAAATGGACGGTAGAGATCTGATTCAATTTATTTAAAGTTTTTAAAATTTATTTTAAAATAAAATTAAAAAAATAAATTCGTTGAGGGGTAATTTCATCTTTTAATACTTGTTACACAGTTAACCATTTTCAGTTACGGTCAAATCAGTCAATCCGTTAGTCAGGGGAGAACATTGTAAAAAAATTAAAAAGTTATATACGCCTATAAATATTAAATTTACATATAAACTGTAGATAATTTGCCCATATATATATATTATATAAGGATGTTAGTCAAAATCAACTTATTATTAAAAATAAATAAAAGATTACAAAATATTATTATAAATGTTAATAATAAATAAAAAAGATTGTAATATTAATATAATATAATATTTTATAATAAAATATTATATTTATATTATATTTAATTATTATAATATTTAAAATAAAAGTATTAATTAATTGTGCAGCAACCGGTTTCAACCGGTTGCTGCAGGTTCCAGTTCTTATTACTTTGGCTAGCAGTCGGCTTCAACCGGTTGCTGCAGGTTCCAATTCTTATTACTTTGACTAGCAGTTGGCAGTCCGCGGTTGGCAGAATGGCGTATGGTCAACGCAGACCCCTCCCTTTTCATTCGCTGTTTGGTCAATGCAGGCAGAGTGGCGTAGAAAGTCAGTTTGATATGAAACATTTCGAGGCTGAATCTTCCAAAACAGTCACCAGGTTCCTGTTCTCATCATTTTTTTAATTTTCTGGGTGTTTTATATGTACTAACTATTGTTGTGTTCATTTTGATTCATTGCAGGATGGAGGCTGACAAACATGGGAGAAAGAAAGTCAAAACCAGTGATGAAATGGGGATTGATCGGCTAAGCAGCTTACCGGACTCTGTTATCCATCGCATCCTCTCACTCATGGACGCCAAATGCGCAGTTCAGACCTCCATTTTGTCCAAGAAATGGAAGTTCCATTGGGCTCATGTCCCCTCTTACGGATTCAACCCCTCTAGCAGCTCAACTGATGTTGAATTCCAGGATTTTGTGGCCCGTGTCTTGAATGATCGCCAGCGCTTCAATCTAAGTAGACCAAGGTTTGTTGTTAGTGACATAACAATGCCGTCTCTTGCGAAAATGTTTTATCGCTATATTTTGTCGTGTAGCATTGAGGAGCTTGATGTTAGAAAGAAAGTCCAAATCAATGATCAAACGGTTGTTGATCGGCTTAGTAGCTTGCCTGATTCTGTAATCCATCACATTCTCTCTTTAACGGACACTAAATACGCAGTTCAGACATGTGTGTTATCCAAAAAGTGGAGGCGTCAATGGACTAATATCCACAGCCTCAATTTTGATCGCTCAAGCTTTAGGACATGGGTTGGTTTCAAAGAGTTTGTCATTAAAGTTTTATGGCGTCGCAAGTCCATTGCTCTTCGAAAACTCAAGATTATTTGTGGAAGTACAGTTAGGGTGGCATTAATGAAGCCGGTTCTTAAGTATGCGCAACGGCATGGACTAAATGAGCTTGAGACTGATGCTATTGGCTATTTTACTCGAAAGTTTGGGAACGATCGAGGAAACTTGGATGATTTCTTTGTGTTTGAAACTTTGAGGACTTTGCAAATCTCGTCGGCCACTTTACCTTCATTTTTTGATTTTTGGGAAGCTAGTGATTTGTATAAGGTGGATAATTTACACTTGGTAAATTGTGCTCTGCCTTCATCTTCTAGGAAAATATTTACTTTATATGTTTCAGGATTCGTTACTTTGACAATTTCAGATTTAAGATTTTGTGAAAAGATTTTGATAATTTCAAAATTCCTTAGAATCTTTAACTGGAAGGGGGAGTCTCCTTGCTTGTTGAGGTTCATTGAAGGTTGTAATAGTCACACCCCTGAGGAGGTGAACATTCACATATCCCCACCAGTTGATTGTGGAACAAAGAAATGGTTCGCTGCAATGAGAGACATGATTGAAGGGTGCTGTTGTGCGAGTTCAATTACAGTGTTATTGAATGTTTCTAAGGTAGTATGTAGTTTCATTTCCAATAGGAACATACCTAAGTTACATTCGGTTGTATATACTGCATAATGGCTGCGCCTTAATTATTGTGGTTTCTTTATCGTAATTTTGCAGGGGACATTCATTTTGTATTATAGGCGTTATAGCTGTGCTGATGTTGAAACTAGAGTTGTGGAGTTGAACAAGGTATCATATGATATATACCATTTTATTGATTATAATGCTTCCATACAAATGATCTGAATCACTAGATATGTAATATCATTGACTATTATTTGTGTATACAATTTATGATTTTTCACTCTTCTTTTTTTGTACTTAAAATTTACTTAACACAGAGGAGCTTAAATGTTGAGATCCTATAAAAAGCTTATGAAAAGAAATTAAAATTTCAGAGATTATCGAAAACTCCCAATGTAATTAAGTTTGATTGCATAGTGTAGCCATGTTAATTTCTATTCATATCTTTGAAGTTGTCTTGAAAAACCCTCACGATTGATATCTTATTTTTCTTCATGATTAATATTTGTGCCAACATAAATTAACTTGATGGTTTTGCATTATTCAGTGGAGAAAACAAATTGGGTGGAACGTGATACACTTATGTAGAAATTGATTGATTGATTACAATATTCTTGATAAGGCATATTTGCTTTGTTTCTTTGCATAATATTTAATTACATTGACTGACTATTTTTACCTAGTGTTCTTTAATATATTTCAAATCTCTTGAAACAAGCATTTTAGTTGATATTTCTAGATGTAACTTGTAAATTTTAGCTATAAGACTAGGAAAGTTATTTTGAAACAAGATAGGTTTCCTAGATTAATCTATATGTACACCTAAACAAAAATAGATTATAATGAATGAACAAATCTTGATAAATATTAATGGTAAGAGTCAAAAGATTTTTTACAATCCAAGGGAGCTTAGATCAACAATAACTCTTATGTTTTTGATTGATTGTAGTTTAAAAACAAGTAAAATTTGGACGGCTATTAACTTTCAAGAAAATCTTTAATCATTACAACTTTACATTTTTTTTTCCCAAATGCACTTCAACCTAACAACTTTGTAGAACTGTTTTGCATTACAGTGCATGAAAAGTAGAACAAATGGGCAAATGCAATCTCAAGCTTTGATAATTGTAGGGGAAATGAGTTAAAGACTTTAAGATTTTTTGAGGTTTAGAAATAATTGATGTTCTAGTTTAGAGTTAAACTTGATTTCCTAAATAGACATGATTATAACCATTAGGCTGTTTTTAAACACCTCCTTGATTGTTATTTTAATTTGGTTAATTTCATTAATTACTAAATCTTCAATTTACTAATTTCATTATTTGGTGTTCATCTTCTGTCTTGTAATGCATTAGATGAATATATTCTTCAACTTTGTTTTGAATAAGTGCTGTGGTGAAAGAGCTAATTGCTTAAAGAATAAGTCCTTTTCATTTTTATTTATTTTTTTATTGATAACTTAAAAACTAAAGACATTGGATATTAGTGATGGTTTGTATTTTTGTTGAATTACCATTGAATCTTCACACAACTTTTGAAAATCTGGATTTTTCTCTTTTTCTTTCAACTTAATTAATTTCTTTGACTCACAATTTCAAGAATTGTTTTTCTTCTAACAGAATGTGTTGTATTCTTGTGTTGTGCCATCGTTTAGGAAACTAGGGAGGAAAAGCTACTGGTTCGTGGTTTTGAACTCAAACAATTGGCCACCGTACTAGAGGAAATATTTGCAGAGAAGAAAGAAAAATCAATAGTCAAATTGAGATTGATCGACTCAGCAACTTGCATGACCATTTAATCTGTTACATTCTCTCCTTTCTTGATACCAAATCTGCTGTTCGAACCTGTGTCCTGTCTAAAACGTGGAGGTATCATTGGACTCATATCCATAATCTCAATCTCGAGTGTAGAAGCAACAAAATTACAAATTTCAAAAATTTTGTTCTTCATGTCTTGCATCATCGGAAGCCTCTCAATCTCAGTAGACTGAGGTTTCATATAAGAGGTGCAAAAAGTAAGGCTCTTATGAGAAAAATGTCAAGCTATGCCTTATCAAGTAGTCTTGAAGAGCTTGATACTAATCTCCCCACTTTTCCTCCAACCCTTTATCAGTGTCAGACTCTAAGGACTCTCAAACTGGTTTCTTGCTCAAGTGATTTACCTGACTTATCTGGCTTGACATCGTTGATGACTTTGGAACTCACTGATGTTTGGCTACCTGATTCTGATTTCTTCTCAAGATGTTTAATTTTGGAGAACCTATCCATAACAGAATGTCAAGTGATGTGTTTGACTAGTTTTAACATATCTGCTGCACAGTTGGTTAAATTGGTTGTTTCAAATTTCAGATTTTTAAGAAAGGACAGGGATGGCAAGATTGTGAGAACTGCACCTAATGATGGGCAGATTGTGATAAACGCACCTGGAATGAAATTCTTTAACTTGAAACAGGTGGATCCACTAGTGTTGAGTATCGATGATTGTCCAAATCTTGAAATTGTGAATATTCATATGTCCCTTCAAAAAGTTGGTGATAAGAAGCAAGCATTCATTCTGGATATGTTCCGTATGGTTGAAGGACTCTTCCATGTTAAATCCCTGAGAATTTCACTGAATTTTACTAAGGTAAGTAGTATTTTTTAGGTATTTGAAATGTAATACGACTTCTAAGTAGAAAGTCTTCTAATATGGCACAGCTTTATTTCACTTTGTATGTAAGAAATGTAGAAGAAAAATTGGCCTTATTTTTGATTATAACTTCCTCAGGAGAAATTCATTTTGTGTCGTAACGATGTCGATGAGGAAACTAAAATTGCTGTGCGGAACAAGGTTTGTTATGATATTCATATGAATTCTAATGACGGTTATATTCTTTACTAAATATGTAGAGTAATGAGTATTCAAGACTTGAGTTTAATCGTGTTTTTCAAAAAGAGACTTGATTTTAAATGTGGGTTGAATGGAAAAAGACTCTTACCATTTATAAAGTGGTGATGGGTTAATATTTTATTGAGATAAATCTATAAATCATGACTCTGTAACTTGCTAGAACAGTTGGAAAAAAATTAAGAAATGGTGGGTAGTATACATAGTTTCTGGACTGCTATATATTCACATTCGTCCTTGAAATTAATTATGTTTCATGAAGTTGATAGAATATTAGTGATTTCCCTTGATTTTACAATATTGGTTTCTGATTTTATATCTTGTATTGTGACACATATAGGAGACTGGAGTTGAACAGTTGATTGGTTTGGCCACTATGTTGGAAGAGTCATGAAACTCCCTTATGAAGTTGCAGCTATAATTTTAAGGAAACCATTCAAAATTTTGTTAGACTGCTGTTGTCTTTGATTAGTTTGAGATAAGGAATTATGCTTCAGAGAAGCAGATTTTGTATTGGAGTTGATAGAACTATTTATTTAGTTTTATGAATATTATATGGTTATGCATATGTTTTGTAACCTTAGTTTGATTGGTTGTAGTTATGTTATTTAATATATTTTGGTACTCTTGAAACAATCATTTTTCTCAAATAAATAATAATAATAATAATAATAAAGCATTTTTCTTTTATAGTTCTAAAAATAAGTTGTAAATTTGTCTCTAAAAGGGTAAAAACGTTATTTTGAAGTAAGATAAAGTAACCTAAATTAACCGAAGTGTATACTGAATTGAAAATAGATTTTAACAAATCAACAAATCCTCTTCCTTCCACCATGAACCACCATCAATAGATCATCAACACCATCAATATCAACATAATTTTTTTAAAACAAATTTTTAAAAAAGGAAAAATGAAAAAACTGGGTTTCAAATTAAAAAAAAAAAATGAAAAATGAAAAGTGAAAAATCTTTTTTCATTTTTAATCAATGAATACCAAATCAACAACAAAATTGAACAACTTCAATTTTTATTTTTATTCAATAATATAAAATTAATAAAATTAATATAATTAATAACTACCGTTAAACTTGACAATTGAACAACTTGAATGTTAATCTTAACAAGTTGACATACCATTAACTGTTAAGAAAGACGTTATAGTTTTTAAGTGAACAACTTCGACGTGAGTTGATGTCATATGTCTATTTTTGTTGAGTTTTAACAATTTAAGATGTTATACTAATGTCAAACTTGACAATTGAACAACTTCGATGTTAATTTTAACAAATTGGCATAACGTTAATTGTTAAGAAAGATGTTGTAGTTGTTAAGCGAACAAATTTAGATGCTTGCAACGGATAACGACATTTACAATAGGCCAATGAGCCCGCGATAGAAACTTTAGACGTTTTGTTAATTTTTAACAACTTCAAACGTTATACTAATGTCAAATTTGACGGTCAAACAATTTTGACGTTAATCTTAACAAGTTGATGTAACGTTAATTGTTAAGAAGGATGTTGGAGTTGTTAATAAAAAAACTTCGACGTTTGCTGATGTCATACGTCCGTTTTGTTAATTTTCAACAACTTCAAACATTATCCTAATGTCAAACTTAGCAATTGAACAACTTCGACCTTAATCTTAACAAGTTGACGTTACGTTAATTGTTAAGGACGTTGAAGTTGTTAATGGAATAACTTCAATGTTAGCTGATGTTATACGTTTTTTTTTTTTTTTTGTTAATTTTTAATAACTTCAGACGTTGTCCTAACGTCAAACTTGACAATTGAACAACTTCGATGTTGATCATAACAAGTTAATGTAGCGTTAATTGTTAAAAAAAACAATGGAGTTGTTAAGTGAATAACTTGGACGTCACCTGATGTTATACGTCCATTTTAGTTAATTTTTAATAACTTCAGACGTTATCCTAACGTCTATTTTGACAACTGAACAATTTCGACGTTAACCTTAACAAGTTAGCTTCACGTTTATTGTTAAAAGGGACATTGTAGTTGTTAAGTGAACAAACTTCAACATTAAAGTGAAATATTAATTGTAAATAAAAATTAGGGATAATCCTAATTTTCCTTTTGTTGTTTGATGTAATTGCCAATTATCCCCTTATAGTTTGAAAAAAATCCAACTTTTTCACTTCTGTTAACTCTATTAGTAAAAAGTGAACTTTGACTATGAAAATGTGTGAAAAGACCAAACTACCTTTAAATTATTAAAAAGCTGAGAAAAATAAAAAATAATAAAGATAATTTATTAATTTTTTTAATCTCCACCGTCTATCTCTATGATAGATGGTAAATATCCATTTTAAAATAATTAAAAAAAAACTTAAAATAAAAAACATTGAAGCACACATTTCTGGGATGGAAACCCAGAAAATTCATCTTTATCAATGCTTAAACTAAACCCAAACCAACCCCAGTTCATCATCTTCAACCATTATCAATGTCTAAACCAAACTCAAACCAAACCCAGTTGATCTTCTTCACGCAGTTGTCATATTCAACCAATCCATCATCAATGTTTAAACCATCGTCGAATTTGAAATGCCAATAATCTCTCCTCTTTCTTCCACCATTAATCACCATCAATAGATCATCAACACCATCAACATCAACATAATTTTTTTAAAACAAATTTTAAAAAAACGAAAAATGAAAAAACTGGGTTTCAAATTAAAAAAAAAATGAAAAATGAAAAGTGAAAAATCTTTTCATTTTTCATCAATGAACACCAAATCAACAACAAAATTGAAAAAAGACAACACCCAAATTCATCACCTCATTCTTAAAAAATTGAGAAAAAAGAAAAGAAAAAGCTGAAAAAAAAATGTAAGCATTAGGTCTCTGTCATTGGAGACCAGGGAGGTCTCGCTAGAGACTCGATGTTTACATTTTTTTGTTGCTGTCGAAAATGGTGGAAGAAGAAGACATCCTCCATGCTGACTTCTGGTTTCCAAAGAAAAAAAAGAAGAAGATGATGATGATGATGATGATGACGACGACGATAGAAGAAGCAAAATGGATATTTGATGGTCAAATGGGAGAAAATAAAAGATAAAAAAGAGATGACTTTTTAAAAATATATATATATATATATGTTTTAATTTTTTTAAAGTTATTTAATAATTTTTTTCATCTCCACTGTCCATCATTTGATGGACTGTAGAGATGACATTATTATTTTTTTTCAAAAAAATATATTTGAATTTAATTAATTAATATTATTATATATTTTATTTTGTTTTAACAGTTTTGCCCTCATACATTAACGGTCAAACATTAACTGCTAACGTCCAACTTAACGGTAGAGGGTTTTTTGGATATTTTAACAAATTATAGGGGGTTTTTTGTGCATATCAACAAACCACAAGGGGATATTCACTATTTCTCAAACCAATGGGGGATTTTGGCTATTTCATCAAACTATAAGGGTGGTAAGTATTGGGATTGTCCCTAAAAGTTAATAATATATTTATATATTATTTTAATTAAAATATTAGTTTAATAATAAAATATAAAATTAAAATTATATTAATGTAATATTTTATTGTTATTTAATATCAAAATATTAAATTAATTGTGAACCGGGTGCTGCAGGTTCCAATCTCATCTCTGACTGGCAGTTGGAAGTTGGTAGTTGGCACTGCCCTTTTAGGGCAAGCAGACCCCACTCTTTCCACTGCGTGTGTGATCAATGGAAGCACAGTGGGGCAGAAAGTCAGTTTGATATGAAGCATTTCGAGGCTGAATCTTCCAAAACAGTCACCAGGTTCCTGTTCTCATCATTTTTTTTTTTTTTAAATTTTCTGGGTGTTTTATATGTACTAACTATCGTTGTATTCATTTTGATTAACTACAGGATGGAGGGCGACAAACAGGGGAGAAAGAAAATTAAAACCAGTGATGAAATGGGGATTGATCGGCTAAGCAACTTACCGGACTCTGTTATCCATCACATCCTCTCACTCATGGACGCCAAATACGCAGTTCAGACCTCCATTTTGTCCAAGAAATGGAAGTTCCATTGGGCTCATGTCCTCTCTTACGGATTCAACCCCTCTAACAGCTCAACTGATGTTGAATTCCAAGATTTTGTGGCCCATGTCTTGAATAATCGCCAGCGCTTCAATCTAAGTAGACCAAGGTTTGTCGTTAGTGACATAACTATGCCATCTCTTGTGAAAATGTTTTATCGCTATGTTTTGACATGTAGCGTTGAAGAGCTTGATGTTAGAAAGAAAGTCCAAATCAATGATCAAATGGTTGTTGATCGGCTTAGTAGCTTGCCCGATTCTATAATCCATCACATTCTCTCTTTTATGGACACTAAGTATGCAGTTCAGACACGTGTATTGTCCAAAAAGTGGAGGCATCATTGGACTAATATCCACAGCCTCAATTTTGATCACTCAAGCTTTAGGACATGGGTTGGTTTCGAAAAGTTTGTCCGTAATGTTTTATCGCATCGCAAGCCCATCGGTCTTCGAAAACTCAAGATTATTTGTGGAAGTACAGTTACGGTGACGTTAATGAGACTGGTTTTTGGGTATGCGCAATGGCTTGGACTAGAAGAGCTTGAGACTGATGCCTTTGGCTATTTTCTTCGAACGTTTGTGAACAATCGAGGAAATTTGGATGATTTCTTGGTGTTTGAAACTTTGAGGACTTTGCAAATCTCATCAGCCACTTTTCCTCATTCATTTTTTGATCTTTGGGGAGCTAGAGATTTGTATCATGTGGATAATTTACACTTAGTAAATTGTGCTCTGCCTTCGTCTTCTAGGAAAATGTTTCGTTTAAATGTTTCATCGGTCGTTACTTTGACAATTTCAGATTTAAGATTTTGTGAAACGATTTGGATAAAATCGAAATTCCTTAGAATCTTTAACTGGAAGGGGGAGTCTCCTTGCTTGTTGGAATTCATTGAAGGTCGTAATAATCACACCCCTGAGGAGGTGAACATTCACATGTCCCCACCAGTTGATTGTGGAACAAAGAAATGGTTCGCTGCAATGAGAGAAATGGTTGAAGGGTGCTGTGGTGCGAGTTCAATTACGGTGTTACTGAATATTTCTAAGGTAGTATATAATTTCATTTCCAATAGGAACATACCTAAGTTACATTCGGTTGTATATACTCCATAATGGTCGCGCCTTAATTATTGTGGTTTCTTTGTTGTAATTTTGCAGGGGACATTCATTTTGTATTATAGGCGTTATAGCTGTGCTGAGGTTGAAACTAGAGTTGTGGAGTTGAACAAGGTATCATATGATATATACCATTTTATTGATTATAATGCTTCCATACAAATGATCTGAATCACTATATATGTAATATCATTGACTATTATTTGTGTATACAATTTATGATTTTTCACTCTTCTTTTTTTGTACTTAAAATTTACTAACACTGAGGAGCTTAAATGTCGAGATCCTATAAAAACCTTATGAAAAGAAATTAAAATTTCAGAGATTATCCGAAACTTCCCAATATAATTAAGTTTGATTGCATAGTGTAGCCATGTTAATTTCTATTCATATCTTTGAAGTTGTCTTGAAAAACCCTCACGATTGATATCTTATTTTTCTTGATGATTAATATCTGTGCCAACATAAATTAATTTGATGGTTTTGCATTATTCAATGCAGAAAACAAATTGGGTGGAACGTGATACACTTATGTAGAAATTGATTGATTGATTACAATATTCTTGATAAGGCATATTTGCTTTGTTTCTTTGCATAATATTTAATTATACTGACTGACTATTTGTACCAAGTGTTCTTTAATATATTTCAAATCTCTTGAAACAAGCATTTTAGTTTATATTTCTAGATGGAACTTGTAAATTTTAGCTAAAAGACTAGGAAAGTTATTTTGAAACAAGATAGGTTTCCTAGATTAATCTATATGTACACCTAAACAAAAATAGATTATAATGAATGAACAAATCTTGATAAATATTAATGGTAAGCGGCAAAAGATTTTTTACTATCTAAGGGAGCTTAGATCAACAATAACTCTTATGTTTTTGATTGATTGTAGTTTAAAAACATGTAAAATTTGGTCGGCTATTAACTTTAAAGAAAATCTTTAATCATTACAACTTTACATTTTTTTTTTTCCCAAATGCACTTCAACCTAACAACTTTATAGAACTGTTTTGCATTACAGTGCACGAAATGTAGAACAAATGGGCAAATGCAATCCCAAGCTTTTATAATTGTAGGGGAAATGAGTTAAAGACTTTAAGATTTTTTGAGGTTTAGATGTAATTAATGTTCCAGTTTAGAGTTAAACTTGATTTCCTAAATACACATGATTATAACCATTAGGCTGTTTTTAAACACCTCCTTGATTGTTATTTTAATTTGGTTAATTTCATTAATTACTAAATATTCAATTTACTAATTTCATTATTTGGTGTTCATCTTCTGTCTTGTAATGCATTAGATGAATATATTCTACAACTTTGTTTTGAATATTAATTACTAAATATTCAATTTACTAATTTCATTATTTGGTGTTCATCTTTTGTCTTGTAATGCATTAGATGAATATATTCTACGACTTTGTTTTGAATAAGTGCTGTGGTGAAAGAGCTAATTGCTTAAAGAATAAGTCCTTTTCATTTTTATTTCTTTTATTGATAACTTAAAAACTAAAGACATTGGATATTAGTGATGGTTTGTATGTTTGTTGAATTACCATTGAATCTTCACACAGCTTTTGAAAATTTGGATTTTTCTCTTTTTCTTTCAATTCAATTAATTTCCTTGACTCACAATTTTAAGAATTGTTTTTCTTCTAACATAATTTGTTGTATTCTTGTGTTGTGCCATCGTTTAGGAAACTAGGGAGGAAAAGCTACTGGTTTGTGGTTTTGAACTCAAACAATTGGCCACCGTACTAGAGGAAATATTTGCAGAGAAGAAAGAAAAAATCAGTAGTCAAATTGAGATTGAAAAAATCAGTAGTCAAATTGAGATTGATCGACTCAGCAACTTGCCTGACCATTTAATCTCTTACATTCTCTCCTTTCTTGATACCAAATCTGCTGTTCAAACCTGTGTCCTTTCTAAAGCGTGGAGGTATCATTGGACTCATATCCATAATCTCAATCTCGAGTGTAGAAGCAACAAAATTACAAATTTCAAAAATTTTGTTCATCATGTCTTGCGTCATCGGAAGCCTCTCAATCTCAGTAGACTGAGGTTTCATATAAGAGGTGCAAAAAGTCAGCCTCTGATGAGAGAAATGTCAAGCTATGCCTTGTCAGGTAGTCTTGAAGAGCTTGATACTAATCTCCCCACTTTTCCTCCAACCCTTTATCAGTGTCAGGCTCTAAGGACTCTCAAA
This sequence comes from Nephelium lappaceum, assembly GCA_021234005.1. Taxonomy (NCBI): domain Eukaryota; kingdom Viridiplantae; phylum Streptophyta; class Magnoliopsida; order Sapindales; family Sapindaceae; genus Nephelium; species Nephelium lappaceum. The sequence continues at coordinate 14,345,450 of CM038004.1, forward strand.
CTGGTTTCTTGCTCAAGTGATTTACCTGACTTATCTGGCTTGACATCGTTGATGACTTTGGAACTCACTGATGTTTGGCTACCTGATTCTGATTTCTTCTCAAGATGTTTAATTTTGGAGAACCTATCCATAACAGAATGTCAAGTGATGTCTTTGACTAGTTTTAACATATCTGCTGCACAGTTGGTTAAATTGGTTGTTTCAAATTTCAGATTTTTAAGAAAGGTCAGGGATGGCAAGATTGTGAGAACTGCACCTAATGATGGGCAGATTGTGATAAACGCACCTAGAATGAAATTCTTTAACTTGAAATGGGTGGATCCACTAGTGTTGAGTATGGATGATTGTCCAAATCTTGAAATTGTGAATATTCATATGTCCCTTCAAAAAGTTGGTGATAAGAAGCAAGCATTCATTCTGGATATGTTCTGTCTGGTTGAAGGACTCTTCCATGTTAAATCCCTGAGAATTTCACTGAACTTTACTAAGGTAAGTAGTATTTTTTAGCTATTTGAAATGTAATACGACTTCTAAGTAGAAAGTTTTCTAATATGGCACAGCTTTATTTCACTTTGTATGTAAGAAATGCAGAAGAAAAATTGACCTTATTGTTTGATTATAACTTCCTCAGGAGAAATTCATTTTGTGTCGTAACGATGTCGATGAGGAAACTAAAATTGTAGTGCGGAACAAGGTTTGTTATGATATTCATATGAATTGTAATGACAGTTATATTCTTTACTAAATATGTAGAGTAATGAGTATTCAAGACTTGAGTTTAAACGTGTTTTTTAAAAAAGAGACTTGATTTTAAATATGGGTTGAATGGAAAAAGACTCTTACCATTTATAAAGTGGTGATGGGTTAATATTTTATTGAGATAAATCTATAAATCATGACTCTGTAACTTGCTAGAACAGTTGGAAAAAAATTAAGAAATGGTGGGTTGTACATATAGTTTCTGGACTGCTATATATTCACATTCGTCCTTGAAATTAATTATGTTTCATGAAGTTGAAAGAATATTAGTGATTTCCCTTGATTTTACAATATTGGTTTCTGATTTTATATCTTGTATTGTGACACAAATAGGAGACTGGAGTTGAACAGTTTATTGGTTTGGCCACTATGTTGGAAGAGTCATGAAACTCCCTTGTGAAGTTGCAGCTATAATTTTAAGGAAACAATTCAAAAATTTTGTTAGACTGCTGTTGTCTTTGATTCATTTGAGATAAGGAATTGTGCTTCAGAGAAGCAGATTTTGTATTGGAGCTGATAGAACTATTTATTTAGTTTTTTTGAATATTATATGGTTATGCATATGTTTTGTAACCTTAGTTTGATTGGTTGTAGTTATGTTATTTAATAGATTTTGGTACTTTTGAAACAATCATTTTTCTCAACTCAAAAAAAAAAAAAAAAACAAGCATTTTTCTTTTATAGTTCTAAAAATAAGTTGTAAATTTGTTTCTAAAAGAGTTAAAATGTTAGTTTGAAGTAAGATAAAGTTACCTAAATCAACCGAAGTGTATACTGAATTGAAAATAGATTTTAACAAATCAACAAATCTTGATGATTTATTGATGGCCAGTGTTATGAATTTTACAATCTAAGAGCGCTTAGATCAATAAAAGATTTCCAAGTTTTTATAATGAAAGGGCAAAAGGGTTAACACTTATTTTTATGGTTCACATATGATTGATATTCTAGTTCACAATTAACTTGATTTCTTAATATATATACCTAAATATATCCATTAGGCTTTTTAATTGAAGAATTTGGATTCTTTCCTAATTTGAGCTTTTTGCTGACTTCCTTGACTGTTGTTTAGATTTGGTTTATTTTATTAATTATAAAATATTCAATATACTAAATTTCATTATCTAGATGCCATCTTTTGTCTTGTATCTTTAGATGAATATACTTACAACTTTATTTGAATGAGTGCTTCGGTAAAAGATATGGTTTGTGGCAATGAGAGACATGGCTGAAAGTTGCTGCCATGCATAATCAGTTACAGTGTCATTGAATGTTTATGAGTAGTGGGGATCCAAGCATTTATATAAGAGAAAACACTTTATAACAAAATAAAATAAAATAAAAATTAAGGATAAAAACAATTATAATTCACATGAGTTTTTTTTTTTAATGAATTTTATCATGTAAATAGTTTATGTAAAACAAAAATAATTCACATAAATAATTATGAGTCATTTAAGACCCATCAAGATTAAATATTATATGTTTTACTCCCATATAAGAGATATCTACTCCTAAAAAAAGAGAGTGAAAACTCTCCACACATGTTGGTAATACACATGATGGAATTGGAACTCCTGTCATGAATACAAATGATAATTATACTAACTAATTGAATTACAAATGGAGTACAATTCACACATAGTTAAATATATTTTATTTTTAAAATTTGATCATAATAACATCTATTAGTTTAATTAACAATAATTTTCTCTATATGTTCAAATGAGCTAAATTCATCTTTTAATCTCCTATTTGATTATAAAATCGTAACTATTTTTATTTGTCCAAGCATAAAATTGATTACCAAATAAAGAAATGCCACTTAGAGTTAAAAAAAGTCATACAATATATTTGTTTTTGGAAAAAATAATTTTATTAGTTTGGAAGTTACATATCCTTAAAACACATAATTTTACATGATAGTAATTCATATTTATTGTTTATTGAGTTTTGATACGATAAATTTAAACTATACATAGACAATTTTGATACAACAAACTGATTTAGAATATTAGAATTCATTAATTAAACCTAGGCAAAACTAATCACTTTACATTTTTTCAAAAAAAAAATAATAATAAAATAATAATTTTACAAATAATAAATTTTTTAAATAGAAAATTCATAATGAGTAAAAATAAAAAATTAACTAAACATGTATTGTGAAAATTCTAACAATTAGAAGATAAAAAAGTAATATCGATAATGATATATAAAGGAAAATACATAAAAGCAGATTTATTTATATATTTAAAGATATAATATGAATTCACAAACTTAAAATTAGCTCTAAAAATCTTTAGGAGGGCAAGGGCCCAGCCAAGGCTCAAGCTGAGTCCAGCCTAGTTTATGAGGTAGTACTTTTATTTTCAATAGTTTGATATGCAAGTTACATTCGGTTGAAATTTTTATAAAGTAGTTGTTTCAATATTTGAAATATATATAGATGACCTATATATATTTTCCTCGGTTAGCTCTCCTTTTGTGCTCCTTTAGCTCATCCTTCTGTGTCCTATAGCCTTCACCCCTTTTGTCTAATCACTTTCACCCTTCTTAGGTTTCTTACCTAGAGTTTGACTTGCTTGGCTGGGCGGGACATGTGGCTCCTCCTCGTTCATTGCTCACGTTGATGTTCCACATGGCACGCTCGGTACCTTTCCTTTTTCCCACCTACCTCCTGACATATGTTGCTTTATTGCTCCTGTAGCACATCAGCCTAGGTCTGAACCCTAGGCTTAACTCCTTCGATTTCCTGACGGGATAACCTGTGTGATGATGTCAAGAAGATTTGCTACTTATTCAAAACTAATATTTCCTTGGTCTTGGTTCCTGCCTCTTGGCAAGGGTAATATCGACATTTTTCAACCCAATTTCTGAATTATCATATTTGGGTCTCCTCTTCAAGGGGAATTGCCATTTTATGGGCCTGATTTTGTGCTTACTTCCAATTAATTGAAATTCAAATAACTGGGCCAATTGAATTATGGGATCTAATTTTCCCCTCCAACAATTATAGAATTCTTGATAAGGCACATTTGCTTTGTTTCGTTACATAATGTTTAATTATATTGACTGACCATTTGCACCTAGTGTTGTTTGATATATTTCAGATCTCTTGGAACAAGCATTTTAGTTTATATTTCTAGATGTAACTTGTAAATTTGAGCTAAAAGACTAAGAAAGTTATTTTGAAACAAGATAAGTTTCCTAGATTAATCTATATCTATAACTGAATTAAAATATATTATAATGAATGAATAAATCTTGATAAATATTAATGGCAAGCGTCACGAGATTTTTTACAATCTAAGGGAGCTTAGATCAACAATAACTCTAATGTTTTTGATTGATTGTAGTTTAAAAACAAGTAAAATTTGGATGACTATTAACTTTCAAAAAAATCTTTAATCATTACAACTTTACATTTTTTTGGCCAATGCACTTGAACCTAACAACTTTATAGAACTATTTTGCATTGCAGTAAATGAAATGTAGAACAAATGGGCAAATGCAATCCTAAACTTTTATATTGGTAGGGCAAATGAGTTAAGACTTTAAGATCTTTTGAGGTTTAGATATGATTGATGTTCTAGTTCAGAGTTAAACTTAATTTCCTAATGTATACATGATTGTATCCATTGGGCTGTTTTTAAACACCTCCTTGATTGTTATTTTAATTTGGTTAATTTCATTAATTACTAATATTCAATATACTAATTTCATTACTTGTTCATCTTTTTTCTTGTAATGCATTGTAAGGACTCTCAAACTGGCTTCTTGCTCAAGTGATTTAACTGACTTATCCAGCTTGACATCGTTGATGACTTTGGAACTCAAAAATTTTTGGTTACCTGATTCTGATTTCTTCTCAAGATGTTTAATTTTGGAGAACCTATCCATAACAGAATGTCAAGTGATGTCTTTGACTAGTTTTAACATATCTGCTCCACAGTTGTTTAAATTGGTTATTTCAAATTTCAGATTTTTAAGAAAGGACAGGGATGGCAAGGTTGTGGGAACTGCACCTAATGATGGGAAGATTGTGATTACCGCACCTCGAGTTAAATTCTTTAAGTTGAAACAGGTGGATCCACTAGTGTTGAGTATGGATGATTGTCCAAATCTTGAAAATGTGAATATTCATATGTCCGGCCAAAAAGTTGGTGATAAGAAGCAAACATTCATTTTGGATATGTTCCGTATGGTTGAAGGACTCTTCCATGTTAAATCCCTGAGAATTTCACTGAACTTTCCTAAGGCAAGTGGTATTTTTTAGCTTTTTGAAATGTAACATGACTTCCAAGTAGAAAGTTTTCTAAATGGCACAGCTTTATTTCACTTTGTACGTAAGAAATGGAGAAGAAAAATTGACCTTATTGTTTGATTATAACTTCCTCAGGAGAAATTCATTTTGTGTTGTAACGATGTCGATGAGGAAACTAAAATTGCAGTGCGGAACAAGGTTTGCTATGATATTCATATGAATTCTAATGACAGTTACATTCTTTACTAAATATGTAGAGTAATGAGTATTCAAGACTTGAGTTTAAACGTGTTTTTCAAAAAGAGACTTGATTTTAAATGTGGGTTGAATGGAAAAAGACTCTTACCATTTATAAAGTGGTGATGGGTTAATATTTTATTGAGATAAATCTATAAATCATGACTCTGTAACTTGCTAGAACAGTTGGAAAAAAATTAAGAAATGGTGGGTTGTATACATAGTTTCTGGACTGCTATATATTCACATTCGTCCTTGAAATTAATTATGTTTCATGAAGTTGATAGAATATTAGTGATTTCCCTTGATTTTACAACATTGGTTTCCGATTTTATATCTTGTATCGTGACATATATAGGAGACTGGAGTTGAACAGTTGATTGGTTTGGCCACCATGTTGGAAGAGTCATGAAACTCCCTTATGAAGTTGCAGCTATAATTTTAAGGAAACCATTCAAAAATTTTGTTAGACTGCTGTCGTCTTCGATTAGTTTGAGTTAAGGAATTGTGCTTCAGAGAAGCAGATTTTGTATTGGAGTTGATAGAACTATTTATTTAGTTTCATGAATATTATATGGTTATGCATATATTGTGTAACCTTGGTTTGATTGATTGAGGTTATGTTATTCAATATATTTTAGTACTCTTGAAACAAGCAATTTTATTTTATGTATCTAAAAGTAAGTCGTAAAGTTATAGCTGAAAGATTAAAAACATTATTTTGAAGTAAGATTAGTTTCCAATAAAAATATAGATTGCAATTTATTATCAATAAGATCTTTTAAGCATTACAATATTACATTGTTTTTACTACATGTACTTCAATAACAACTTCATAAAAAACTCTTTTACATTACAATACATAAAATGTAGAACAAACCGGCAAATGCAATCCCAAGTTTTTACACTGATAGGGCAAAAGGGTTAATACTACTTTTTGTGCTTCACATATGATTGATATTCTAATTCACAATTAAACTTGATTTCTTAATATGTACCTAAATATATGAAGGGAAAAATCGATTTTAATTCGAATGCGGAAACGTGAATTTTAAAAATTTTCAAACAAAACAAGCTAGATCGATGCTAGTAATAACGATTCAATAGTTAAATTAATAAGATCGAATCTTACCTTGCATAAAGATTGAATTAATCCATTTTGATTCGCAGATTCTTTACCACCTGATCTTCCTTGCTATGACTCTTCACAAAAGAAACTGTGTGTGGGCACAATCTTTTTGAAGATCCTTTTGAAGTAGATGGTTATTTGGTGATTTTTAATCAATGAAAATTTTTGGTTCAAGTAGTCAAAAATTCTCTCTACCACCACTACTACTACCAATCATAAAAACATCTTTTTGATATATTGGTAAACTAGGGCACTTCCTATTTAACAAGGAATCCAAATTCCTATTTAAATTGAAAGACTTAATTTATATCCAATATGGAATCAAATTCCTTATTGGATTAGAATTCTATTCTTTTAATTTAATATGGAGTCTAATTCCTATTAAATTGAAACTCTTTTAATATAATTTAAATTGAATCTTATTCCAATTAAAATTATTATTTTCATTAATTAATTAAATGATTTTTCATTAAATTAAATGATTCTAAATCATAATTAATTTAATGACATCATTTGGAATTGAACCCATGATCTCTACAAATAATTAAATAATTAACCATTAATTAAATAATTATAAATATTTAAATAATCAAATTATTTAAATAATTTATGAACATGTACATAAATTTATATGTACACCAATAATCGGATAATCCAATTATATTCTTCAACTTGTTTCTTTATGTGGTTGTGAGCTAGCAAGGGGACCAAATGGATCTACAATTTGAGCTCCAATAATATCGGAATTATTAATTAAACTCTTTAATTAATAATTCACTATTATTAACCTTAGAGTTACTCCACTAAAAACTTAAGGTTGCACTCTCAAAAGTGTAGATGTTTTACACAATTTGAATTTTCAATATCCATCGATTTAATCATTTCACATGATTCGATCCTCCACGAGTAGTTCATAATTAGAGCTAGGTTATTAAAATCCGTTATACCTCTCTAATTATATCTTGTTCCATTAAGTACCATTAATTTTCTAATGAACAATATATCCATAACAACTTATGAATTTATCTTTCTGTTTACTCGTAAACAGAAAGTTGAACGCTCTTATTGTTCAAGACCTGAATCAACACTTAAGGGAACTACTCATCTACTTCTCGCAAGAATGAGTGGATTTCACTATTATGTAGAATGTTCCCAGTCACTTATTAAATCATATCTCCAAAGTACGAAACTTATTGATAGTAAATCTATAACAGTCTCATCCATGTAAATAAAAAAATATGACCCAACAAATAGGAGTCTATTAAACACTTAGAATTAAGATCAATCCATATATGATCATCTAGTCGATAAATAAGAATTTCTTTGTTTAACGGATATTAATAAGAAATTCATTTTATCGTGGTCCACTCCTATATAATCTTTATTATATAAGTGCCTCCATTTTCATATCGCCGTATGAACAATCCCGGATAAGATCATCGTATCAAATACGAAATGGACCGCAGCTGTAGATTTACCACAAATAAAGTACTCAGCTTTGTTTGCTTTCCACGGACTCTTTAGATTACTAATCTCAAACTAAATTCTCTTATATATAACACTTACATACTTAATTTGAGACTACATAAGTAATCATGGATATTACATGATATTCGTATGAAGCAAATATTTCATAAATGTACATTAATTTGAATAAAATAAATTTTATTTATTTATTATTTATTTAAACGTTTACAACTTACAAGCTCTTAGGGCACAAACCCTAACAATATATCTATTAGGCATATTAATAGAAGAATTTGGATTCTTTCCTAATTTGAGCTTTTTGTTGACTTCCTTGATTGTTATTTAGGTTTGGTTTATTTTAGTAATTGTAAAATATTCAATATACTAAATTTCATCACCCAGATGCCATCCTTTGTCTTGTATCTTTAGTTGAATATACTTGCAACTCATTTTGGATAAGTGCTTCGGTAAAAGATATGGTTTGCGGCAATGAGAGACATGATTGAAAGGTGTTGCCATGCATAATATGTAAAATCAGAGAAAATTGAAGAAGATATGAATGATTTGATGAAACAAACTCAGAGTCGAAGCTCTGTTTTCATGGAGGAAAAAGGTAGAGTAAAGTTTTAGAGAATAATCCAGAAACTTATGGAAATCTTCTTCATTAAACTACTGCAAACTCTGTATAAGCTTATATATCAATTACAAGATTAGATCTCAGTAATTGACGCATCACTGAATTAATCACAGCCTTAGATTAATAACTAATTCACATGCTTGTATTACACATTAGCTCATCAGTGTATTTTCAGGAAGGCCACTCTTCTTTTGTACTTAAGTAAGCCAACCTAATCATTGGTTGGAGCTGCTGATTACATATGTCCTCTATATTGTATTTATGATGATTGATTATTATCAAGGAACCTTGCATATGTAAAGCTGCCTTTCTTTATTATATCTTGTTCGACTGTTTGTGCAGTCAAGGCTTAGTAGAAATAAACTCAGGATCCACTCGTATTTATACAACCTAGTTAGCCCTTTTTTCTGAATTCATATGTGTATGACTTCTGCTTCTTCTTGAGGCAATTTTAGGATATGGAGATTTCAACATCATTGATGACAACTATGTTGGTGCTTTGCTTTTGAACAGGTTGATCATTAAACATAAATTTGTCAAAGATTATATAATATGAGTGATTATATAAGTTTTTCTCTTTAATTTAATTTTATGGTGTTTTCTAGGTCTGAATTTGAAGAAGTACAAATACTTGTTGCTGGACTATTTACTTATGATTGTGTGACGATATTCCTTATGATTTTGATAATTACTTGGATGCTACATCTTTTTAGGTTGGTGTGTAATTTCGCAAGAATGGTACAATTTTGTTAGTGCTACCATGTTCTGTGTTGAGAAATTTATTTTGTTCCTTAGCTATGTATATGTTTTCTTTCCTTTTTGGTTGCTTAGTGGCTAGCTAAGGATGGTCGCAGTTTGTAGCATTTCTTAGGCACTGAAATTATGGCTTGGGTCAATATAACTTGCGAAAGCATTGTCACTTCAATTATAGTTAATAGTATATATTGTGAAAGAACGATCATAATATCTATGTTATTTGTTAGATAGATGGTGAAATATTGAACTAGAAGCTTGTATTTATGCTTTGAACTTGTATTATTTGTTCAATTGTCAATAGTTGTTCTTGTTCTATTTAAACAGCTATGGTCAATGTTCATAAATAAGTGGTACGGTGTGCGGTATGGACACCCCATCATGGTACCATACGGTACGTCCGGTACAGTTGATACGTACGTATCAATTGAAAATGACTTAAAAGAAAAATCAAAATGCTAATTTGTTAATATTTATTTTTCAAAAATATTATTTATTGAGATATTTTTTATTTTTTTAATATTTATTTTGTACTAAACAAATATTTATTTTCTATTTTACTTATTATTATTTTTTATTTTTTAATGTTTACTTTTTTTTAATAATTTTTTAATGTTTACTTACATGTATTAAATAAATAAAAAGCTACTTTATATTCAACAATCAAGACAACACAATAGAAAAAAACCACAATCATCTTTACCTCAAAAAAAAAAAAAAAAAAAAACAAGAGCCTCCTTTTTCTTCTTCTTCTCCTCTCCCATTACTTTCTTTTTCACCAATTTCCTTTTCTTCTTCTCCTCCTCTCCTCGGTTTTTTATTTCTCTTCGATTCCATGTGAGAGAAGTCATTGAAAAACTTTAGGATGTGAGAGAACTTGCCGGAAATTGAAACTACAATTGTCGATGAGGAGAGAGGAGTGTCAATTTGGGAGAGAGGAGTGCCGATCGTGTTTGTTTCAAGGGATTTTAGGGTTTTTCGATTTATATAGTTGATTTTTTCTTAAAAAAAAAAAGGTTTACATGACCCGCCCTTATATACCCATATGCAGCTGTAGCAATTCGAGATGGCCATATACGACCATCTCACATGCAAGAGATAAATTTTGTCATCTTTCGATTTCGATACGAGCATACTGGTGAGTCTCATTGCCGATACGTCCGTACCGGTGTATATACGACCGTACGTGGCCGTATTTACGAACAATGGTTATGGTTGGTATTACGCTTTTATGTTGATTATCATATCTTGTTTTGTTACTATTTTCCTTTCAATGGATTGGGTTGTACTGCTATCTCCCTTTATATTATTATTATTATTATTATTATTTGGATCTAAATGCATATTATCATCAAAATTGTCGTAGAGAATGGTGTTGGTAAAATACGGATTGGCAAGCTTTCATCTAGATAGACCTATTTGGTCAAAAGAATGTCAAGCTTGAGCGTGTAGAAATGCTTTGAAAGAATCTATTAACTTTTGAGATTGATATGCCTGCAAGAGTGGAATAAAAATGTTTAGAATTTTTTTTTTTTCTGATGACATTGCTATTTTATGAGAAAGAAAGTAAACTTTACCATTTTTATTTTATAAATATTAAATTTTCTAGATATGTTGTGCATTTAATTTCTTTAGAATTTTGAGAATGTGAAAGAAAATTTATTAGAAGAATAGGAGAAAGTGTTATTTGACAATATTAATTTTAGATAAATAAACTGATAGCTTGGATGTTGTATAACTTATATAAATCCTTTGCTAGTAATCACTTTGGATAATAAGTGAAATAAGGTGTAATATAATGTTCATGAACTTTACTTCTACTTTTAGATGGTATTGTTGTGAAAAAATAATATTTGAATGTTATAGATATCATGAATATTTTATCTTTATCTTTATTTATTATTATTATTATTTTTTGGAATTCTATAAAAAAATTAATTTGGACTAATAATCCTAAGTTTACACTCAAAATTGAACCTCATTAAGTTTACAAGTCTATTGTAAGTAATTATTCTAATTTATTTAAAAATATTTTTTTTTTCAGTGAATTACAAATTAACTATCACGTTTGAAAATATTATGAGATGGTAAATTTGTGGCTCGTACTTATTTTGAAAATTTTTGTTAATTTGATTAAGTTTAATTGGCTACATTTGTAGGTGTAAATTAATATATTTATTATTTATGCGAGATATACATAAATTTTATTGTTGTAAAATAAATGCAAAATAGGGAAATTCTAAATTTAATATAAAATTTAATATCTATATATATTGTATAAGGTTATTGATCAAAGCTAACTTATTATTAAAAATATATAAAATATTACAAAAAGAGAACAAGGTGGAAAGCCCTAACAAAAATGAGAACCATCCAAAGAGGGAAAAACCGATCAAGGAAAGAGATAGACAGTAAAAAGTTCAATCGAAACCAAAACTTTGCAGAACTATCCTTATAGTAGACTTTATTAGAAAACACTTGATCGGAAAAACCCATTGGAAAAAACTCGGCAAGGGAAGAGAGTATCCACCCCCCAAAGCCAAATTAACTTATATAATAATTTGTAATTTTTGTTCTAAAAAATAAATTATATAATTCAATTAGATTTAATTGCACTATACATAGTAATATTTCATGTTGGGATATCAGATGTTAAAAATGATATAAATTGTACACACTTTGTGCACGATTGAATTTTAGTTTTGTTATGGTTGATAATGAAAAATTAATATAATTTGTATAAAAGCTTATATTATAACAATTATGAATAAATAAGGTTAATTTCATGTTAAACCATTAGGGTTGAGGAAGAAAAGTTACTTATATATTAATGAATTAAGTGGTAAGGAAATATCTCATATACCCTTAAATGTTAAAAAATTAAGTGTCGATATTGTCATTCATTAACATTATTTACACACTCATTTTATAACTATACCCATGCCTAAAATTTGAAAATTAAATCATTACTATAAGCACCCAACTTGAAATAATTTGAAAACTTTAACTTGTGAGTAATAATCTAAAATCCCTATTCGATATAATTAAAATTTTTTTAAAAAAAAAATCGGAAACCCTGTTATATATTTAACTATAAACTATTGATATATTTAAAGAAAAATTGAAATTGTTTTAGATTTAGATAGAGTTATACTTTAATTCAAAATTACGTTATAAATTCAATTAATCGTACATATTCTTTTTCTTTACAGGTGATAAATTTATTTATAAGTGATGAATCACCAGATAGAATTAATTGTATATATTAATTTTAGAAAAGATAATTGAAATTAGTGTATTTAATTTTATATTATTTAATTTAAGTCTATATGATGGATATATGTTTAAATTTAGTCTTATATTTGTGTGAAATATTATAACTTGAGGATGTTTGACTAAATTAGATTTAATTATGGTATACTTATTAAAATCTTATGTTAGGATATTAGGTATTAAAAAGAATATTAAATTATGAATACTTGGTGTATAATTGTATTTTATTTTTTATGTTATTCAATAATAAAAAGTAATACAATTAATGTAAGAACTTGTCTAACAATTTTTATTTTTTAAAAAAATAAATTGCATTTCAAATTTGCATCCGAAAGCAATTATCAATTAATTACAATTCAATTACAAGTAAGAATATTAATCTAACAAAAAATAAATTTACTATATTTTAATCCCATCATAACGTATGTTCAAAAGTTTAGTTGTAGGGATAACTTTTTATCATTTCTTTTATTTGTGAAAATCTTTTAAATTTTATTGAATTTCCTTATAATTTTATTTTATTTTTAATGTATTCAATAATATAAAATTAATATAATTAATATAATTAATAACTAACGTTAAACTTGACAATTGAACAACTTGAATGTTAGTCTTAACAAGTTGACATAACATTAATTGTTAAAAAAGACGTTGTAGTTGTTAAATGAAAAACTTCTATGTAAGTTGATGTCATATGTCCATTTTTGTTGATTTTTAATAATTTCAGATGTTATACTAATGTCAAACTTGACAATTGAACAACTTCGATGTTAGTTTTAACAAGTTGTCATAACGTTAATTGTTAAGAAAGATGTTGTAGTTGTTAAGCAAACAACTTTAGATGCCTGCAACGGATAACAACATTTACAATAGGCCAATGAGCCCGCGATAGAAACTTTAGACGTTTTGTTAATTTTTAACGACTTCAGATGTTATACTAATGTCAAATTTGACAGTCAAACAACTTTGACGTTAGTCTTAATAAGTTGATGTAACGTTAATTGTTAAGAAGGACATTGGAGTTGTTAATCAAAAACTTCGACGTTTGCTGATGTCATGCGTCCGTTTTGTTAATTTTCAACAACTTCAAACATTACCCTAATGTCAAACTTAGCAATTGAACAACTTCGACCTTTGTCTTAACAAGTTGACGTTACGTTAATTGTTAAGGACGTTGAAGTTGTTAATGGAACAACTTCAATGTTAGCTGATGTTATAAGTTCTTTTTTGTTAATTTTTAATAACTTCAGACGTTGCCCTAACGTCAAACTTGATAATTGAACAACTTTGACGTTGATCATAACAAGTTAATGTAGCGTTATTTGTTAAAAAGGACAATGGAGTTGTTAAGTGAACAACTTGAATGTCACCTGATGTTATACATCCATATTTGTTAATTTTTAATAACTTTAGACGTTACCTTAACGTCTATCTTGACAACTAAACAATTTCGACGTTAACCTTAACAAGATAACTTAACGTTTATTGTTAAAAGGGACATTGTAGTTGTTAAGTGAACAACTTCAACATTAAAGTGAAATATTAATTATAAATAAAAATTTGGGATAATCCTAAATTTCCTCTTGTTGTTTGATGTAATTGCCAATTATCCCCCTATAGTTTGAAAAAAATCCCACTTTCTCCCTTCTGTTAACTCTTTTAGTAAAAAGTGAACTTTGACAAAGAAAATATGTGAAAAAACCAAACTACCTTTGAATTATTAAAAAGCTAAGAAAAATAAAAAATAATAAAGATAATTTATTATTATTTTTTTAATCTCTACCGTCCATCTCTATGATAGACGGTACATATTCATTTTAAAATAATTAAAAAAAAAACTTAAAATAAAAAACATTGAATCACACATTTCTGGGATGGAAACCCAAAAACTTCATCTTTATCAATGCTTAAACCAAACCTAAACCAACCCCAATTCATCATCTTCAACCATTATCAATGTCTAAACCAAACTCAAACCAAACCCAGTTAATCTTCTTCACGCAGTTATCATATTCAACCAATCCATCATCAATGTTTAAACCATCGTCAAATCTCAAACGCCAATAATCTCTCCTCTTTCCTCCATCAAGAATCACCATCAATAGATCATCAACATCATCAATATCAACATAATTTTTTTGAAACAAATTTTCACAAAACGAAAAATGAAAAAATTGGGTTTCAAATTATAAAAAAAAAAAAAAAATGAAAAATGAAAAGTGAAAAATCTGTCACTTTTCACCAATGAACACCAAATCAACAACAAAATTGAAAAAAGATAACACCCAAATTCATCACTTCATCCTCAAAAAATTGAGAGAAAAAAAAAAAAAAAAAAAAAGCTGAAAAAAAAAAAAAAAAGCATTGGGTCTTCGTCACCGGAGACCAGGGAGGTCTCGCTAGAGACTCGATGTTTACATTTTTTTTTCGCTCTCGAAAATGGTGGAAGAAGAAGACGTCCTCCATGCTGACCTCTGGTTTCCAACGAAGAAAAAGAAGAAGAAAAAGATGATGATGATGATGATAGAAGAAGCAAAATGGATATTTGATGGTCAAATGGGAGAAAATAAAAGATAAAAAAGAGATGACCTTTTTTTTTAAAAAAAAAAATGTTTTAATTTTTTTAAAGTTATTTAATAATTTTTTTCATTTTATTTTTTTCATCTCCACTGTCCGTCATTTGATGAACGGTAGAGATGTCATAATTTTTTTTTTCAAAAAAATCTATTTGAATTTAATTAATTAATTAATTAATATTATTATATATTTTATTTTGTTTTAACAGTTTTGCTCTCACACATTAATGGTCAAACATTAACTTCTAACATCCAACTTAACGGTAGAGGGTTTTTTGAACATTTCAACAAATTAGAGGGGGTTTTTTGGACATATCAACAAACTACAAGGGGACATTCACTATTTCTCAAACCAAAGGGGGATTTTGACTATTTCATCAAACTATCACGGTCAATATTGGGATTGTCCCTAAAAGTTAATATTATATTAATATATTATTTTAATTAAAATATTAGTTTAATACTAAAATATAAAATTAATATTATATTAATGTAATATTTTATTGTTATTTAATATCAATAAAACATTAAGTGAACAACTTCGACGTGAGTTGATGTCATATGTCCATTTTTGTTGATTTTTAATAATTTCAGATGTTATACTAATGTCAAACTTGACAATTGAACAACTTTGATGTTAGTTTTAACAAATTGGCATAACGTTAATTGTTAAAAAAGATGTTATAGTTGTTAAGCGAACAACTTTAGATGCCTGCAACGGATAACAACATTTACAATAGGCCAATGAGCCCGCAATAGAAACTTTAGACGTTTTGTTAATTTTTAACAATTTTAGACGTTATACTAATGTCAAATTTGACAGTCAAACAACTTTGACGTTAGTCTTAACAAGTTGATGTAACGTTAATTGTTAAGAAGGACGTTGGAGTTGTTAATCAAAAACTTCGACGTTTTCTGATGTCATGCGTCCGTTTTGTTAATTTTCAACAACTTCAAACATTACCCTAATGTCAAACTTAACAATTGAACAACTTCGACCTTTGTCTTAACAAGTTGACGTTACGTTAATTGTTAAAGATGTTGAAGTTGTTAATGGAAAAACTTCAATGTTAACTGATGTTATACGTTCTTTTTTGTTCATTTTTAACAACTTCAAACGTTGCCCTAACGTTAAACTTGACACCTGCACAACTTCGATGTTGATCATAGCAAGTTAATGTAGCGTTAATTGTTAAAAAGGACAATGGAGTTGTTAAGTGAATAACTTGGACGTCACCTGATGTTATACTTCCATTTTTGTTAATTTTTAATAACTTCAAACGTTACCCTAACGTCTATCTTGACAACTGAACAATTTCGACGTTAACCTTAACAAGTTAGCTTAACGTTTATTGTTAAAAGGGACATTGTAGTTGTTAAGTGTACAAACTTCCACATTAAAGTAACATATTAATTGTAAATAAAAATTATGGATAATCCTAATTTTCCTCTTGTTGTTTGATGTAATCGTCAATTATTCTCTTATAGTTTGAAAAAAATCTCACTTTCTCACTTCTGTTAACTCTGTTAGTAAAAAGTGAACTTTGACTATGAAAATATGTGAAAAGACCAAACTACCTTTGAATTATTAAAAAGTTGAGAAAAATAAAAAATAATAAAGATAATTTATTAATTTTTTTTTAATCTCTACCGTCTATCTCTATGATAGACGACACATATTCATTTTAAAATAATTAAAAAAAAAAACTTAGAATAAAAAACATTGAAGCACACATTTATGGGATGGAAACCCAAAAAACTCAAACTAAACCTAGTTAATCTTCTTCACGCAGTTATAATATTCAACCAATCCATCATCAATGCTTAAACCATCGTCAAATCTCAAACGCCAATAATTTCTCCTTTTTCCTCCACCATGAATCACCATCAATAGATCATCAACATCATCAATATCAACATAATTTTTTTAAAACAAAATTTCAAAAAAAAGAAAAATGAAAAAACTGGGTTTCAAATTAAAAAAAAAAATGAAAAATGAAAAGTGAAAAATCTTTTTCATTTTTCATCAATGAACACCAAATCAACAACAAAATTGAAAAAAGACAACACCCAAATTCATCACCTCATCTTCGAAGTGAAGTAGTGTTGCTATCAATAGGGGTTAAAGAGTTTGATCTTTATGTGTGCCATTACAGGTAGTTGTTGGGAGTTTCTTTCCAAATGGATAGAGAGAATCAAAATCATATAATCAACTGGAGCATCTATCTATCCTAATCATCATCATCGATCCCACAAATCCAATCACAGCAACAAACCTAGAAACCCAATCGAACCTAAAAACCCAGCCGCCAAACCCCAACACTATCACCAAAAAATGCACAGTAACAAAGCCAAACTAACATCCTCAAAATCAATCAGACCCAAACCCCAACATCACCACCACCATCGTCAAACCCAATCAAAACCCATTACCACCACCATCAACCCCAATCAAACCCAAACCAACATCACCCACCCAAACCACACATCAGTCGACGCGGTGGAGTTGAAGCTCTGAGCAGCAAAGCTGAGGTTGAAGGGAAAGATGAGGGAAGATGAGAGATAGAGCGGTGAGGAGGGAGGGAGAGCGGTGAGGTGGGATGGATGCGTCAAAATCGGCAGAGGAGGTGGGTGGGTCAAAATCTGGTTTCAAAGGCATCGGTGGAGATGCGTGCGCCACATCATCGGCGGTGGAGCGGGTGGCGGCGGCGATTAGATAAGTTGAAGAATAAGAAGAAGAAAATAGAACGGAAGAAGAAGAATAAGATGATGCTGATAAGTTAGAACGGCGATGAAATGAAATGGGTTTTTTGTTTTTTGTTTTTATTTTTTAAGAAGGAATTGCACAATACCACCCTGAGGTTTGTCTAAAAACAGACGGAAACATAGTTACCCTTTTATTACATGAAACCCCTATGTCGTCAGTTGACTTTTGTCAACGTTAATTGAGTGAAGGGCATTTTCATCTTTTCGTCTAGGATCTGCTTCATCTCTCACCCTCTCCTTTTCGATCCGCTTCGAACATCATCAAACATCATCATCATCATCATCACCATCAAACACCTATCATCTTCGAACGAATCCGCGAGAGAGACCCAGGTTTCTGGGTTTCCATCGTGCTACAAAGACCCAGAAATCGGGGCCTTCCTCGCGGTGACAGAGTTGGAGAGGCGGAGAGAGCGGGGAGAGAAGGAGAAGTAGGAGGAGAGAGACAGATCGGACGAGGGAGAAGGAGAAGGAGGAACGATGACAGAGTCCGATCTCCGATGCACCTGGACACCGTTCGTGAAGGCAGCGCCGGCCTTCTCCTTCTCGATCGCGTCTGGTTCATCTTTGTTTCTGCTCGATTTTACGCGTGCGAGGTGCAATTAGACGAGCTGGACTTGAGGTCGAGTTCAGGTGGCCTGTGGCTAGTCGTGATGGCTTCTCGGTCAGCGTTGATAGCTCCGTTGCCGTCGTCGTCAGCTCGCGTACGTGGAGGACTGGTTCTCGCTCGTTTCTGCACGGCTTGGCGTCTTCGTTTAAGTTCGATCTTGGTGAGGTTACGGCTAGATGAGCTGGTCGGCGACGGGGACGACGACCGGAGCAGCTCTTCTTCTTCTTCTTCTTTTTTTTTTTCTTTTCTTCTTCTTCTTTCTGGTTCGTCTATTTTTAGGCAATCGTGGAGATGAACATGTAAAATTGAGAGCATTTCAGACTTTCAATCAAAATTTCTTATCAACTGTTAAAGTTGACGGAAGTCAACTAACTGTATGGGGGTTTAGTGTAATAAAATAATAAGTATGTTTTCGTCTGTTTTTAGGCAAACCTCGGGGGGGTATTGTGCAATTCCTTCTATTTTTAATTATAATCTTATTTTATTTATTTTAGTAGTATATTATTTATTTTTAATTTTTATGGCATTTCTCATTTTATCCATACAATCAAATTGTTAATCAAGTTAATCTAATGAAATCTATGACAATTTGAAGTATTATTGTCATTTCATATCCTTATAAGGGATATTATGAGTGTTTTTATTAATATCGGGAGGATTTTAGACAAAAATAAAATTATAAATAAAAAAATGAATATTTTTATAAATTATAGTGAGTTTTTTAGAATTATTCCATTAATTTATATGGAGCCTATAGGAATTTAATTTCCACTTTTAAATCAAATTATTCTATGATTCTTTGGTTAATGAAATTTGATTTCCTTTTATTTTTAATTTTAATTAGTAAATACATCATAAATTTATTAAAATATAAATTATCTTTTTAATGGAACTTGATATCCTTCTATTTTCAATCTTAATCAATAATGATAGGTTCCGAATATAATAACAAACATGCTTAAAGCGTGAGACTAGTCTTGTCACATAACCATGGCAAAAAATAATTTTATGTGGTGCAGGAACCGTGTTTAAGCTTTAAATGTTGTACCGAAAAGTTGATCGCCCCACACTAGACATATCGACATGTTTAATTGCCATCGCTTTTCCTTTGCATAAAGACAGCTGAATGAATGATTGATAGCGGCATCAAAACCGCCCAATTTAATCATAAATCGACGTCAACGGACTGTGCTCATGCGCACATTGTGGGACCTGATTATTATCCTAACCGCGTCTCAAACTTCTGTGTTTTCCGGGAAATTTCTCCACTGCTTTAGTCTATAAATAGTGAGTAAAGTCTTTATCCATTTCACAGCACAGCACAACGCAACACAAAGTCTCTCATTTTCTCAGAACCAAACAGGGAAGAAAAAACAGGGAAGAATTTGAAAAAAGATCAAATTCTTTGACTGGCAGTTGGCAGTTGGCAGTTGGCACTGGCCTTTTAGGGCAAGCAGATCCCCACTGTTTCCACTGCGTGTGTGGTCAATGGAAGCAGAGTGGGGCAGAAAGTCAGTTTGATATGAAGCATTTCGAGGCTGAATCTTCCAAAATAGTCACCAGGTTCCTGTTCTCATCATTTTTTTTTTTTAATTTTCTGGGTGTTTTATATGTACTAACTATCGTTGTATTCATTTTGATTAACTACAGGATGGAGGGCGACAAACAGGGGAGAAAGAAAATTAAAACCAGTGATGAAATGGGGATTGATCGGCTAAGCAACTTACCGGACTCTGTTATCCATCACATCCTCTCACTCATGGACGCCAAATACGCAGTTCAGACCTCCATTTTGTCCAAGAAATGGATGTTCCATTGGGCTCATGTCCCCTCTTACGGATTCAACCCCTCTAACAGCTCAACTGATGAATTCCAAGATTTTGTGGCCCATGTCTTGAATAATCGCCAGCGCTTCAATCGAAGTAGACCAAGGTTTGTCGTTAGTAACATAACTATGCCATCTCTTGTGAAAATGTTTTATCGCTATGTTTTGACATGTAGCGTTGAAGAGCTTGATGTTAGAGAGAAAGTCCAAATCAATGATCAAATGGTTGTTGATCGGCTTAGTAGCTTGCCCGATTCTATAATCCATCACATTCTCTCTTTTATGGACACTAAGTATGCAGTTCAGACATGTGTATTGTCCAAAAACTGGAGGCATCATTGGACTAATATCCACAGCCTCAATTTTGATCACTCAAGCTTTAGGACATGGGTTGGTTTCGAAAAGTTTGTCCGTAATGTTTTATCACATCGCAAGCCCATCGGTCTTCGAAAACTCAAGATTATTTGTGGAAGTACAGTTACGGTGACATTAATGAGACTGGTTTTTGGGTATGCGCAAGGGCGTGGACTAGAAGAGCTTGAGACTGATGCCTTTGGCTATTTTTTTCGAACGTTTGTGAACAATCGAGGAAACTTGGATGATTTCTTGGTGTTTGAAACTTTGAGGACTTTGCAAATCTCATCAGCCACTTTTCGTCATTCATTTTTTGATCTTTGGGGAGCTAGAGATTTGTATCAAGTGGATAATTTACACTTAGTAAATTGTGCTCTGCCTTTGTCTTCTAGGAAAGTGTTTCGTTTAAATGTTCCATCGGTCGTCACTTTGACAATTTCAGATTTAAGATTTTGTGAAATGATTTGGATAAAATCGAAATTCCTTAGAATCTTTAACTGGAAGGGGGAGTCTCCTTGCTTGTTGGAATTCACTGAAGGTCGTAATAATCACACCCCTGAGGAGGTGAACATTCACATGTCCCCACCAGTTGATTGTGGAACAAAGAAATGGTTCGCTGCAATGAGAGAAATGGTTGAAGGGTGCTGTGGTGCGAGGTCAATTACGGTGTTACTGAATATTTCTAAGGTAGTATATAATTTCATTTCCAATAGGAACATACCTAAGTTACATTCGGTTGTATATACTGCATAATGGTTGCGCCTTAATTATTGTGGTTTCTTTATCGTAATTTTGCAGGAGACATTCATTTTGTATTATAGGCGTTATAGCTGTGCTGAGGTTGAAACTAGAGTTGTGGAGTTGAACAAGGTATCATATGATATATACCATTTTATTGATTATAATGCTTCCATACAAATGATCTGAATCACTATATATGTAATATCATTGACTATTATTTGTGTATACAATTTATGATTTTTCACTCTTCTTTTTTTGTACTTAAAATTTACTAACACTGAGGAGCTTAAATGTCGAGATCCTATAAAAACCTTATGAAAAGAAATTAAAATTTCAGAGATTATCCGAAACTTCCCAATATAATTAAGTTTGATTGCATAGTGTAGCCATGTTAATTTCTATTCATATCTTTGAAGCTGTCTTGAAAAACCCTCACGATTGATATCTTATTTTTCTTGATGATTAATATCTGTGCCAACATAAATTAACTTGATGGTTTTGCATTATTCAATGGAGAAAACAAATTGGGTGGAATGTGATACACTTATGTAGAAATTGATTGATTGATTACAATATTCTTGATAAGGCATATTTGCTTTGTTTCTTTGCATAATATTTAATTATATTGACTGACTATTTTTACCTAGTGTTCTTTAATATATTTCAAATCTCTTGAAACAAGCATTTTAGTTTATATTTCTAGATGTAACTAGTAAATTTTAGCTAAAAGACTAGGAAAGTTATTTTGAAACAAGATAGGTTTCCTAGATTAATCTATATGTACACCTAAACAAAAATAGATTATAATGAATGAACAAATCTTGATAAATATTAATGGTAAGCGTCAAAAGATTTTTTACAATCTAAGGGAGCTTAGATGAACAATAACTCTTATGTTTTTGATTGATTGTAGTTTAAAAACAAGTAAAATTTGGTCGGCTATTAACTTTCAAGAAAATTTTTAATCATTACAACTTTACATTTTTTTTTTCCCAAATGCACTTCAACCTAACAACTTTATAGAACTGTTTTGCATTACAGTGCATGAAATGTAGAACAAATGGGCAAATGCAATCCCAAGCTTTTATAATTGTAGGGCAAATGAGTTAAAGACTTTAAGATTTTTTGAGGTTTAGATGTAATTGATGTTCCAGTTTAGAGTTAAACTTGATTTCCTAAATACACATGATTATAACCATTAGGCTTTTTTTAAACACCTCCTTGATTGTTATTTTAATTTGGTTAATTTCATTAATTACTAAATATTCAATTTACTAATTTCATTATTTGTGTTCATCTTCTGTCTTGTAATGCATTAGATGAATATATTCTACAACTTTGTTTTGAATATTAATTACTAAATATTCAATTTACTAATTTCATTATTTGGTGTTCATCTTTTGTCTTGTAATGCATTAGATGAATATATTCTACAACTTTGTTTTGAATAAGTGCTGTGGTGAAAGAGCTAATTGCTTAAAGAATAAGTCCTTTTCATTTTTATTTCTTTTATTCATAACTTAAAAACTAAAGACATTGGATATTAGTGATGGTTTGTATGTTTGTTGAATTACCATTGAATCTTCACACAGCTTTTGAAAATTTGGATTTTTCTCTTTTTCTTTCAATTTAATTAATTTCCTTGACTCACGATTTCAGGAATTGTTTTTCTTCTAACATAATTTGTTGTATTCTTGTGTTGTGCCATCGTTTAGGAAACTAGGGAGGAAAAGCTACTGGTTCGTGGTTTTGAACTCAACCAATTGGCCACCGTACTAGAGGAAATATTTGCAGAGAAGAAAGAAAAAATCAATAATCAAATTGAGATTGATCGACTCAGCAACTTGCCTGACCATTTAATCTCTTACATTCTCTCCTTTCTTGATACCAAATCTGCTGTTCGAACCTGTGTCCTGTCTAAAACGTGGTGGTATCATTGGACTGATATCCATAATCTCAATCTCGAGTGTAGAAGCAACAAAATTACAAATTTCAAAAATTTTGTTCTTCATGTCTTGCATCATCGGAAGCCTCTCAATCTCAGTAGACTGAGGTTTCATATAAGAGGTGCAAAAAGTAAGTCTCTTATGAGAAAAATGTCAAGCTATGCCTTATCGAGTAGTCTGGAAGAGCTTGATACTAATCTCTCCACTTTTCCTCCAACCCTTTATCAGTGTCAGACTCTAAGGACTCTCAAACTGGTTTCTTGCTCAAGTGATTTACCTGACTTATCTGGCTTGACATCGTTGATGACTTTGGAACTCACTGATGTTTGGCTACCTGATTCTGATTTCTTCTCAAGATGTTTAATTTTGGAGAACCTATCCATAACAGAATGTCAAGTGATGTGTTTGACTAGTTTTAACATATCTGCTGCACAGTTGGTTAAATTGGTTGTTTCAAATTTCAGATTTTTAAGAAAGGTCAAGCATGGCAAGATTGTGAGAACTGCACCTAATGATGGGCAGATTGTGATAAACGCACCTAGAATTAAATTCTTTAACTTGAAACAGGTGGATCCACTAGTGTTGAGTATGGATGATTGTCCAAATCTTGAAATTGTGAATATTCATATGTCCCTTCAAAAAGTTGGTGATAAGAAGCAAGCATTCAATCGGGATATGTTCCGTATGGTTGAAGGACTCTTCCATGTTAAATCCCTGAGAATTTCACTGAACTTTACTAAGGTACGTAGTATTTTTTAGCTATTTGAAATGTAATACGACTTCTAAGTAGAAAGTTTTCTAATATGGCACGTCTTTATTTCACTTTGTATGTAAGAAATGCAGAAGAAAAATTGACCTTATTGTTTGATTATAACTTCCTCAGGAGAAATTCATTTTGTGTCGTAACGATGAGGAAACTAAAATTGCAGTGCAGAACAAGGTTTGTTATGATATTCATATGAATTCTAATGACAGTTATATTCTTTACTAAATATGTAGAGTAATGAGTATTCAAGACTTGAGTTTAAACGTGTTTTTCAAAAAGAGACTTGATTTTAAATGTGGGTTGAATGGAAAAAGACTCTTTCCATTTATAAAGTGGTGATGGGTTAATATTTTATTGAGATAAATCTATAAATCATGACTCTGTAACTTGCTAGAACAGTTGGAAAAATATTAAGAAATGGTGGGTTGTACATATAGTTTCTGGACTGCTATATATGCACATTCATCCTTGAAATTAATTATGTTTCATGAAGTTGATAGAATATTAGTGATTTCCCTTGATTTTACAATATTGGTTTCTGATTTTATATCTTGTATTGTGACACATAGGAGACTGGAGTTGAACAGTTGATTGGTTTGGCCACTATGTTGGAAGAGTCATGAAACTCCCTTGTGAAGTTACAGCTATAATTTTAAGGAAACAATTCAAAAATTTTGTTAGACTGCTGTTGTCTTTGATTCATTTGAGATAAGGAATTGTGCTTCAGAGAAGCAGATTTTGTATTGGAGCTGATAGAATTATTTATTTAGTTTTTTGAATATTATATGGTTATGCATATGTTTTATAACCTTAGTTTGATTGGTTGTAGTTATGTTGTTTAATAGATTTTGGTACTTTTGAAACAATCATTTCTCTCAACTCAAAAAAAAAAAAAAAAAAAAAAAAGCATTTTTCTTTTATAGTTCTAAAAATAAGTTGTAAATTTGTTTCTAAAAGGGTAAAAACGTTATTTTGAAGATAAAGTTACCTAAATCAACCGAAGTGTAAACTGAATTGAAAATAGATTTTAACAAATCAACAAATCTTGATGATTTATTGATGGCCAGTGTTATGAATTTTACAATCTAAGAGCGCTTAGATCAATAAAAAATTTCCAAAGTTTTTGATCAATTACGGTGTAATCTTTTTTAAACAAGTAAAAATATAGATTGCAATTTGTTTTCAATAAGATCTTTAAGCATTACAATTTTACATTGTTTTTACTATGTGTACTTCAATAACAACTTCATAAGACTCTTTTACATTACAGTACATAAAATGTAGAACAAATTGGCGAATGCAATCCCAAGTTTTTATAATGAAAGGGCAAAAGGGTTAATACTTATTTTTATGGTTCACATATGATTGATATTCTAGTTCACAATTAAACTTAATTTCTTAACATATGTACCTAAATATATCCATTAGGCTTTTTAATACAAGAATTTGGATTCTTTCCTAATTCGAGCTTTTTGCTGATTTCCTTGATTGTTGTTTAGATTTGGTTTATTTTATTAATTGTAAAATATTCAATATACTAAATTTCATTATCCAGATGCCATCTTTTGTCTTGCATCTTCAGATGAATATACTTACAACTTTATTTGAATGAGTGCTTCGGTAAAAGATATGGTTTGTGGCGATGAGAGACATGGCTGAAAGTTGCTGCCATGCATAATCAGTTACAGTGTCATTGAATGTTTATGAGTAGTGGGGGATCCAAGCATTTATATAAGAGAAAACACTTTATAACAAAATAAAATAAAATAAAATTAAGGATAAAAACAATTATAATTCACATGAGTTTTTTTTTTTTTTAATGAATTTTATCATGTAAATAGTTTATGTAAAACAAAAATAATTCGCATAAATAATTATGAGTCATTTAATACCCATCAAGATTAAATATTATATGTTTTACTTCCATATAAGAGATATCTACTCCTAAAATAAGAGAGTGAAAACTCTCCATACATGTTGGTAATACACATGATGGAACTGGAACTCCTATCATGAATACAAAGGATAATTATACCAATTACTTGAATTATAAATGGAGGTACAATTCACACATAATTAAATATATTTTTATTTTTAAAATTTGGTCATAATAACATCTATTAGTTTAATTGACAATAATTTTCTCTATATGTTCAAACGAGCTAAATTCATCTTTTAATCTCCTATTTGATTATATAATCGTAACTATTTTTATTTGTCCAAGCATAAAATTGATTACCAAATAAAGAAATGCCACTTAGAGTTAAAAGAAGTCATACAATATATTTGTTTTTGCAAAAAATAATCTTATTAGTTTGGAAGTTACATATCCTTAAAACACATAATTTTTCATGATAGTAATGCATATTTATTGTTTATTGAGTTTTGATACAATAAATTTAAACTATACATAGACAATTTTGATACAACAAACTGATTTAGAATATTAGAATTCATTAATTAAACCTAGGCAAAACTAATCACTTTACATTTTTTCAAAAAAGAATAATAAAATAATCATTTTACAAATAATAAATTTTTTAAATAGAAAATTCATAATGAGTAAAAGTAAAAAATTAACTAAACATGTATTGTGAAAATTCTAACAATTAGAAGATAAAAAAGTAATATCGATAATGATATATAAAGAAAAATACATCAAAGCAGATTTATTTATATATTTAAAGATATAATATGAATTCACAAACTTAAAATATCTCTAAAAATCTTTAGGAGGGCAAGGGCCCAGCCCAGGCTCAAGCTGAGTCCGGCCCAGTTTATGAGGTAGTGCTTTCATTTTCAATAGTTCGATATGCAAGTCACATTAGGTTGAAATTTTTACAAGTAGTTGTTTCTGTATTTGAAATATATATAGATGACCTTCATTCAACATGCAATTTAATGATCACCATATGTGTATAAAAAGAATTTCGTTTCTTTTTTCAGCTAAGTTTACCTGCAATTAAATGCATCTTAGTTTTGGTTTTTTAATGTTCTAATTTTTTATGGGAAATTCATATTATTAGGTTATGGAATTGAACAAGGTATCACAGGAACTATGTCGTTTTTATTGCTTGTAATGCATGCTTAAAGGTGATCTATTTGTAGTTTCAAAAAAAAAAATGATCTCTTTGTATATTGAACAAGCTATGATGGAATGCTTGGGGATTAAGGCATTCTCGAGTGTTCATAAAGCTGCAATCCTATCTACCTTCTAGAGGCAACATTTTCTAATCGTCTACGTATAGAAAGTATTAGAGTTGAGTATATTGGAAAAATTGGTAGTTGATAGTGTTGGTAGAATTGGAGGTTTGTGCTTCATGTGGACAAATAGTGTGGAGTTCGGTTTATTATCAAACCATGTTTCAATTATATAGATTAACACAATTAACTTTTCAATAGTAGATAACATATTAAATATACATGTCATGAAATTATAATGAGATAAAGTAATTATTGGGGGTACACAAATCTTTGAACGAAAGAAAAAATTTAGCTACTATGGCAATGATTAAAGTGTGATTTTAAGAAAAAGAAGAATACATAAAAAAAATAATAATAATAATAAAATAAAAAATGACATAAATAAGACAATTTTAGTTTCAATTTAAATAAATTAGTAGCCGAATAATTATTATGCATTTGTGAATAATTAAAAAGGAAAATCCCAAAAAATAACCTAATGTATGAATATTATCCTTTTACCACCACTTATTTTATTTTTATCCAATATCTCACAAAAGTTTATTTTAAAAGAAAAGTTTGAGAAAAGTTAAAAAAAAAAACTTTTTTTAGCCTTGAGATTTATATTAAAAAATATAATAAAAATAAAAAACTTAATGAAAAATTGAATTAGATTAAAAAATAAAAAATTTATTAAAAATAAAAACAAAAAGTGGAGATCCAGATTGGATCTCCACCGTCCATCTATTTTGGATGGATGGTAGTGATTTGATTTGGATCACCACCAACAAACTCCATCATCAATCATCATATAGGCAATAAACACTATTCCCAGTCCGTCCATCAGTAAACGCCACCAGCAAACACCATCTCCACAACCCATAATCATCATCAGCCGTCAACCTCTTATCAATCTCCCATAATCATCAAGCTCATAATCATCAATCTCCGTTAGAATTCCTACTAGGAACACAAGAAACCAATAACAAAAAAAAAAAAAAAAAACTAATAAGAAAAAATGGCGGTGGAGGGTTTCCATGATGGAGATCCACTAGTGAAACATCGATCAATAAAAGGAAAAAAAAAAAAAAAGGCGACGATGGAGGGTCTCTACATCGGAGACTCGATCTAGGTCTTTGGCGATAGAGACCCAGTTCGGGTCTTTATCGTGGACACCCATACGGTGGAGATCAGTCTCATCTCCATCATTGGAGACCCAGGTGACCAATAGTAGAGACCTACAACTGTTGCTGTCATCACGCTGTCACTGCCGTCAAGATGCCACTATAGGAGATGAAGAAATAGACAAAAGAGACTGTTGAAGATAGAGAGAAAAAAGAGGAGAGATAAAAAGAGAAGCAACACAGAGAGAGATAGTTGAGATGATAGGACCTTCCGAGATTCTTATCTTGAATCCGAGAAGATCATGTGACAAACTAAGTAAATATATATGATTCCAAGCTTTCTAATGGAAATCATTTGAAAATATAACAATACATAGGGTGGTTTAATAAAAATTTCGGTAATATAACGACTATTTATCCAATAATTCCACCTTATAATAAATGAAATGTACACTTCTAAATATTTTCAATCACAACTGCTTAGGACATCTGGTTCCTTTTCCAAATCTTATTTCAACACCAGTAGTATCATGAATATATATATATAAAGTAAACTAGCTTTCATATGAAAACGTAGATATAAATTATGTTTATATCATTTGTAGTCTCGAAAGCAAAAACATAAGCAAACTAACGGGAAATCAAATATTTTACAATAGTAAAGCATAAATAAACACATGCATGACTAGATGTCATGGAATGTACAAAATACATATACAATGTCAAAATATGATTTTCTTGCATCATTGGATCGAGTGACCCACCTTTCCTTTTTGGAGATTTTTTTCGAGACCTAACGATTCCTTGAAAATGGTTTTGAAATATAAAAGGGTGAGCGCCAACGTCTAATGAGTGGATATAACTTTCGTAAACTAAAGAAATCATTTTCAATAATAATTAACAAAACATAATGCTGTAAGAAACATAAAATCTCAATAATCCATATTCATTCATATCTAAAAATAATACTGAATTTATATCTTTATCATTTTGTATCATAATAAACTGAAAACATCTGTATGAATTATTTTTGCAACATTATAAAATCTCAATCTACACCAATCTAGTACCCAGTAGAATTTGTCATACATGGTGGAGATACTTAACACACACATAGAGCGAGGGATAACATCTGTTATACATGTACTGGGCGACTCAATGACTCTAGACATATGTCATACAGGTACTGGGTGACTCAATGACTCTAAACATATGTCATACAGGTGCTGGGCGACTCTATAAAACTTATACATGTGAAGCCTGCTGACCGTTAAAGGGAATGGTACAATCCTGATGTTCTAAAAGTCTCATTTAAATCATTTTCAACTCTCAAATTATTTTCATATACAAATTACATAATTCTATTCCTGAATATGAATGTAAATCTTAATAAATATTCTTCTCAAACATAAATAAATAATATTTAAATTATTCTGAAACATTTTATATAATAAACTCAAGTTGAAAAACAATCAATTCTGATTGAAATTTCAAATATGTAAACATATATACATACACAATTAAATTCTAATTCCAAACATATAATAAAATTAATAATTCAGGAAATTACTCAACTAACAAATAACTCATTTCTAATGACCCATAATTAATAAAATCTGAAATAAAACCATAAATAATCAATTCAAAATAAATAAAATGATCCACTCACAAATTAAGTTTCAAGCTTTATTTGGAACCGATGTCACCTGTTTTATCCTTGATTTCTTCCCCACCTAAAAACAATACAAAAGCTTATTTAGGATTTATAAAACTCAAACCAGAAAATTGAACTTGAAATTGAATTTATTGCACAACAAATGAGCCCAAAATGTTCTCCAATTATTTTGCTTTCCCTTTTTACTTTTCTGCTCGTGATATTCTTCTGCTCAGTATATATATATTTTCTTCCTTCTGCTGCAGTTTTCAGCTTTGTGTTTGTTTCTTCTACTTTTGATTTTGGTTATGTGTTGCTAAGTTTGTCACGATTTGCCTTTATATATATATATATATATATATATATTATTTTATGTTATTTTTTCAAGCTTATCCATGCAATGGCATGGTCAGTTACCAACAGCTGCCTATGTTTTTCTTTTAAAAAATATATGCATCATGTTCTTTCTTTCGCAGCCGTACAATCTTGTCTTTTGTGTGATTTTATTGCCTTTGACCGTCTGACCTCCACTCTTCTTTGTCCATTCAATTTCTTTTTCTATTTTTTATTTTCTTTTGCTTGATTACCTTGCTTTGATTTCTTAGTACAGCCCATTTATTTTGGGCTTACAATGGTGTCCACCGAATTGGTGGACACTAGGTCTACTCATCATTTTTTTTTTTCTCAATTGGACTCACTTAAATTAATTTCTGCCCACTTAAATTTTAGATTTCAATTAATTTTTTGGATCCATTAGAATTCGAGGCTTACATGAGAGAAAAAAATTATATATGTTTTTTATTTTATATTTAATATTATTTATTTTGATCTTATATTTTGATGAATATTATTTTAATTAAATTTTCATTGCTTTTCCTTTTTTGGCCCTTGAAGTCAAATGATCAGTCATATCAACATAACAGAATTCGTAACCGTTAGAGGTATTGTTTTCTTTTTGTACGCTTCCAAAGGGATTTTGGATATTTATGTTAATGTAAAGTTGTATTTCGGATAAATATGAAGTAATGGATTGTAAAATAGATAAATTCCTATATGTCAGGTTGTTTTTTGGGATTTTCCCAAATTAAAATTGCAAATGGGCAAAAGTATAAAATCTAAAAATTTAAGGATGTGACTGAAATTAATGGAGTTGAAATTGAAGTTTTTTGAAACTTAGGGGTGGGGGTTAGTGGAACCACTTGTCTCTGTACTTCCGTCACATTGCAATTCGTATATATGGTTTTCAAGAAGCATATAGGTATTAAATACTTACTAGAATTGATTGATATCAACTTTAATAAGTTCATCTTACATGCTTGATTCATGATTTAGTCACCTTCTTGAGAACCTCCATTCGTAAAAGTTAGTTTGAATCTTCTTTGATTGAAACTCTTTTATTATGATCAAAAACCCATGTTTTGATTTTGATTTTAAATTTTGGTCAGTTCTTATAAGTGTCTGTATACTCTATTGAAAGGAATGACGACTATAGTAAAGGGGAAGAGAAAAATAACCTTGCTTCTTTCAAAAACCTTAATTGTTTCGTAAGTCCAATGGGATTGTTGATTGTCCTTCAAATGCTCTTTCTAATTAGAGTATGTGATTATGGTTTTCTCATATGTACATCTTTTTTTCGTTCGATCTTTTTTGTAAATTTTCTTCTGCTACCCTTAATTAATATAAATCATTATTTAATTAAATAAATAATGATTGAAGTGAGTTTCGAAGGATTCCTCGTGGCATTCTTTTCGGTTTTCTTAAACACAATTGAGGTATATAAATCTTACACAAATTACACTACAATCACATCAAAATAACTCAGTAATTGTTTAATATCATTGAAAATATGTGATTATGATATATAATCCTCTACAAAAACATTTATCAATCAATTATAAAATCAAATCTAAATTACATTTATAAATATCTGACTTAATTGATAATGACGTTGCATTAATTTAATTTCCAATCTAAAATTTTAGGCAAATTCTGTTAGCATATCCAGACATATGTTATATTTGCATTCAACGATTGAAAATCATTGAATTTTATAAGCAACCGTTTCAACCAATGACTAATAGTTGATTTACTTTAGTCAATGGTGGTCAATCACTAATCAATAGGTAAAAAGGGTTATTTGTGCAATTATTCAATGTGTGAGGACATGTTAATGCAATTTGTCCTTTGTTTTTTTGCGTAAAAACACACATACAGTGAGATGGTGGCAGAGCAAGAGATAGAGATTTGAAAAGAGTGGAGTAGAGGAGAGGCCAAGTCCGCCAAAACAATCACTAGGTTCCTTTTTTACATCTTTAATGTGGTGGGTTTTACCTTTTTTGTTTTTTTTTGTTTTTTTTTTTTTTTCTGATTCTCATTCATTTGAAGGATTTGGGTTCACCTGGGTAAGCATGGAGGCTGATGAAATGGGGATGGATCTGCTTAGCATGAACTTCTATTGGGACTGCTCGATTTATTCAACTGATGTTGAATTCCAAGTTATAGCCTTATTGAATATTTCGAAGGTATAATTTTTCAATTGCAGCATACACAAATTACATTAGGTTGAAATGTTTGATTGCATGAACCCATTTGTGATTTGCTCTCTCAAGATCTAAGGTTCAAACCTTCATGGGTACCTACATGACCAAAAGCTATAGTGTACTGTCTCCCAAAGATTGCAGGTTTTGGCAGAGTACTCCAGTTTCGAACTCGAATTTACTAAGTGGTTTTGAAGGATTTGCAGATTATTAAAAAAAAAAAAAGTTTGATTACAGGGTCAATGTTTATCTCTTTAATATATTTCAATACACTTGAAACAAGCATTTTTATTTTTATTTTTATTTTTTATTTCTAGATGGAAGTAGTAAATGTGTAGCTAAAAGATCAAAAACGTAATTTTGAAACAAGATAAGTTTCCTAGATTAATTTAAGCATATTGTTAAATAAAAATAGATTATAACAAATTAATAAGTCTTGGTAATGTATTAATGGCTAGGGGCATAGGATTTGGTACAATCAAAGATAGCTCAGTTCAACTAAAAACCCTATATTTTTGACTGGTTGGAGTGTAATCTTTATAAAATAAGTAAAAATAGGCTGCTCTGCTTTTAATTTTCAATAAAATCTTTAATCATGGCAAGACAACTTTACATTGCTTTTCTTTTATAAATCTATGTGAAATTATCAACTTTTTAAAACTATTTTGCATTACCGTACGTGAAATGTAGAACGATTAACATGCAATCTCAAGTTTTTACATTGATATGGTAAAAGGATTAAGATTTTAAGATTTTATGTGGTTTACTTGTGATTGATATTTGATACTCTAGTTCAAAGTTAAACTTGATTTCCTAATATATATATATATATATATATATATATGATTTTATTCATTTATCTGGTAGGCTTCTTTAAGAAACCTCCTTGATTGTTATTTAGCTATGGTTAATTTCATTAATTACTATATATGCAATCAATGTTTTGAAAGGCGAAAAGCGAGGCGAGGCGGTAGGGCCTCGGTGAGGCGAGGCGGTCGCCTTAAGGCGATTGAGGCGACTGCCTCGACTCCAAATAAAAAAAATAGCAACAAGACAAACAAATGTGAAAACTAATGTTAAACACATAAATATCAAACAAAATAGCAACAACACAAACAAAATGTGGATCATCCATATCATCCTAACACACAAAATCATCCATATCATCCGAACACACAAAATCATCCATATAAATCCTAACATACAAAATATCAAATAATCTATATCATCTTAACGACCACTAGTATCAAATAAATGATCATTTGAATTTAGTGGCCTAAAATTTGGATCAAAATGTAAAGTTGAATCTGGAGGTAAGGTTGCATCTTCATCTAGTGTGTCATCCTCCAAAGAATCATCTTCCTCATCACTAGTCTCATCCTCCTCCCACTCGGATTCTTCAGCCTCTAGTTGTGTATTCTTCCTTTTGTCTAACAAATAATATATAATAAAAATTTAGTGACTCTCATATCATTAAATCTAAATAGAACTTACTATGTTAAGTTAGAGAATAACTTACTTGTACTTCCTTTTCTCTTTCTCCTTAATTGCCTACTGCCACTCGGTTGACTCATGTCAACTCTTAAGGATTCATCATTCACCCATTCATCATCAGAAGACACCTCATCACTAACAACCAAGGGATCCTCATCAGCTTTTAGTGTTTGTTTCTTTAAGTACCTATGTTGTAATCTTCTGTTGTACATGACAAACACCAAATCATTCAATTTCTTGGCGTGCAATCGATTTCTCTTCTTTGTATGAATCTACACAAATGTTGAGCATTAAGGAAAAATTAATTTAGTATATATTAAATTAGTGTATATGTATATATATATATATATATTAATCTAGAAAGCTATACCATATTAAATGCACTCCAATTCCTTTCACAAGCGGAGGACGAGCAAGTGAGACTCAAAATTCTCACAGCAAAGGATGTAAGTTCAGGGGTCTCGGCTCCAAATGCACGCCACCATTCAGTTGCAAATAATCATTTAGGAATTAGGAGAATACTACAAATTTCATAAAGAACTCAAGAATTAAGAGAACTTGACATACCAGGGCTATGTTTGTACACGGTACTCTTCGCCAATGAATATCCAAACATCCCTTGTTTTTGATCATATGCATCCATTTGAACATGAGCCTTAATTTTATCCTCCTCATTGGCAAAAAGTTTCTCTACACATATAATAAACCCCCTCTTAATCTCTGGATGTTCGGAATAATTGTCACTATAATGGATTTGAGGATTCAAAAAGTAGGCAGCTGCATGCAAATGGCGGTGCAACTGAAACTCCCATTTCTCATCAATAATGTCCCATATCTCCTTGTAAGCCCCTAAATCACCTTCAAAGTTTCTAGCTATTTCCTCGGCTTTATCAATAGCATCATAAATGAATCGCATTGCCGGCATTTTTTCAGAATCCACCATCCTCAGCACATCCACAATGGGCTTAGTTGTCTTCAGTGCATAAGCAACACTACCCTAGAAGCTCTTATCCCTGAATATGATGTCTCTGACTGCTTTCCCTCTGATTTGTTACTCCAAGTACTCTCCTACCACTCTTTTGAACTGAACATCGTCTCCAATGGCTTCCTTAGATTGTACATACTTTGTAAAGTCAAGTATGCAGTCGCAAATCTTGTAGGAGCAGGACGAACTAACTCTTTGTTCGTATGGCTCCTCATCAAGGCCAATACCCACCCATGATTGTAGACGAAATTACTAACTTTCTTTGCTTTTAACAAGGCACGTTTGTGTTGAGGAAGTTCTCCAATTTTCTCAAGTATTAAGTCAATGCAATGAGCAGCACAGGGCGTCCACCATAGGCGTTTTCTCTTTGCATCAACATGTCACCTGCTTTTTTATAATTGGACGCATTATCCGTCACTACTTGAATAACAAGATCTTCACCAACTTCTTCAACTACATCATCTAGTAGGTTAAACATCAAATTTGCATCTTTCACCACATCACTTACATCAACTGATTTTAAAAAAATCGAACCATACGGATTGTTCACAATGAAGTTCACCAATTGCCTTCCTCTCATATCTTTCCATCCATCCGACAATATTGACACCCCCGTCTGTGGCCATGTCTTCTTTATATCATCAACAATAGCCATTGTGTTCCCTACTTCGTTGTTCAAAAACTTAGTGCGTATCTCATGTAGTGTAAGGGATTTTTAACCACGTCCATAATTGCCAATTGATCGATAAATATTAATGAATGAAGGACTCTGCACAACATTAAATGCAATTCCATTCTCAAAGAAGAACCTACTAATGTCCATACATGTTCGATAACGTGCCTCTCTTTCACCTCCTGTAGATGGTCTCTGTATATCATCCTCCAACTGCATATCATCCTCTCTCCCCTCACTCAAAAACCTATCTATTGGCCCCCTGATTCCTCTTTGGGTCACAGAACAAGTATTTGAACCTCCGGTAGATGAATGAGGAACGCTGAAGTTAATAGAGCTATCAAGTCTTCTCGTTCCGATTGAGACTTCTTTTTGGCATCTTTAGTTTTGGCCATGTACTTCTTAATTTCATCCTGAGCTTCCAAGCTAACCCTTTCATATGGGGCAGCATTCCCATGAGTACCCGCAAGGTGCTCTTTCAACCTAAACAGTCCCCCTATGATTATTTTTTCACAAAAAATGCAGTGGATATACTTGTATGGTTTCCGTGCATCCAATTGAACCTCAATCCCATACTTCCAAGCCGGATCTTTCCGATTCGACATTTCACACAAAATCTACAACAAATCGTGTGCAAAAACAACTTATAATTTATAAGTAAACAACAAACAACAAATTGTTCTAACAATATACAAAACTGTCAAAACAATAAACAACCTATGAAATGCATGGCCTAAAATGATTAAATCAACAATATATCAAAACTGTCAACAATATTATTCTATGTTTATCAACAAAACAAATTCCCTATATGTTGGAATGCCCAAAACAGAACATAGAGACTGACCCAATACAGTATACAAGAAAATGCAAACCGAAAAAAACCCATCTCAACTCACACAAGATTCAACAACAAGAAAAATGCATGCACGAACAGAATGGTAAGTAAATTGTCAAACAAATATAGTATACAAGCTGAAATTCACCATTTTAACTAAGACCCATTGTTCAAACCCATTGTATAACAACTTTAAGGTCAAAAGAAGTTGAAAGAAGTTGAAAGAAACTTACTTTCGACTGGAGAGCGCTGTCGGCGTCAGATCATGGAAGAACCAGAGTTGTCGGCGTCAGCAATGAGAAAGAACCAGAGTTGTCGGCGTCAGATCATGGAAGAACCAAAGTTGAGAGGCTTTGAGTGATTTAAGAGGAGGATTTTAGTGATGGATGGAGAGGATTTGAAGAGAAAATCACACCAAAATGACAGAAAAGTATGAAAACGACAC
Source organism: Nephelium lappaceum (assembly GCA_021234005.1). Classification (NCBI taxonomy): domain Eukaryota; kingdom Viridiplantae; phylum Streptophyta; class Magnoliopsida; order Sapindales; family Sapindaceae; genus Nephelium; species Nephelium lappaceum. The sequence continues at coordinate 14,382,489 of CM038004.1, forward strand.
AAAGACAGTAGAAAGGAGTTGATTTCACGATTCTACAGTGATTTCACAAGTTAAATGGGAAAAAACGATGGTGAAATGTCCTATTTGCCCTCAGAGCGCCTCAGCCTCGCCTCAGATAGAGGCGAGGCGGAGGCGGTCGCCTCAAGGTCCAAGGCGGGCCTGAGGGTCATTTTCGCCTAAATTGGACGCCTTGAGGCGCTGAAGCCACCAAGGCGGTGAGGCGGCGTCTCACCTCGCCTTTCAAAACACTGTATGCAATATACTACTTTTATTTTTTGGATGTTAATCTTTTGTCTTGTAATTCTTTAGATGAATATATCCTATAAATTTGTTTTGAATGAGTGATTTGGTGTGAATAATCTCATTGTTTAAAGACTTGTGTTGTAGCTTAAATAATTGACACATTGGATTGAAGTGATGCCTTGTATGCTTGTTGAGTTATTGTTGAATCTTAATAAAGATTTTGTAAATTTGTACTTACATGTATTGATTGGTTTTATTGACTCATGATTTCAAGGATTTGTTTTCTTCAAGCATAATTTGTTGTATTCTTGTATTGTGCCATCTTTTAGGAAACTAGGGAGGAAAGGCTGCTAGTTAGTGGTTTTGAACTTAAACGGTCTACCAACATATTAGAAGAAATATTTGCAGAAAATAAAGAACAAATCAATAATAAAATTGAGATTGATCATCTCAGCAACTTACCAGAACATATGATGGTACCAAATCTATCCAGAATTTCCTATATTTGATTATAACATTATCAGGAGAAATTTATTTTATATTGTAACAATATTATTGATGGAGAAACTAACATGGTGGTGCAGAACAAGGTATCTTGTGGTCCATATCAATTCTAATGATGGAAATATATTTTTTATTAAATATGTAGAGTAATAAGTATTCATGACTTGAGTCTAAAAGTGGGTTGAATGGAAATGACCTTTACTGTTACAAACTGGTGATGGGTTAAAATTCCATAGCAATAATTTGTATTGAGTAGATAATACCCAATATCTTTTTACTAACAACATAGTTATTTTACTTGTAAATTGTAATTATTAATCATCAACATCTAGGGTGCTATAAATTAACTTTGTTGCTTGTGTACTACACAAATAATATTAATTTTATATGAATTGATGAAATGTTGCCAATTTTTTTATCACTTTTTTTAATGCTTGATGTTTGCTTGCTTGAGATGACATCTTTGACTTGGTTTTATTCAACTCTTTATTGTGTGCATAGACAAGAATCCCTTTTTATTTAGTTTTTTTCCTATAATGTGAATTGATGTATAGGTTATGAACTTGTAACTTGCTACAAAGGTTCTAAAAAAGGTTTTGGACTGGTGGATCGTGTCTGCTCCTAATATTTTAAAAGGAGAAAAGCAAGATGAGGTGGTCGCCTTGTGAAGATCGAAGCAGCCACTTCAATTTGAAATGACTAAATATATATATATATATATTTTTAAAAAAATACTCTAACTTTCAAAATCATTCATAACATTGAAAAAAACAGTGATAACCAATGTTAGAGATATAAGTATCAAACAAAATAGAAGAAACCCAACAAAAATATCCAAACATAGAAAATCCTAATATACAAAATCATCTGTATCATCCTAATGACCACTATATATCGAATAAACTATCATTTGTGTCTAGTGACTTAAGATGTAGATCCAAGGTTTTATCCTCTCCATCATCATTTGTAGTGTCATCCTCCAAAGAGTCATCATTATATCTCATTCTTCTATCATCTTCCTCATCACTATTGTAATCTTCTTACTTTGGTTCTTCAGTCTCTTTTTGTGTAACCTTAATTGTAGAGATTTAAATTTCATTAAACATATTTTATGAACTCCACGTAAATAATTTTCTTCTTTATTATGGATTACACTAATAGTGATTGATCTCTATAGATTTTAATAAAACTATGAAATATTCGATATCAATATTGAGAAGATAAAGAAATAAATATGAGAATAATATAACAATAATCATAAAAATGAGTCAGAATGATTCAACAAAATTTAAATTTTGAACATTGCTGAGTGCATGTTTTTGTTGTCTATTCTTATGCTGTGATGTCAAATATTACAAATGTTTTACATAACTACTGACGTATTTGCGAAATATGTGATCCAATGCCATAGACTACGGTAATATTCAACCATCTTGACAACTTGATTTGTTTTATTGGTACTTGTTAACAGATAAAGAAATAATTAAGTGGAAGGTCCTTGAAAGAAGTAGTTGATGATCAGATGCTTTCACTTTGCTGGAAAGGTCGAAAACCTTTCAAAAGCATTTCCGATGTCAAGAAATACTTCGAGCCCCTAGCCTCGTGCTTTACAAGTAGGAAAACCAAAAGTCTCGATGAATTAACCCTAGAAGAATATCTTATAATTTCAGTAATCATACATTTTTTTCATCTCTCATTTTATTTTCTTTTCGTGCTTGCTTTTATTCCCTGAAGAAGAAGTAATTTTTAACAATTAATTAACAAAATGTTGCTTGTTCTTCAGTCCAAGGGAAATGTTTGCTTAGGAATTCTGAATGGAACTGAAGTTGGACTCCAAGATTTGAACCTCATTGGAGGTAAGTAGTCTTCAAATTGTGCATATATGAAAATGACCTCAAAAACTTAATATTATCATCCCATTAGTACTACATAACTGTTGTTGACATATATTTGATTGTTATAATCTCAACAGACATATTAATGCAAGACATAATGTTGATTTAAGACAACGATAAGCAAATGATTGGATGGATCCCTACAAATTGTGATCGGCCTTCCAAATCCAAAACCATGTATATGTAAGACATTCATGGCCGTCCACCCTGGGATATTTCCTAGATGTTCATGTATATGCATAAACATTTATCAATCAATTAGAAAATCAAATCTAAATTACATTTATAAATACCTAATTTAATTGAAAATGACGTTGTATTAATTTAATCTTGTGAAGGCATATTTGTCGTTGTTTCAATTTATATAAAAGTTAGTTTTATATCGATTTGTTATTTATATCTATGTTATGAATATGTTTTGTAACCTTAATTTGGTTGATTGTCATTGTGTTGTTTAATATATTTTGTAACCTTATTTTCATTTTCTATTTTTAGACATAAGTTGTAAATGTGTAGCTAAAAGGCCAAAAAAGTGATTTGGAAATAAGATAAGTTTCCCAATTTTGTTTAACTGTATTATTAAATAAAGATAGATTATAGTGAACCAATAAGTCTTGGTAATATATTAATGGCCAGTGTCATAGGATTTTTTACAATCTAAGAGAGGTTAGTTCAATTAAAAATCCTACGTTTTAGATCGGTTGGAGTCTAATTTTCACAAAACAAGTAAAAACATAGATTGGTCTGCTTTTAATTTTCAGTAAAATCTGTAATCATGACAACTTTACATTGCTTTTCCTATATATATCTACATGAAATAACTTACAAAACTATTTTGCATTACCATAAGTGAAATGTAGAACAAATAGGCAAATGCAACCTCAAGATTTTACATTGATACAGTAAAAGGGTTAAAATTTTAGGATTTTCTGTGGTTCACATGTGATTTATACGTGATTCTTTAGTTTGGAGTTAAACTTCATTTCCTAATATATACATGATTTTATCCATTTATCAATTAAGGTTTTTATTTTTTATTTTTTTTTCCAGAAACCTCCTTGTTTTTTTTTTTTTTTTTTTTTTTGAGATTTCCTTGATTGTTATTTAGCAATGGTTAACTTCATTAACTACTATATATTCAATATACTACTTTCATTATTTGGATGTTAATCTTTTGTCTCATAATTCTTTAGATGATTATGTCCTATAACTTTGTTTTGAATGAGTGTTTTGGTGAATAAGCTCAATGTTTAAAGACTTGTAGCTTAAAAAATTAAGACATTGGATTGAAGTGATGACTTATATGTTTGTTGAGTTATTGTTGAATCTTAATAAAATTTTTTGAAAATTTGTACTTATATTTCTTTTCTTTCAATCCAATTGATTTCCTTGACTCATGATTTCAAGCATTTGTTTTCTTTAATAATAATTTGTTGTATTCTTGTACTGCGCCATCTTATAGGAAATTGGGAAGGAAAGACTACTTGTTAGCGGTTTTGAACTCAAATAGTTTGCCACCATATTAGAAGAAATATTTGTAGAAAAAAACAGAATAAATCGATAGTCAAATTGAGATTGATCGGCTCAATGACTTACCAAAACATATAATGATATCCATTACCAGGCCCTGCGTGTCGATGATAGCAAGATTGTGATAGCTACACCAAGACTAAATTCATAAGCTTGAAAGTGGTGGATACATAGTGTTGAGTATGGATGATTGTCCAACCCTTGAAAATGTGGATATTCGTATATTTCACAACCTACTTGTCAAGTGATGATAAGAAGCAGACATTCATTTTGGATATGCTTCATATGGTTAAAGGACTCTTCCATGCAAAATCACAGAGAATTTCAAATAAGTTTAGTAAGGTACGTGGTTCAATTGGATTTTCTGTAAGAGTTGCGTGCATCTTTGAACTTTTTGAAACATAATTTTACTTCGATATAGAAAGTTTTATATATGGCATAAATTTATTTTAGTTTGATGTAGAAAAGATGTGGAATAAAAGGTTGACTTAGAGTTTGATTATATACATTGTCAAGAGAAATTCTTTTCGTATAAATTGATTGGTTGATTACAATGATCTTCAGAAGACATATTTGCCTTGGTTTGAATTTGCATAATATTTGGTTATATCGATTTATTACTAACATCTTCGATATGGATATATTTTGTAACCTTAATTTGATTTCATTGCTCTAGAGACAAGCATTTTTATTATATATTTCTTGATGTAAATTGTAAGGGTATAGCTAAAAGACCAAAAACGTGATTCTGAATCAAGACAAATTTCCTAGGTAAATCTAACCATATGCCTAAATAAAATTAGATTTTAACAAATCAATAAATCTTGATAATGTATTAACAGCAAGTGTCATAGGATTTTGTGCAACATAAAAGAGCTTACATCAACTAAAAATTCTATGTTTTTGATGGGTTCTAGTGTAATCTTGGTAATGCACATAAAAGTATTGATTGCTAGTAATTTTTATAAAATGTTCAATCATGACAACTATCCATTGTTTTTTTGTGTTTGTATGATTAATAACTTTATAAAACTCTTTTGCATTATGGTATATCATATGTAGAACAAATGAGCAATTGCAATCCCTAGATTTTACATTGATAGGGCTAAAGGGTTAAGATTTTAAGATTTGCTATGTTATGTGATTGATGCATGGTTTCAAAAGGTAAAGCGAGATGCCGCCTCACCGCCTTGGGGCCTGAGGCACCTCAAGGCGGTCGCCTAAGGTGGAGTATCTAAAAAACCTCACCTCTGGAGGGTGAGGCGACCTTCTCAAGTCGCTTGGAGGAGAGGCACCTAGAAGCGATCTTGAAGCGGTCAATACAGTCACCTAGAAGCGATCTTGAAGCGGTCAATACAGTCAAATGGGCAAAATTGATATTTTATTAATCCTAAATGTTTTAGGGGGGAAAGAGGAGAGGGGCGAAAAAATTGGTTGGTTAAGAGAGAGGAGGGGGAGGAGAGAGTTGGTTGAGAGAGAGAGGAGAGGGCCACACAAGGGAGGCGGCTTGGAGTTGAGGAAATCAAGGCTAGGTTTGGTAGGCAGCAACGGAGGAGGGAGGCTCTAGTGGTGCCGTTGAGGAAGGGGACGTGAAGGTTTAGGGTTGAGTAAGGGGTGATGCCGAGTTGGAAGAAGATGGTAGAAGCTAAAGGAGAGAGATCGAGGGAGGTGTATAGAAGCTGTCAAGCTAAGGAGAGAGATCAGAAGAGGTGTGAAACCTGGAGGAGAGAGTCTGTTTGTTCATATTAGAAGGTGCTGGAGGTTTGACTTTATATATTTTCTAATTTTATTAATATTTATTAAATATTAAGTTATATTTTTTTTTATACTTTTATTATTATTATTATTATTATTTTTTAATTTAGAATTGAGGGAATCACCTCAATCGCCTTGAGGTAATTGCCTCGCCTCATTAAGGCTCCACTGCCTCGCCTCGCCTCATCTCGCCTTTTGTCTTTTTAAACATTGGAATGATATTCTCATTTAGAATTAAACTTGATTTCTTGATATATACATGATTATATTCATTGAACCATTAGGTTGTGTTTTAGAAACCTTCTTGATTGTTATTTAAGATTTTGTTGATTTCACTAATTACTAAATATTTAATATACTAATACCATTATCTGAACTTTTTACACCTTTGTTTTGAATAAGTACTTTGGTGAATGAGCTCAGTGCTTAAAGAACAAGTATTTTTCATTTTTATTTCTTCTGTTTGTATCATATGAATTGGAGACATTGGAATAAAGTGATGGATTGTATTTCTATTAAATTCTCATTGAATCTCCACAAAACTATTGAAAATTTGGACTTCTGCTTCTGTTCTTTTTTTTTTTTTTTTTTCCAATTTGATCTATTTTATTGAGTTATGATTTCAAAGATTTATTTTTTTCTAATATCGTTTGTTGTATTCTTGTCTTATGCATCTTTTAGGAAACTGAGGATGAAGGACTTCTAATTAGTAGGTTTGAACTTAATCAATTTGCATTATATCAAAAGAAGTATTTTTGCAAAGAGAAAGAACAAATCAATGAGATTGATCGACTCAACAACTTGCTGGAACATATAATGATACTCAGCAACTTGCCAAAACATGTAATCTATCACATATTCTCATTTTTAGATACAAAATCCATTGTTCAGACCCAACATGTTGATGATGTCAAGATTGTGATAACCGCACCTAGTCTTCTTGAACTTGAATGTGGTGGATACATTAGTGTTGAGTATAAATGATTGTCCATCCCTTGAAAAGTTTGATATTCATAAGTATCAATCTATTTGTCAAAGTAGTGATACGAAGCAAACATACATTTTGGATATTTTCCATATGGTTGAACAAGTGAAATTACTTGGAATGTCATTGGACTTAATTAAGGTACATTATTCAATGGCATTTTACATAAGAGTTGAATGTACCATTTAGCTAATTGAAACGTGATTTGACTTTTGCATACAAAGTTGTATACATGGCACAACTTTATTTCTCGTTTTTCTGAAAGGATATGGAATAAAAGTTTGACTTATAGTTTAATTATAACATTCGCTGAAGAAATTTATTTTGTGCCTTAACAAAGATGATGGAGAAACTAAAATTGTGGTGCAGAACAAGGTATGTTGTGGGTTCCATATTGATTCTAATGATGGTAATGTATCTTTGTTAAATATGTAGAGTAATAAGTGTTCATGACTTAAGTCTAAAGGTGGGTTGACTGGCCTGGAAATGGCTTTTATTGTTACAAACTGGTGATGGGTTAAAATTCGACAACAATAATTTGTATTGGGTAAATATTACCCAAGATCATTTTACTGCCAGCATAGATATTTTACTTGTAATTATTAATCATCAACATCTAGGGTGCTATAAATTAACTTTGTTGCTTGTGTACTACACAAATACGATTATTTTGAATTGATGAAATGTTACTTACTGTTTTATCACTTTTTCGTAATGCTTGATCTTTCCCTGCTTGAAATGGCATATTTGACTTGGTTTCATTCAACTCTTTATTGTGTGCATAGACAAGCATCCCTGGTTTATTTTATTTTATTTTTTTATAATATGTATTGATCTATAGGCCATGATCTTGTTACTTGCTACAAAGGTTCGAAAAAAGGTTTTGGAATGGTGGGATGTGTCAGCTATTCACATTCTGTCTTGGAATTATTAATTTTGTTGAAGTTAATAGAATACTGATGATTTACCTTGATTTTATAATATTGTTTTTGATATAATATCTTGTGTTATGACTTTTATAGGAGACTAAAGTGGAACAGTTGGTTGTTTTGGCCTCTATGTTGGAAGAAATGTGACATTTTCATGAAGTTGCAGTTAAACTCTTAAAGAAACAATTCAAGAATTTTGTTATGGCGTATATGTTGAAGCAATTTGATTGTTTGGCCACAATATGGAAGAAATTTGAAACTCTCATGAAGTTGCAACTAGAAGTTTAAAGAAACGTTTCAAGAGTCTTGTTACGTTTACATAATTGGTGATTTTTATATGTTATTGAGAAGTTGGACATATAGTCGTGGATAGCCTTACATTCTAAAAGACCAGTCATATAGGTTGTGACATCAATCGTTATATATGTTCATCTCTTTATTTTATAATTGCAATGTGAAACTTATCATATCTTCATTGGCTTTACATATAGCGCTCTTTAACACATTAGTTTGTTATTGTTTTTAATTATTTTGAGTTAGAACAGAATTTTGTATAGGAGTTTGATAGAACTATATTTGTAGTTTCATGAATGTTACTTGGTTGTATCATTCTTATACTTTTATAATAATGTTATTCTATAGGGATTGTATTATAGTTAATTTTTCTTCATTCTTTGTTGATCAAATTTGATGGATTTTGTTATGAGAAAAGGAATTGTGAACTCTACCACTAGTATGATATTTTCTTTTTTTTAAGAATTAGCTACATCCGTAATCAAATGGAATTAGATCGGTCAAATTGTATAATAGATCTTATTCTCTTCCTTACAAATGCCTGATGCTGTCTACACCTGTGTTGTAGATTAAATGAAGGTGGCATGCCAGTGGACTCATATCTATAGTCTAAATTTTGAAGGGAAAAGGTTCAGTGAATGTACAAGTTTCATGTATTTATCTTCCATGATCACTAGTTTCATATATTTGGCTTTCATGTCTTGCATCAGTGCAAGTCTTTCAATATGCAGTTTTAGGATTCATGCTCTAGTAAAACTAGAAATTTATGATAAAATATTTGAGATATTCTGGTTCAAAAATAAATTGATTGAAGCTTATGGTATCTGCATCAAAACTTGAGTTCTTTGTCTTCTATGGGCCATAAATGTTATATTTGGAAATTGAAATCTCTACATGATGTGAATATTACGAAAGCACTGGCATTTGCACAATGTCATTATTGAAATATATCTATCATTCGATCAGAAAGTCAAATCTAAATTACGTTTAGAAATACCTAACTAAATTGATAATGACGTTGCATTAATTTAAAATGAAATTACATGAAACCCCCTTGAGGTAAGACTTTGTATACACGAAATCAAATTTACCTCTAACTAACATGGAACACCCATTTTGTTAGTCAACAATGTTAAAAGTAACTGTTGACTAACTATTTTCTTCGAAATAATAGAAATATCCTTTAATAAATGAAAAAAATACTTTAAAATTAAAAAAATACTTTTTAAAAAAAAATAAAAAATTCTTAGAAAATAAAAACTAGTCAAAAGAATTCAGTTTTATTAATTCATAATGCAAAAAATCTAACAAACCCTTGAAATGGTAAATAATCTCATTTTACCCTAACTTTTTAAAATATTAGTAAAAAAACCCATGAAGTCAGCCAAAAATGGTTTTCATCTAAATTTTTAGTGGTTTTATGATAAATACAATAAAAGATTAAAATACCCTTACTATAGTGAAAGATTAAAAAAAATAATAATAATCAATTACCAAACTACCCTTTCATAATCAAGATTAAAAAATTTAAAAAAAATATAAATGTTTAGAATTTGCAATTAAAATTATATGAAAATAAGTAAATAAATTATAATTTTAAATAATTAAAATTAAAATTATTATTATTAAATAAAAATTAAATAAAAAAATTTTCATCAGATCTCTACCATCCATCTTAGTAGAGATTAATTTAAAAAAAAAATTAAACAATTAAATAAAAATTAAAAAAAAATCCATCAGATTAATTTTAAAAAAATTCAATCAATAAAAAATAATCTAGTAAAATCATCATCAATAGTTTGCATATTCAACGAACATCATTGTCCAGAATCAAAATCCAAAAAATTAAAAATAAAAAAAAAAATTTGACAAATTAAAAAAAAAAAAATTTAAAACAAACCTAGGTACCTAGGTTTGTTGAAGAATGAACCCAGGCACCTAGGGTTTATCAAAGAATCAATAAACATAAGTTGTAAATCCAAAAAAAAAAAAAAAAAGAAATCCAAATCAAACCCAAACAGTCTATTGTCGCAAACCAAAAGTCCAATACAAATAAAAAATCACCATAAACAGCCCATTGTTAGTTAAAATTCTAGACAAAACCAATAACTCAAACCCAATACAAACAAAAAAATCACCATAAATAGTCCATTGTTAATAAAAAAATTCCATACAAAACCAACAACTCAAACCCAATACAAACCAAAAAATCATCATAAATAGTCCATTTTCAAACCAAGAAGCTTCGCACTGGTCCATTACCATCGACTTCCTCCGCTAATTGATTCCTCAGCATCTCTCTTCTTCTTTGGTTTCCATCGCCTCCACACTGGTCATCGCCAACTGGCACTGGTCCGACTGATTCTCAGAAGCTTGGCGGTAGTGGTCTAAGAAGCTTGGTGGCAGTTGGCATTGGTCCAAGAAGTTTGGTGGTTATGTAGGAGGAGAGTGGTGGTGGGTAGGCGGTGTGTTGAGTGGTGATGGGGTTAGGTTTTGAAGGTGGGTAGGTGGTGATGAAGTTGAATGGTGATGGTGGTTGGGTAAGATGAAAGAGAGTGAGAATAATGGTGGTTATTAGGTGAGAGATTATTTTTTAATAAATTTATTTAATTTTATTTAATTTATTTAATTCAATCCAATTGTCCAATGTCAATCCCCAAATACCTTTTTACCCTACAAATTGATGGATCCATTAATTCATTGATGAAATTACTATACCAATTAACGGTTAAACCGTTTTAGCTGTTATTTTTAAAACCAAAGATGATTTGATATTATTTTCAATTTCAGGGGTTAAAATAATAATAACCCATTCATAATTGATTCTCTCTATGTATATCTAGAAATGCCAATTCTTAGAGAGAATTTTAGGCATATTCAAACCTATGGTATATTTGTAGTCAAGATGGAAAATCAATTAATTACACAAACAACTGTTTCAACCTATGACTAAGAGCATCTCTAATGCTCTCATGGATTATAAAAAAAAATTACATATCACATAAAATAAATAGACATTGAGTTAAAATAAACTTTTTCAATACAATTATTACTCATTAATGTCAAGTTGAGGTGGTAAGAAAAAAAATAGATATTGTCAATATAACTATCTATTTTTAGAGAGTCTATTAGACAACAAACTCAACAAGTCAATAACTATTTAATTCTAATTTTTCATATCTAATTAAATATTTAAAAAAAAAAAACACGGAAGCATTGAATGGAAATAAATAGAAGCATTAAATAGAAATACATGAAAGCATTAAATGAAAATACTCAATGTCTTTGTTATCCTATATGGCATGTAATTTTTTCATGACCCATGAGAAAATTTGAGATGCTCTAATATTTGACTAAAGTTAGTAAATGACAGTCAATCATTAATCAATAGTTGAAAATCAAATAATTACACACCTCTTAATTAATGAATAGGTAAAAAGGGTTATTTGCGCAATTATTCTATATGTGAGGACATGTTAATGCAATTTGTCCAAATTTCTTTTTAGTTTTAATTTGCCCTACTAAAAACACATACAGTATGATACAGAATTAGAGATGTTGGCAGAGCCAGAGATAGAGATATGGAAAGTCTAGAGTAGAGAAGAGGCGAAGTCTGCCAAAACAATCACCAGGTTCCCTTTTTACCTCCTTAGTTTGGTGGGTTTTACTTTTTTTTATTTTTTTTTATTTTTTAGTTTTATATGTATTTTTCTGATTCTCATTCACTTCAGGGATTTAAACATGGAGGCTGATGAAATGGGGACGGATCTGCTTAGCATGAACTTCTTTTGGCTCTGCTCTATATATTCAACTGATATTCAATTCCAAGGTTTTGTTGCTAGTGCTACAGCCTTTTTGAAAATTTCAAAGGTAGTATCTAGTTTCATTTTTCAATTGGCACATTAGGTTAAAATGTTTGATTAAGTTTTATTACATGGTCACTGGTTATCTCTTATTTTATTTGAAGTACAATTAGTTGGTAATTGATTGTTGTGTTTCTAGATGATAATATCTGTGCCCATATAAATTAACTTGATTATTTTACATTACACATCTATAAATTGATTGATTGGTTGATTGAGAAGGTATATTTGCCTTGGTTTCGTTTTACATAATATTTCGTTACATCAATTTGTAAATGTGTAGCTAAAAGGCCGAAAAGGTGATTTTGAAACAAAACAAGTTTCCTAGATTAATTTAAGTGTACTATTAAATAAAAATAGATTACAATGAATCAATAAGTCTTCGTAATGTATTGATGGCAAGTGTCATAGATTTTTTGCAATCTAAGGGAGCTTAGTTCAAATAAAGATCCTATGTTTTTGATCGGATGGGGTGTAATCTTTATAAAACAAGTAAAAATAGACTGCTCTGCTTTTATTGGTCAATAAAATCTTTAACCATGACGAGGCAAATTTACATGACTTTTCCTTTATATATCTATGTGAAATTAACAATTTCATAAAACTATTTTGCATTACCGTACGTGAAATGTAAAACAATTAACATGCAATCTCTAGTTTTTACATTGATGTGGTGAAAGGGTTAAGATTTTAAGATTTTTTGTGGTTCACATGTGACTGATATTTGATACTCTAGTTCAGAGTTAAACTTGATTTCCTAATATATACATGATTTTATCGATTTATTCGTTAGGCTTTTTTAGAAACCTCCTTGATTGTTATTTAGCTATGGTTAGTTTCATTAATTACTATATATTCAATCTACTACTTTTATTTTTTGGAGGTTCATCTGTTGTCCTATAATTCTTAAGATGAATATATCCTATAACTTTGTTTTGAATGAATGCTTTGGTGTGAATAAGCTCAATGTTTAAAGACTTGTGTTGTAGCTTAAAAAATTAACACATTGGATTGAAGTAATGGCTTGCATGTTTGTTGAGTTACTGTTGAATCTTAATAAAGTTTTTGAAAATTTGTACTTACATATTTCTTTTCTATTGGTTTGATTGGTTTCCTTGCCTCATGATTTCAAGGATTTGTTTTCTTCAAGCATAATTTGTTGTATTCTTGTATTGTGCCATCTTTAGGAAACTGGGGAGGAAAGGTGGCTAGTAAGTGGTTTTGAGCTAAAGCAGTTTGCCACCATATTAGACGAAACATTTGCAATAAAGAAAGAACAAATCACTAATCAAATTGAGATTGATCAGCTCAACAACTTACCAGAACACATGATGGTACCAAATCTAACTAGAATTTCCTATGTGCCATTTGATTATAACATTCTCAAGATAAATTTATTTTGTACCGTAACAATATTATTGATGAAGAAACTAACATTGTGGTGCGGAACATGGGATCTTGTGGGTTTAATATCAATTCTAATAATGGTAATATATCGTTATTAAATATGTAGAGTATTCATGACTTGAGTCAAAAGGTGGGTTGAATGGAAATGACCTTTATTGTTACAAACTGGCAATAGGTTAAAATTTCATAGCAATAATTTGTATTGGGTAAAGAATACCCAAGATCTTTTTACTAACAACGTAGGTATTTTACTTGAAATTATTAATTGTCAACATTTAGGGTGCTATAAATTAACTTTGTTGATACTCTGGTCATTATATTTTTTATAACACTATGAGCGTAGATCCTACACCTACCTTGATTATGTTTTAGATATAAAATTTTACTAGATCTTTTTCAGTTTTGTGTTTAGTCCCAAGAATTGAAAAGAGAGTTTGAAGCCTTGGAACCGAAATAAGTTCTCGTGAAGGGTGAAAAGAGACAGTAATAGCGTGATGGGTATAAATCTCTTGAGTTGGTTGAAGGACATATATAGAAACTGATTTAGAACTAGTTTTTGCTATCGGTCATGGTATCATGATCGATAGCGGAAACTGTTTTCTTGCTTGAGATGGCATCTTTGACTTGGTTTTATTCAACTATTTATTGTGTGCATAGACAAACATCCCTTTTTATTTAAATTTTTTTTATAGTAATGTGAATTGATCTATAGGTTATGACCTTGTTACTTACTACAAAGGTTCGGAAAAAGGTTTTGGCATGGTGGATTGTGCCTGCTATCATAGTTTTAAAAGACGAAAAGTAAAGCGAGACTGTCGCCTTTAGGCAAATAATGAAAACATTTTTAAAAAATTTTTTAAAAAAAAACCCTAACTTACCAAATCATCCATAATATTGAAAAAGATAGTATAACCAATATTAGAGGCATAAGTATCAAATAAAATAGTACAAACCCAACAAAAATACCCTAACATACAAATACAAAATTGTCCATATCATCTTAAAAACCACTGTATATCGAATAAACTATAATTTGTGTCAAGTGGCCTAAATATGGATCCACATTTCATCCCCTCCATCATTATCTGTATAAAATGAAGCTCAATCCCCTCAGCCCACACTATTATATTGGTGTCTATCTGTCTACTCATTTTCTGTCCCCAACACAATATTCAAAATTTAATTTCTTCAACTTTGCTGGGTTTGTGTTTTTGTTGTCTATTCTTATGTTGTGATATCAAATATTACAAATACTTCACATAACTATTGATGTATTTGCGAAATATATGATTCAATGCGCAGACTACTATTAATATTCAACCATCTTGACAACTTGATTGTTTTATTGATACTTGTAAATAGATAAAGAAAAAATTAAGTGGAAGGCTCTTGAAAGAAGCAGTTGATGATCAGACACTTTCACTTTACTGGAAAGGCCAAAAACCTATCAAAAGCATCCGCGATGTCAAGAAATACTTCAAGCCCCTGGCCCTAAGCTTTACAAGTGGGAGAACTAAAACTCTATATGAATTAACCCCAGAAGCATATCTTATAATTTCAGTAAGCATACATTATTTTCATCTCTCTTTTCTTTTTCTTTTTGTGCTTGCCAGAAGAAGAAGCAAATTTTAACGATTAATTAACAAAATATTGCTTTTTCTTCAATCCAAGGGAAATGTTTGCTTGGGAATCATGAATGGGACTGAAGTTGGGCTCAAGAATTGAACCTCATTGGAGGTAAGTAGTCTCCAAATTATGCATGTATGAAAATAACCTGAAAATTAAACTTAATATTATCATCCCTTTCAGTACTGCATATCTGTTGTTCACATATATTTGATTGTTATAATTTCAACAGACATATCAATGGAAGAAAGAATGGTGATTTATGACAACAATAAGCAAATGATTGAATGGATCCCTGCAAACTGTGATCGGCTTCCCAAATCCAAAACCATGTATATGTAAGACATTCATGGTCGTCCACCCCAGGATATTTCCTAGACATTCATGTATATGCATAAACATCCGTCGATCAATTACAAAATCAAGTCTAAATTACATTTATAAATACCTGACTTAATTGATAATGACATTGTGTTAATTTAATCTTGTGAAGGCATATTTGCCTTGGTTTCAATTTACATAATAGTTAGTTATATCGATTTGTTATTTATATCTACATTATGAATATGTTTTGTAACCTTAATTTGATTGATTGTGGTTGTGTTCTTTGATATATTTCAATGCTTTTGAAACAAGCATTTTAATCTTCATTTTATTTTTCTAGATGTAAGTTATAAATGTGTAGCTAAAAGGCCAAAAAGGTGATTTTTAAACAAGATAAGTTTCCTAGATTAATTTAAGTGTTGAATTAAATAAAAATAGATTATAATGATTCAATAAGTCTTGGTAATATATTGATGGCAAGTGTCATAGAATTTTTTACAATCTAAGAGAGCTTAGTTCAATTAAAAATCCTATGTTTTTGATCGGTTGTAGTGGAATCTTCATAAAACAAGTAAAAATATAGACAAGTCTGCTTTTAATTTTCAATAAAATTTGTAATCAAGACAACTTTGTATTGCTTTTCGTATATACATTGATGTGAAATTAATAACTTTACAAAACTATTTTGCATTACCATATGTGAACTGTAGAATAAATAGGCAAATGCAATCTCAAGATTTTACATTGATACAATAAAAGGGTTGAGATTTTAAGATTTTCTGTGGTTCACATGCGATTGATATGTGATACTCTAGTTTGGAGTTAAAACGTGATTTAGTTTTAATTTCCTAATATATACATGATTTTATCCATTTATCCATTAAGTTTTACTTTTTCTTTTTCTTTTTTTTCAGAAACCTCCTTGATTTTTAATTACCTATGGTTAATTTCATTAATTACTATATATTCAATATACTACTTTCATCATTTTGATGTTCATCTTTTGTCTTGTAATTCTTTAGATGGTTACATCCTATAACCTTATTTTGAATGATTGTTTTGGTGAATAAGCTTAATGTTTAAAGACTCTTAAAAAATTAAGACATTAGATTGAAGTGATGGCTTGTATGTTTGTTGAGTTGATTGTTGAATCTTAATAAAATTTTAGAAATTTTGTATTTATATTTATTTTCTTTCAGTTTGATTGATTTCATTGACTCATGATTTCAAGGATTTGTTTTCTTCAAGCATAATTTGTTGTATTCTTGTATTGTGGCATCTTTTAGGAAATTGGGAAGGAATGGCTACTAGTTAGTGGTTTTGAACTCAAACAGTTTGCACCGTATTAGAAGAAATATTTGCAAAAAAAGAAAGAACAAATCGACAATCAAATCGAGATTGATCAGCTCAACCACTTACCAAAACATTTAACGATATCCATTACAAGGCCTTGTGTGCCGATGATAGCAAGATAGTGATAGCTACACCTAGATTGAAATTCATGAGTTTGAAAGTGGTGGATACATAGTATTGTGTATGGATGATTGTCCAACCATTGAAACAACTTTAGTAAGGTACGTGGTTCAATTGGATTTTATGTAAGAGTTGCGTGTATCTTTTAGTTTGTTGAAACATAATTTTACTTTGATATAGAAAATTTTATATAAGGCATAAATTTATTTTAGTTTCTATGAGAGCATCTCCAATTCTTTGATACATTGATTGCTATTAATTTTTATAAAATCTTTAATCATGACAACTTTCCATTATTTTTTCATATTTGTATGATTAACAACTTTATAAAACTCTTTTGATTATGGTACATCATATGTAGAACGAATGGGAAAGTGCAGTCCCAAGATTTTATGTTGATAGAGCTAAGTGGTTAAGATTTTAAGATTTGCTGTGTATATATGATTAACATTCTAGTTTAGAGTTAAACCCGATTTCTTGATATATACCTGATTATGTTCATCGAACCTTTACGCTTCGTTTAGAAACCTTCTTGATTGTTATTTAAGATTTGATTGATTTCACTAATAAATAAATATTCAATATACTAATTCCATTATCTGAATGTTCATTTTTTGCCTCATAATTTGTTAGATGAATACATTTTACACTTTTTGTCTTGAATAAGTTCTTTGGTGAATGAACTCAGTGCTTAAAGAACAAGTATTTTTCATTTTTATTTCTTCTGTTTGTAACATACAAATTGGAGACATTGGAATAAACTGATAGTTTGTATTTATGTTAAATTATCGTTGAATCTCCACAAAACTATTGAAAATTTGGACCTCTGCTTCTTTTTTTTTCCCTAATTTTATAGATTTTCTTGAGTTATGATTTCAAAGGTTTCTTTTCTTCTAACATCATTTGTTGTATTCTTGTGTTATGCCATCTTTTAGGAAACCAAGGAGGAAAGGCTTTTGATTTGTAGTTTTGAACTCAATCAGTTTGTATTATATCAAAAGAAATATTTTTGCGAAGATAGAGAACGAATCATTTAGAATGATCGACTTAGCAACTTGCTAGAACATAATGATAGACTCAGCAACTTGCCAGAACATATAATCTATCACATTTTCTCCTTTTTAGATACAAAATCCACTGTTCGAACCTAGCATGCTGATGATGTCAAGATTGTGATAACTGCACCTACACTTCTTGAACTTGAATGTGGTGGATTACATTAGTGTTGAGTATAAATGATTGTCCATCCCTTGAAAAGTTTGATATTCATATGTCTCAATCTATTTGTCAAAGTAGTGATACGAAACACACATTCATTTTGGATATTTTCCATATGGTTGAACGAGTGAAATCACTTAGAATGTCATTGAACTTAACTAAGGTATGTTGTCCAATGGAATTTTACATAAGAGTTGAATGTATTGTTTAGATAATTGAAACGAGATTTGACTTTCACATACTAAGTTGTATGTACGGCACAAATTTATTTTCATTTTTGTGAAAGGATATGGAATAAAAGTTTGTCATTTAGTTTGATTATAACATTCTTAGGAGAAATTTATTTGTACCATAACAAAGTTGATGGACAAACTAAAATTGTGGTGTGGAACAAGGTATGTTGTTGCTTCCATATCAATTCTAATGCTGGTAATATATTTTTATTAAATATGTAGAGTAATAAGTACTCATGACTTGAGTCCAAAGGTGGGTTGAATGAAAATGACCTTTGTTGTTACAAACTAGTGATGGGTAAATAATACCCAAGATCATTTTACTACCAACATAGATATTTTACTTGTAATTATTAATCATCAACATCTAGGGTGCTATAAATTAACTTTGTTGCTTGTGTACTACACAAATACAATTATTTTTATTGTGAATCGATGAAGTGTTGCTGACTGTTTTATCACTTTTTTGTAATGCTTGATCTTTCCCTGCTTGAGATGGCATTTTTGACTTGGTTTCATTCAACTCTAGTGTGCATGTGCAAGCATCCCTTATTTGCTTATTTTTTTCTTTTATGAATTGATCTATAGGTCATGACCTTGTAATTAACTTCCTACAAAGTTTTGAAAAAAGGTTTGGAATGGTGGGATGTGTCTGCTATTCACATTCTGTCTTTAGAATTATTAATTTTGTTGAAGTTAATAGAATACTAATGATTTATCTTGATTTTATAACATTGTTTTTTGATATAATATCTTGTGTTGTGACTTTTATAGGAGACTAAAGTGGAACAGTTGGTTTTTTTTGGCCACTCTGTTGGAAGAAATCTTACATTCTCATGAATTTGCAGCTAAACTCATAAAGAAACAATTCAAGAATTTTGTTATGGCTTATACGTCAAAGAAATTCGATGGTTTGGCCACAATATGGAAGAAATCTGAAACTCACATGAAGTTGCAGCTAAACTTTTAAAGAAACAATTCAAGAATTTCGTTATGGGCACTATGTTGAAGAAATTTGAAACTCTCACGAAGTTGCAACTAAAAGTCTAAAGAAATGTTTCAAGAGTTTTGTCATGTCTACATAATTGGTGATTTTTATATGTTTTTGATAAGTAGGACATACAATAATGGATAGTCTTACAATCTAAAAAACCAGTCATATAGGTTGTGACATCGATTCGTATATATATTCATCTCTTTATTTTGTGATTTGAATGTGAAACTTATCACATCTTATTGGCTTTACATATGGTGCTATTTAACATATTAGTTTGTTATTGTCTTTAATTATTTTGAGTTAGAACAGAATTTTGTATGCGAGTTTGATAGAACTATATTTTCAGTTTAATGAATGTTACTTGGTTATATAATTTTTATACGTTTATAATATTATTCTATAGGGATTGTATTATAGTTAATTTTTCTTCATTCTTTGTTAAACAAACTTGATGAATTTTTTAATGAGAAATGGAATTGTGAATTCTACCACTAGTATGATATTGTTCTTATTTTCTGTGTTTTTTTAAAGAATTAGTCAAATCTGTAATCAAATGGAATTAGATCGGTTAAATTGTGTAATGGATCGTATTCTCTTCCTTATGGACACCTATGATGCTGTCTACATCTATGTGTTGTAGAAGAAATGAAGGTGGCATGCCAGTGGACTCATATCTATAGTTTAAATTTTGATACGAAAAAATTCAGTGAATGTACAAGTTTCATGTGTTGATCTTCCATGATCACTGGTTTCATATCTTTATCTTTCATGTCTTGCATCAGTGCAAGTCCTTCAATATGTAGTTTTGGACTCATGCCCCAGTCAAACTCGAAATTTATGATATAATATTTGAGATATTGTGGTTCTAAAATAAGTTGTTTGAAGCTTATGATATATGCATCAAAACTCGAGGTCTTTGACTTAAATGGGGCATAAATGTTATATTTGGAAATTAAAACATATTCTCTACATAGTGTGAATATTACAAAGCACTGGCATTTGCATAATGTCATTGAATTATTGAAAGATATCAACGTGCAGCTTCGATTGTAACATCTGCACACTGTAAGTACGTGCAGGTTCTTAACATTTTGTATAGTCAAAATCATATAAAAAGCTTGTTTTATGAACTGTCATGGCCTTGAGCATTTGGCTAGCGGACCTCGCTTGTCTCTATGTGCATCCGTCCTTGTGCAACTCATTTATATGATTTTCAAGAAACTTTTAGTTGTTAGAGACTTACTGGAATTGATCAATTCTAATCCTTACGTCTTATGTACTTGATTCATGGTTCGGTCATCTTTTTGAGAGCCTCCAATGTTAGTAAAAGCAAAAGTGAATCTTCTTTGATTTAAGCTCTTTGATCATGATTAGAAACTCACCTCTTGCTCTTGATTCTCACTTTTGTTTAGTTCATGTGAGTGTTTGCATTGTATCAGAAGAAGTATTTTTGCGAAAAGAAAGAACAAATCATTTAGATTGATTGACTCAGCAACTTGCTAGAACATAATGATAGACTCAGCAACTTGCCAGAGCATATAATCTATCACATTTTCTCCTTTTTAGATGCAAAATCCGCTGTTTGGACCGAGCATGCTGATGATGTCGAGATTGTGAAAATTGCACCCACACTTCTTGAACTTGAATGTGGTGGATACATTAGTATTGAGTATAAATGATTGTCCATCCCTTGAAATGTTTGATATTCATATCTCAACCTATTTGTCAAAGTAGTGATACGAAGCAAACATTCATTTTGGATATTTTCCACATGGATGAATGAGTGAAATCACTTAGAATGTCATTGAACTTAACTAAGGTACATTGTTAATGGAATTTTACATAAGAGTTGAATGTATCGTTTAGCTAATTGACACATGATTTGACTTTCATATACTAAGTGGTATATATGGCACAACTTTGTATGTCATTTTTGTGAATGGATATGGAATAAAAGTTTGACTTATAGTTTGATTATAACATTCTCAGGAGAAATTTATTTTATGCCGTAACAAGGTTGATGGAGAAACTAAAATTGTGGTGTGGAACAAGGTATGTTGTTGGTTCCATATCAATTCTAATGATGGTAATGTATCTTTACTAAATATGTACAGTAATAAGTTGTTCTTTTCAGAGAAAACTTGAGTAACGTTTTATTACTCAAGGCGTACTCCGTCAAGAGGCTGAGTTCCCTTGTATAAAAACAGCTTCAAGAATCCTAACTCAAGCCAAACTCCATCTATCCTGATCAAGATAATTAATCCTAATATTTAGAGATAAGTACTATCTACTTAATCTCTTTATTTTCTAAAACACAGTAAAATAAAAATAGTAATTACAGCTGACAATTACAGTTGAGAAAAGTAATTTCAACAAAAGTATTCATGACATGAGTCTAAAGGCGGGTTGAATGGAAATTACCTTTATTGTTACAAACTGGTGATGGGTTAAAAGTCTTAGCAATAATTTGTATTGGGTAAATAATGCCCAAGATCATTTTACTACCAACATAGATATTTTACTCATAATTATAATCATCAACATCGAGGGTGCTATAAATTAATGTTGCTGCTTGTCTACTGCACAAGTACAATTATTTTATTATGAATTGATGAAATGTTGCTGACTGTTTCATAATTTTTTTGTAATGCTTGATCTTTCCCTGCTTGAGATGGCATTTTTGACATGGTTTCATTCAACTCTTTATTGTGTGCATAGACAAACATCCTTTATTTATTTATTTATCTATTGGAATATGAATTGATCTATAGGTCATGACCTTGTAACTCGCTGCAATGGTTCGAAAAAAGGTTTTGGAATGGTGGGATGTGTCTGCTATTCACATTCTGTCTTTGGAATTATTAATTTTGTTGAAGTTAATAGAATACTAATGATTTATCTTGATTTTATAATATTTATTTTTGATATAATATCTTGTGTTGCGACTTTTATAGGAGACTAAAGTGGAACAGTTGGTTGTTTTGGCCACTATGTTAAAAGAAATCTACCATTCTCATGAAGTTGCAGCTAAACTCTTAAAGAAACAATTCAAGAATTTTGTTATGGCATATACATTGAAGAAATTTGATGGTTTGGCCGCAATATGGAAGAAATCTGAAACTCATGAAGTTGCGGCTAAACTTTTAAAGAAACAATTCAAGAATTTCGTTATGGCCATTAGAAGAAATTTGAAACTCTCACGAAGTTGCAACTAAAAGTCTAAAGAAATGTTTCAAGAGTTTTGTTACATTTACATAATTGGTATTTTTATACGTTTTTGATAAGTGGGACGTACAGTAGTGGATAGCCTTACAATATAAAAGACTAGTCATATAAGTTGTGACATCAATCAGCATATATATTCTTCTCTTTATTTTGTAATTTGAATGTGAAACCTATCACATCCTTATTGGCTTTACACATGGTGCTATTTAACATATTAGTTTGTCATTGTCTTCAATTATTTTGAGTTAGAATAGAATTTTGTATGCGAGTTTGATAGAACTATATTTTCAGCTTAATGAATGTTACTTGGTTATATACTTATACTTTTATAATCTTATTCTAAAGGGATTGTATTATAGTTAATTTTCCTCATTCTTTGTTAATCAAACTTCGTGAATTTTGTTATGAGAAATGGAATTGTGAATTCTACCACTAGTATGATATTTTCTTTTCTTTTTTTTTCTTTTTTTTTTTTTTAAAGAATTAGTCAAATCCGTAATCAAATAGAATTAGATTGGTTAAATTGTGTAGTAGATCTTATTCTCTTCATTATCAACACCTGTTATGCTGTCTACATCTATGTGTTGGGAGAAGAAATGAAGGTGGCATGCCAGTGGACTCATATCTATAGTCTAAATTTCGATAGGAAAAGGTTCAGTGAATGTACAAGTTTCATGTATTTATCTTCCATGATCACTCGTTTCATATATTTGTCTTTCATGTCTTGCATCAGTGCAAGTCCTTCAATATGTAGTTTTGGATTCATGCCCCAGTAAAACTCGAAATTTATGATATAATATTTGAGATATTGTGGTTCTAAAATAAATTGTTTGAAGCTTACGATAAGTGCATCAAAACTTGAGTTTCTTTGACTTCAATGAGGCATAAATGTTATATTTGGAAATTGAAACATATTCTCTACATAGTGTGAATATTACAAAAGCACTGGTACTTCCACAATGCCATTGAATTAGTGAAAGATATCTACGTGCAGCTTCAATTGTAACAATGCACACTGTAAGTGCGTGCAGGTTCTTAACATTTTGTATGGTCAAAATCAAATAAAAAGCTTGTTTTATAAACTGTCATGGCCTTGAGCATTTGACTAGTGGACCTCGCTTGTCTCTATTTGCATCCGTCCTTGTGCGCTCATTTATATGGTTTTCAAGAAACATATAGGCATAAGAGGCTTGCTAGAATTGATCAATTCTAATCCGTTCCTCCTATGCAGTTGATTCATGGTTCTATCATCTCCTTGAGAACCACCAATATTAATTAGTAAAAGCAAAAGTGAAACTTCTTTGAATTAAAGTCTTTGATCATGATTAGAAACTCACCTCTTGCTCTTGATTCTCACTTTTGTTTAGTTCACGTGAGTGCTTGTACACTATTGATGAGGAGTGACAAAATAACCTTTTCTCTTTTAAGAACGTCATTCATTTCTCATGTCTTATGAGATGCTTAGTTGTCCTTCTTATGCTCTTTTTAATTATAGTGTGAAATTAGGGTTTCTCAAATGAACATTTTCCTAATCTTTTCGCTTAATTAATATAACCCTAGCATTTAATTAAATAAATAATGATTGAAATTCTATTTTGGCTTTCTTAAATACAACTCACATGTATAAATCCTTAATTTAACATGGATTAATGGTTATTAACATACCTTGCTTAATTGATATAGTAAAAATCATATCATTATAATTTACTAATTGTTTAACGTCATTGACTATATGTGATCGTGTTATATAATCCTCTACACAAACATCCGTTAGTCAATCAAAGTATCAAATTTAAATTGCATTTCTAAGTATCTTGCTTAATTGATGGTGACATTGAATCTATTTAGTCTCTAATTTAAAATTTTGGACAAATTGTTTGTATTAACATACTTTGCCATATAATGGACTTGCATTCAACAGTTAAAATCAATTAGTTACACAAACAACTACTTAAACCAACAACTAACGATTGATCAACGTTAGTTAATGGTGGTTAATCATTAATCAATAGTTAAAAGAGTTATTCGTGGAATTAAACAATTTGCAACTGTTGAGTGCAATTAAGAAATATGACAGGGCATGTTACTGCAATTTGCCTAAATTGAAAAATTTTTGTTTTCAATTTGCATTAAAAAAATAAAAAAGTAAATAATTTATATTATGCTTTTCTCTCCAGAAGCAAATTTTTATTGGGCAAATTGTAGTAACCCCCCTGAGTTCATATGAAATTGCATTCTATCCTAAAGTATTGGTTTAATTACACCAACTTCCTCACTTTATATGAAATTGCATTCTATCCTAAAGTATTGGTTTGATTACACTAATTTTCTATTAAAGAAATGAATAATGATTGATTACTGTTAAATTTAATGATTAAAATATAATCACGTTTCTACCCCAGAGATAAATTTACCCTTAATATTTATTTTCTTATTTTTTAAATATTTAATTTTTTTTCAAAAATATTTATTATTACATATTTGATTAATTAAATTTAACAATATATTTATTGATTAAAAATGAGTTTTTCTTCATCTAGACATTTTTTAGATCTCTTTGTCAACCAATATCATCTTGAATCAAATTAATAATATATAATTAAAAATCAATTAATTAATGAAAAATCAAACAAACCAGATTTTTGAAAACCACAATCAATTAAATTTAATTGAGTAGATATTTAGGAATAAAAATTTTAAAAATTAATTAATTAAACATTTAAGAAATAAAAAATAATACTAAGGGTAAATTTATCTTTTAGGGCAGAATAGTAATTGCATTTTAACTGTTGAATTTAATGGTGGTCAACCGTTAGTCAACAGTTTAATGGAGAGTTAGTGTAATTAAACCAATACCTTAGGGTGGAGTGCAATTTCATATAAAATCAGGGGAAGTTAGTGCAATTTATTCATTTTAATTCTATCCCTTTCTAACTCGTGTATACAGTTTTCAAGAAACATATGTGTATGAAATACTTACTAGAATTTATTGATATCAACTCTAATCAGTTCGTCTTATGTGCTTGATCATGTGTTTAGTCACCTCCTTGAGAACCTCCAAGATTTGTAAAAATAAACATGAATCTTCTTTGTATGAAACTCTTTTATCATGATTAAAACCCCATGTTTTGTTATTGATTCTCAATTTTGTTTAGATCTTATGAGTGCTTATATACTTCAGTGAGGAGTGATGACTACCATAAAGAGGAAGATAAAACTAACCTTTCTTCTTTCAAGAACCTTCATCCTTTCTCAAGTCTAATGGGATGGTTCATTGTCCTTCAGATGCCCTTTCTAAATAGAGTATGAGATTAGGGTTTTCTCATATGTACATTTTCTTCTTTGGCCCTTAATTAATATACATTAACCATGATTTAATTAAGAGGTCGTTTGTTTTTTGCACTTGACACTTAATAGTGCTAAATTAGGTCAATTAAGTAATTTTTGTTTGTTTTTTTAAGTGGTCAAATCATTTAAAATCATTCAAAAATTACTGAAAATAAAAAACTACATTTTCTGACTTTTCACTGAATATCAAATCACTTGATGATTTTGTAACTTTATTATTTTAATTTTATCTTCTCCAAAATAACATATTTCCAAGTTTATCATAGTTTTACTGTAATGGACAGACCCGCCACACCCTCTATAGGTACCGACCACCCGGCCCACTCCTCTCAGGCCTCGGCCCAGAGGATCCCCCACAAGGTTGGTAAGCAGGTACTATTCTCCCCATTCAGAGAATTTGCTGGATAGTCATGCCTCCCCTACCACTCGAACCCAAGACCAAAGAGATATAGTCAATTGGGAAGCATGACAAGTACCATTTGAGCAATTGACTATATCCCTTTGGTCTTGTCATGCTGCCCAATTGACCGTATCACTTTGATCTTGGGTTCAATTGAATGGGGAGAATAGTACCTGCTCACCAGCCTTACGAGGGATCCTCTGGGTCGAGGCTTGAGAGGGGTGGGCCAGGCGGTCAGCACTTGTAGAGGGTGTGGCGGGCCTGTCCGTTACATTTACATTATGTAAATTTCTTTTAATACTTTAACAAATATATTTTCAAATTTGTTTTAATTTTACATTGTACAGATTCATTTTAATGATATTATTTTTAATGTTATTTTTATTTAAAAATATAATAATAGTAATTCAACTTAATATCATTTTGTTTATTTTTATTTAATTTATTTTACTATAATCATTAATCATATTTTAATTATGAATAAAAATATTATTAATATATACATAAAAGTGTTTTAGTATTTGTCAAATAATTTATTATAATTGTTTATATTATATTAAATGAAATTATATAACAACTAATAGTAAAATGATATAAATGTTAAATTACTAGTTTTTTAACAATTTTAACATTAAAAAATAAATAAGATTATTATACATTTAAATGTAAGAGAAAAAAAAACAAGCATATCATTTAGATTTTAAGTTTTAATCACTATTCAATCTTCAATTTTCAACAGCATTATTTAGTCTTTAGACAAAAAAACAAATAATCCCTAAATAAATAGTGATTGAAGTGAGCTTGGAAGGATTCTTCATGGCATTCTTTTTGGCTTTTTTAAAACACAATTGACTGGTATAAATCCTTGCTTAATTTAAAATACCTTAATTGGTACAGTAAATCATATCAAAATAATTTAATAATTATTTAATATCAATGAAAATATGTGATTGTGTTATATAATCCTCTACATAAACATATATCATTAATTTAAAAAGTCAAATCTAAATTACGTTTATAAATACCTAAATTAATCGATAATGATGTTGCATTAATTTAAAATGGAATTGCACAAAATCCTCGAGGCAAGGCTTTGTATACACCAAAATAAGTTTACCTTTAACTAACATAGAACCCCTATTTAGTTAGTCAACACTGTTAAAACTAACTATTAACTAACTATTTTCATTGAAATGCTAAAAATATACTTTAATAATTAAAAAAATTCAAAATCAAAAATATTTTTAAAAAAATTAAAATTTTCATAGAAAATGAAAACTGGTAAGAAGAATTCCATTTTATTAATTAATAATTGATTCTCTCTCTATGTGTCTAAAAATGACAATTCTTGGAGAGAGTTTTAGGCATATTTGCAGTCAAGATTGAAAATCAATTAACTACACAAACAACTGTTACAACGTCTATATGACTAACATTTGACTAAAGTTAGTAAATGGTGGTCAATCATTAATCAATAGTTGAAAATCAATTAATTACACACCTCTTTGAATTTAATGCCCCCTTCCCCGTCATAAAGGAACCTATGGTATATTTGCAGTCAAGATTGAAAATCAATTAATTACACAAACAACTGTTTCAACCTCTATATGACTAATGTTTGACTAAAGTTAGTAAATGGTGGTCAATCATTAATCAATAGTTGAAAATCAATTAATTACACACCTCTTTGAATTTAATGCCCCCTCCCCACCAGGAAAAATAATAATAATAAGGTAAGAAGGGTTATTTGTGCAATTAATTAATAGATAAAAATGGTTGTTTGTGCAATCAATTAATAGTTAAAAATGGTTATTTGCTCAATTATTCTATATGGGAGGACATGTTAATGCAATTTGCCCAAATTTCTTTTTTGTTTTTAATTTGCCCTAAAAAACACACATACAGTATGATACAGAATTAGAGATGGTGGCAGGGTGAGAGATATGAAAAGTCAAGAGTAGAGAAGAGGCCAAGTCACCAGGTTCCCTTTTTACCTCTTTAGTTTGGTGGGTTTTACTCTTTTTTTAGTTTTATATGTATTTTTCTGATTCTTATTCATTTCAAGGATTTAAGCATGGAGGTTGATGAAATAGGGATGGATCAGCTTAGCATGAACTTCTATTGGGACTGCTCTATTTATTCAACTGATATTCAATTCCAAGTTTTTATTGCAGCCTTATTGAAAATTTCAAAGGTAGTAACTACTATCATTTTTCAATTGGGACATTAGGTTAAGATGTTTGATTAATTTTTATTACATGGTCACTGTTTATCTCTTGATTTATTTGAAGTACAATTAATTGGTAATTGATTCTTGTGTTTTCTAGATGATAATATCTGTGCCCATATAAATTACTAGATTATTTCACATTACACTTATGTATAAATTGATTGATTGGTTGATTACAATGACCTTGAGAAGGTATATATGCCTTGCATTCATTTTATATAATATTTAGTTTTCAATTTGTAAATGTTTAGCCAAAAAGCCAAAAACATAATTTTGAAACAAGATAAGTTTCCTAGATTAATTCAAGTGTATTATTAAATAAAAATAGATTATAATGAGTCAATAAGTCTTGGTAATGTATTAATGGCAAGTGTCATAGGAGTTTTTACAATCTAAGAGAGCTTAGTTCAACTAAAAATCATATGTTTTTTATCAGTTGGAGTGTCATCTTCATAAAACGTGTAAAAATAGACTGCTCTGCATTTAATTTTCAATATAACCTTTCATCATGACTAGGCAACTTTACATTGCTTTCCCTTTATACATCTATGTGAAATTAACAACTTTATAAACTACTTCGCATTAGCGTACAGGAAATGTAGAACAATTAACATGCAATCTCAAATTTTTATATTGATATGGTAAAAGGGTTAAAATCTTGAGATTTTATGTGGTTCACATGTGACTAATATTTGATACACTAGTTCAGAGTTAAACTTGATTTTCTAATATATACATGATTTAATCCATTCATCCATTAGGTTTTTTAGAAACCTCCTTAATTGTTATCTAACTATGGTTAATTTCATTAATTGATATATATTCAATATACTACTTTTATTGTTTGGATGTTCATCTTTTGCCTTGTAGTTCTTTAGATGAATATATCCTATAACTTTGTTTTGAATGAGTGCTTTAGTGTGAATAAGCTCAATGTTTAAAGACTTGTGTTGTAGCTTAAAAAATTAACACATTGGATTGAAGTGAGGCTTATCTGTTTGTTGAGTTACTCTTGAATCTTAATAAAGTTTTTGAAAATTTGTATTTATGTATATTTCTTTTCTATCTGTTTGATTGGTTTCCTTGACTCATGGTTTCAAGAATTTGTTTTCTTCAAGCATAATTTGTTGTATTCTTGTATTGTGCCATCTTTTAGGAAACTGGGCAGGAAAGACTACTAGTTAGTGGTTTTAAACTCAAACAGTTTGTCACCATATTAGAAGAAACATTTGCAGAAAAGAAAGAACAAATCAATTATCAAAATGAGATTGATCGGCTCAGCAACTTACCAGAACATATGATGGTACCAAATCTATCTAGAATTTCCTGTACTTGTCATTTGATTATAACATTCTTAGTAGAAATTTATTTTGTACAGTAACAATATTATTGATGGAGAAACTAATATTGTGCTGCAGAACAAGGTATGTTGTGGGTTCCAAGTCAGTTCTAATGATGGTAATATATCTATTTTAAATATGTGCAGTATTAAGTATTCATGATTTGAGTCTAAAGGTGTGTTACAAATTGGTGATGGGTTAAAATTCCATAGCAATAATTTGTATTGGTAAATAATACACAAGATCTTTTTACTAACAACATAGATATTTTACTTTTAATTGTTAATGATCAACATCTAGGGTGCTATAAATTAACTTTATTGCCTGTGTACTACACAAATAATATTATTTTTATTATGAATTAATGAAATATTGCTGACGATTTTATCACTTTTTTGTAATGCTTGATGTTTCCCTGCCTGAGATGGCATCTTTGACTTGGTTTTATTCAACTCTTTATTGTGTGCATAGACAAGCATACCTTTTTATTTAATTTTTTCCTGTAATGTTAATTGATCTATAGGTTATCACCTTGTAACTTGCTACAAAGTTCGAAAAAAGGTTTTGGAATGGTGGATTATGTTTGCTATCATAGTTTTAAAAGGAGAAACGTAAGGTGAGGCAGTCGCCTCTAGGTTGAAATAATGAAAACATTAAAAATAATAATAATAATAATAATAATAATAATAATAATAATAACCCTAACTTATAAAATCATCCATAACATTGAAAATAATACTAATAACCAATATTAGAGATTTAAGTATCAAACAAAATAGAACAAACTCAACTAAAATACCCTAACATACAAAATCGTCAATGTCATCCTAATGATCACTATATATGGAATAAACTATCATTTGTGTCTAGTGGCCTAAAATATGGATATAAGGTTTCGTCTCCTCCATCATCATTTGTAGTGTCATCCTCCAAAGTGTCATATTAATATCTTATTCTTTTGTCATCCTCTTCATCACTATTGTCATTCTCCCACTCTCGTTCTTCAACCTCTTGTCGTATAACCTTCATGGTAGATATTTCAATTTCATTAAACATAGTTTATGAACTGTACTTAAATAATTTTCTTCTTTATTATGGATTACATTAATAGTGATTGATCTCAATAGATTTTGATAAAACTATGAAATATTTGGTCTCAATATTTAGAAGATAAAGAAATGGATATGAAAATAATATAACAATAAATCATAATAAAATCCTAAAACAAAAAAAATCATAATGATTGTAAAGTTAGCGTGGCTACATGTCATCTCTTTCTTCTAGGTGCCAGCCATGTAAACTTACAATGACAAAGTGTTCATCAAACAATTGCATGATGTAAAAGTAGCTTTAGTCATTTAGCCTGTATATATGGTTAATTAAGTGTAAATGGTTGCTTTTTAGCCAAGATCAACGAAAGCAATTCTTCCTCTTACTTATTTGTCTCTTGTATTTAGTTTTGCTTGATATCTAGTTTGCTGAAATTATATTGTTTCTACTTCTCCATCTAATTTCTATTTACATTTACAACAATCAGAAACTATTTTTATCTTTCTAGGATAATAAGAAATCAGACATCATACTACGTATCAAATAGAGCTCGATCCCATCAACCCGCACTATTGGCGATTGTCTATCTACTTATCTTTTGCTGCCAACACGAAATTCAAAATTTAATATCTTTAACTTTGCTGGGTGTGTGTTTTTGTTATCTATTCTTATACTGTGATATCAAATATTACAAATATTTTACGTAGCTACTAACATATTTGCGACATATATGGTCCAATGCATGGACTACTGTTAATGTACAATTATCTTGACAACTTGATTTCTTTTTTTTATTGATACTTGTTAACAGATAAAAAAAGAATTAAGTGGAAGGTCCTTGAAGGAAGTAGTTGATAATCAGACGCTTTCACTTTGCTGGAAAGGCCGAAAACCTTTCAAAAGCATCCGCGATGTCAAGATATACTTCAAGCCCCCAGCATATCTTATAATTTCAGTAAGCATACATTGTTTTCATCTCTCTTTTCATTTTTTTTTTTTCATGCTTGCCATAAGTAGAAGCAATTTTTAACAATTAATTAACAAAATGTTGCTTGTTCTTTAGTCCAAGGGAAATGTTTGCTTGGGAATCTTGAATGGGACTGAAGTTGGACTCCAAGATTTGAAGCTCATTGCAGGTAAGTAGTCTCCAAATTAATGCATATATGAAAATAACCTGAAAAACTTAATATTATCATCCCATTAGTACTACATAACTACTGACGTATATTTGATTGTTATAATCTCAACAGACATATCAATGCAAGACAGAATGATAATTTACGACAACGATAAGCATATGATTGGATGGATCCCTGCAAACTGCGATCGGCCTCGCAAATCCAAAATCATGTATATGTAAGACATTCATGGTCATCCACCCCAAGGTATTTCCTAGACATTCATGTATATGCATAAACATCTATCAATCAATTAGAAAATCAAATCTAAATTACATTTATAAATACCTGACTTAATTGATAATGACGTTGTATTAATTTAATCTTGAGAAAGCATATTTGCCTTGGTTTCAATTTACACAATAGTTATATCAATTTGTTATTTTTATCTACATTATGAATATGTTTTGTAACCTTAATTTGATTGATTGTGGTTGTGTTCTTTAATATATTTCAATGCTTTTGTAACAAGCATATTTATTTTCATTTTATATTTCTAGACATAAGTTGTAAATGTGTAGCTAAAAGGCCAAAAAGGTGATCTTGAAACAAGTTTCCAAATTAATTTAAGTGTATAATTAAATAAAAATAGATTATAATGAATCAATAAGTCTTGGTAATATATTAATGGCAAGTGTCATAGCATTTTTTACAATCTAAGAGAGCTTAGTTCAATTAAAAATCCTATGTTTCTAATTGGTTGGAGTGTAATCTTCATAAAACAAGTAAAAATATAGACTAGTCTGCTTTTAATTTTCAACAAAATTTGTAATCATGACAACTTTACATTGCTTTTCCTATACATATCCACGTGAAATTATTAACTTTACAAAACTATTTTCCATTACCATATGTGAAATGCAAAACAAATAGGCAAATGCAACCTCAAGATTTTACATTGATAAAGTGTAAGGGTTAAGATTTTAAGTTTTTCTCTGGTTCACATGTGATTGATTTGTGATACTCTAATTTGGAGTTAAACTTGATTTCCTAATACATACATAATTTTCTCCATCTGTCCATCACCTTGATTGTTGTTTAGCTATGATTGTTATTTAGCTATGGTTAATTTCATTAATTTATATATATTCAATTTACTATTCTCATTATTTGGATGTTTATCTTTTGTCTTGCAATTCTTTAGATGATTATATCCTATAACTTTGTTTTGGATGAGTGTTTTGGTGAATAAGTTCAATGTTTAAAGACTCTTAAAAAATTAAGACATTGGATTGAAGTGATGGCCTGTATGGTTGTTGAGTTATTGTTGAATCTTAATAAAGTTTTTGAAAATTTGTATTCATATTTCTTTTCTTTCAGTCTAATTGATTTGCTTGACTCATTATGTCAAGGATTTGTTTTCTTAAAGCATAATTTGTTGTATTCTTGTATTGTGCCATCTTTTAGGGAATTGGGCTACTAGTTAGTGGTTTTGAACTCAACAAGTTTGCCAACATATTAGAAGAAATATTTTCCGAAAAGAAAGGACAAATCAATAATCAAATTGAGATTGATCAGCTCAACGACTTACCAGAATATATAATGATATCCATTACCAGGCCTTGCGTGTCGATGATAGGAAGATGGTGATAGCAACACCTAGACTGAAATTTATGAGCTTCAAAGTGGTGGATACACAATGTTAAATGTAGATGTTTGTCCAAAGTGGTGGATACACAGTGTTAAGTATAGATGTTTGTCCAACCCTTGAAAATGTGGATATTCATACATGTCACGACCTACTTGTCAAGTGATGATAAGAAGCAAACATTCATTTTGGATATGTTCCGTATGGTTGAAGGACTCTTCCATGTGAAATCACTTAAAATTTCAAATAACTTTTTTAAGGTATGTGGTCCAATTGGATTTTATGTAAGAGTTGCGTGTATCTTTTAGTTTGTTGAAACATAATTTTAATTTAATATAGAAAGTTTTATATATGGCATAAATTTATTTTAGTTTCTATGAGAACATCTCCATTGATCTCATGGATTGATTGCTATTAATTTTTAAAAAATCTTTAATCATGAAGACTTTCCATTGTTTTTAAGTATTTGTATGATTAACAACTTTATAAACTCTTTTGCATTACAGTACATCATACGTAGAACAAATGGACAAATACGATCCCAAGATTTTACATGATAGGGCTAAAGGATTAAGATTTTAAGATTTGCTATGTATATGTGATTTATATTCTAGTTTAGAGTTAAACTTGATTTCTTGATTTATACATGATTATATTCATTGAACCATTAGGCTGTGTTTTAGAAAACTTCTTGATTGTTATTTAAGATTTGGTTGATTTCACGAATTACTAAATGTTCAATATACTAATTCCATTATCTGAATGTTTATCTTTTGCCTTATAATTGGTCAAATGAATACCTTTTACACCTTTGTTTTGAATAAGTTCTTTGGTGAATGAGCTCAGTGCTTAAAGAACAAATGTTTTTCAATTTTATTTCTTCTATTTGTAACATATATATTGGAGACACTGGAATAAAGTGATGGATTATATTTCTACTAAATTGTCATTGAATCTCCACAAAACTATTGAAAATTTGTACTTCTGCTTCTTTTTTTTTTATTTTTTCCAATTTAATAGATTTTCTTGAGTTATGATTTCAAAGATTTCATTTCTTGTAACGTCATTTGATGTATTCTTGTGTTATGCCATCTTTTAGGAAACCGGGGTAGAAGAGCTTTTGATTAATAGTTTTGAACTAAATCAATTTGCATTGTATCGTTTAGCTAATTGAAACGTGAATTGACTTTCATATACAAAGTTGTATATATGGCACAACTTCATTTTTTGTTTTTGTGAAAGGATATGGAATAAAAGTTTGACTTATAGTTTGATTATAGCATTCTCAAGAGAAATTTATTTTGTGTCGTAACAAAGTTGATGGAGAAACTAAAATTATGGTGCAGAACAAAATATGTTGTGGGTTCCATATCAATTCTAATGATGGTAATATGTCTTTATGAAATATGTAGAGTAATAAGCATTCATGACTTGAGTCTAAAGGTGGGTTGAATGGAAATGACCTTTATTGTTACAAAATTTGTGATGGGTTAAAATTCCATATCAATCACTTGTATTGGGTAAATAATACCTAAGATTTTACTACCAACGTAGATATTTTACTTGTATGTATTAATCATCAACGTCTAGGGTGCTGTAAATTAACTTTTTTGCTTGTGTATTACACAAATACAACTATTTTTATTATGAATTGATGAAATGTTGCTGATTGTTTTATCACTTTTTTGTAATGCTTGATCTTTCTCTGCTTGAGATGGCATCTTTGACTGAATTTCATTCAATACTTTATTGTGCACATAGATAAGCATCCCTTATTTATTTATTTATTTTTGTCTAGTATGAATTGATCTATAGGTCATGACCTTGTAACTTGCTACAATGGTTTGAAAAAAGGTTTTGGAATAGTGGGATGTGTCTGCTATTCACATTCTGTCTTTGGAATTGTTAATTTTGTTGAAGTTAATTAATAGAATACTAATGATTTACCTCGATTTTATAATATTGGTTTTTGATATAACATCTTGTGTTGTGACTTTTATAGGAGACTAAAGTTGAACAGTTGGTTGTTTGGCCACTATGTTGGAAGAAATTTGACATTCTCATGAACTTGCAGCTAAACTCTCTAAGAAACAATTTAAGAATTTTGTTATGGCATATACATTAAAGAAATTTAATGGTTTGGCCACAATATGGAAGAAATCTGAAACTCTCATGAAGTTGCAGTTAAACTTTTAAAGAATCAACTCAAGAATTTGGTCATGGCCACTACGTTGAAGAAATTTGAAACTCTCACGAACTTGCAAGTAAAAGTTTAAAGAAACGTTTCAAGAGTTTTGTAACATTTAAATAATTGGTGATTTTTATATGTTTTTGACAAGTAGGATATATAATGGTGGATAACCTTACAATCTAAAATACCAGTCATATAGTTTGTGACATCCATTGATAAATATATATTCATCTCTTTATTTTATAATTTCAATGTGAAATTTGTCACATCTTTATTGGCTTTACATATGTTGCTCTTTAACATATTAGTTTGTTATTGTCTTTAATTATTTTGATTTAGAACAGAATTTTGTATGCAAGTTTAATAGAACTATATTTTCAGTTTAATGAATGTTACTTGGTTATATAATTCTTATACTTTTATACTATTATTCTTTAGGGATTGTATTATAGTTAATTTTCTTCAGTTTTTGTTAACCAAACTTGATGAATTATGTGTTATAGCCAAATTCGTAATCAAATGGAATTAGATCTGTTAAATTGTGCAATAGATCTTATTCTCTTCCTTATGGACACCTATTATGCTGTCTACATCTATGTTTTGTAGAAGAAATGAAGGTGGCATGCCAGTGGACTCATATCTATAGTCTAAATTTTGATGGGAAAAGGTTCAGCGAATGTACTAGTTTCATGTATTTATCTTCCTTGACTAGTTTCAAATATTTGTCTTTCATGTCTCGCGTCAGTGCAAGTCCTTCAGTATGTAGTTTTAGGATTCATGCCCAGTAAAACTTGAAATTTATGCTATAATATTTGAGATATTGTGGTTCCAAAATAAATTGTTTGAAGCTTATGATATCTGCATCAAAATTCGAATTCTTTGACTTCAATGGGGAATAAATGTTACATTTGGAAATTGAAACATATTCTCTACATAGTTTGAATATTACAAAAGCACTAGCACTTGCACAATGTCATTAAATTATTGAAAGATATCTGCGTGCAGCTTCAATTGTAACAACTGCACACTGTAAGTACGTGCAAGTTCTTAACATTTTGCATAGTCAAAATCATATAAAAAGCTTGTTTTGTAAACTGTCATGCCTTGAGCATTTGGCTAGTGGACCTCGCTTGTCTTTATTTGCATCCGTCCTTGTGCAACTCATTTATATGGTTTTCAAGAAACATATAGGTATCAGAGGCTTACCAGAATTGATCAATTCTAATTCATTCATCTTATATACTTGATTCATGGTTCAGTCATCTCCTTAAGAACCTCCAAGATTAACTCTTTGTTCATGATTAGAAACTCACCTCTTGCTCTTGGTTCTCACTTTTGTTTAGTTCACGTGAGTGAGAGTAATGTTAGGTTACTCAATTCCATGTCCAAATGATGTTACATATGAGTTGTCAAGATTTTATTAATTATCACATCATTTCATGATTTACAAGATCTTAACAATTCACATGCCATATTATTTAGGTATGTATTTAGGCAAAATTTTTAGACAGCTTAGCATTGCTCTATGAGTAATTGCACACCATTGATGAGAAGTGACAACTACAATAAAAGAGGTTCAGAAAATAACTTTTCTTCTTTTAAGGACCT
The DNA here is from genome assembly GCA_021234005.1 of Nephelium lappaceum. NCBI lineage: Eukaryota > Viridiplantae > Streptophyta > Magnoliopsida > Sapindales > Sapindaceae > Nephelium > Nephelium lappaceum. The sequence goes on from CM038004.1 coordinate 14,419,923, forward strand.
CAGTCGTTTCTCAAGCTTTTTGGGATGCCTAGTTGTCCTTCATATGCTAGTTTTAATTGTAGTTTTAAATTAGGGTTTCTCAAATGAAAATTTTCGTTTTTTAGGCTTAATTAATACAACCCTATCATTTAATTAAATAAATAATGATTGACATTCTATTTTGGCTTTCTTTAATACAACTCACAAATATAAATCAATATTTAATTTAACAAGGATTAATATCTATTAACATACCTTACTTAATTGATATAGTAAAAATCATATCATTATAATTCACTAACTGTTTAACGTCATTGAGTATATGTGATCGTATATTTACCTTCCTTAATTGATGGTGTAAAAATCATATATTCCTCCACAAACATCCATTAGTAAATCAAAATATCAAATTTAAATTACGTTTATGTTTACCTTAATTGATTGTGACATTGCATTAATTTAATCTCTAATTTAAAATTTTGGGCAAATTGTATTAACATACTCTGACATATAGTGGACTTGCATTCAATTGTTGAAATCAATTAATTACACAAACAATTGCCCAAAATGATAATTAACGATTGATCAACGTTAGTTAATGGCGGTTAATCATTAATCAACAGTTAAAAGGGGGTATTTCTGGAATTAAATGATTTGTAACTGTTGAGCACAATTAAGAAATATGACAGGGCATGTTACTGCAATTTGCTTTAATTTCTTTTTTGTTTGTAATTTGCATTAAAAAATAAAAAGAAAAGAATGTATATTCTGCTTTTCTCTCCAAAAGCAAATTTTTATTTGGATAAATTGCACTAACTCGCCTAGCTTTATATGAAATTGTACTCTATCCTAAGGTTTTGGTTTAATTACACTAATTTTCCATTAAACCGTTGACTAACAGTTAACCACTGTTAAATTTAACGGTTAAAATATGATTACATTTCTGCTCTAGAGATAAAATTACCGTTAATATTTATTTTCTTATTTCTTAAATATTTAATTAATTTATTTTTGAAAAATATTTATTCTTAAATTTTTGATTAATTAAATATAACATTATATTTATTGATTAAAAAAGGAATTTTTCCTCATCCGAACATTTTTCAAATATCTTCTTCAACCATTATCATCTTGAATCAAATTTAACAACAATTAATCAAAAATCAATTAATTAAGGAAAAATCAAACAAAACCAAATTTTTGAAAACCAAAATCTATTAATGACAGACCCATTTCCTTAGGTAGCTTGTCGGCAACCTCACGATAGTTTTCCAAAGAATATCTTATCCAGGTGGAAGGTTCCCATGAAGTTAAGTCGTTTATCTTTTCAAAAACCTTTTTTTATACGGAAACGTATGGGAAAATTTTACTTTTTGTTTTACACTTTTACAAATAAATTTATCAAAATTTGGGTAGTATAACGATTGTTTCTCTTACCATGCCACCCTACAAAGTTTATAAAAACTATAAACAGTTAAAAACTCAAACATTTTCTCAACTCCTGGGCCTCAAGCCCTCAAAATTTTTTTCAATCCATAAGCAACTACAAACATGCATACAATTTTGAAAGATATATTGAATTAACTTTATAAGTCATGCATAATTAATTTCAATCCATTTCAACATAAAATCAAACTAAATTTTTAAAATCCTTTCAAGTAACTTTCAAGAGTTTATATACAAAACTTGATATGCACATCTCCAAATTATATACAAGTACACCCACATTTTAAAAAGACGAGCACAATTAGCTCGACTCCTCTAATCATGATCCGGAGTTCCTACTACTAAGTACCTGCACCTGTACCTAGAGAGGTTTTATTTACAAAAATATAAAAACATAGTGAGCTTTGATAGCCCAATGAGTGTTGTATGATTTTCATTCAAATCTAACTTGTCAAATAACCTCCCAAAAATCTTTTTAAAATATTTTATGCATAATCAAATACTATGATTGAAAAATTAATGTTCATAATCCATTTAATAACAATATAAATCAATCGAAATTCAATAAAATTCATGCTCAATAAATTAAATTTCAATCAATAGGTTGCATGGTTTCCATTTCTATCAAAAATTTAAGTAATGGTGGTAATAATATCTTCCAAAGAATTAATAAATAAAAATAGGGCAACCACTGGTGGTTTGTATCATATGATACCCTAAGAGTAGAACGGAATTCTGCATTGCTCAGGCCATCCCGGAATTCTATATCGTTCAGGCCATCTATCCAGTTTTTATGTAGCGGAATTCCACATCGCTGCGGAGCGGAATTCTACATCGCTCGAGTGAAAGCTAACTAATAATATACATCTTATATGCATTGGGCGACTCACAAGACTACACACACACGGTCCCGCCCGCTGTTAGTGATATACTCTCCCAACACAGTCAATGCACGCTTAAGATACTCAACCCAAACCGGAGATATATAACATACAATCAAGTGTACCATAGGTTTTCAATTTCATTTCAATTTTGAATTTCTTTTCTCATTAAACCGCATTTCATACAAATCATTTCCATAACCAATGCAACAATTTCAATTTAGAATTCATTTGATATCAATTAAAGCATGATAAATTTAGATATGCATTTAAAATCAATCATAGTAAAAATATTTTTATAAAGACATTCACTTGTTCTACAAACTTCGTATACAAAATTCAAGGGCCTTGCCGTGCTCCCCTCATTTCCTCCTCACCTACATATCACATTTTCGCTTAGAATATGCTAAATTGAACTTTACAAAACTCATTACAAAGCTTCTAACTCACTTAACCCATCAAAGGGGAAATTTCACTAAAAACTTCTCTCCTTGATTCTAACTTAACCAAAGCTTTAAACTTCCGATTTCTTTCCATAATTCTTATTCATTCTCACTTAGAAACACCCCCATATACCCGAAATAATTTTTTGAAGCTCGAAACGAAAATCGAAGGCTTTTGACACGCCTTGGCCGAATGCATTGCAAAACCCTTTTCATTGATTTTTTTTTCCTCCATTCATCTCCCTAATTCGTACTTAGGTCACCCGTAAAACAGTTCTGAAAAATTCTAACTATCAGGTGGCAAAACTTAGGAAAAACCCCACTTTTTCAAGATAACTTTTACATTTTTGGTTTTTAAACTCAATTCTCTTTTCCTTAGGGCTATACACACTCAATTATACTTATTCAATTCAATTAAATATATAAAAGAAGTGATATTTCTTGAAATCCACTAATGCCCTTCACATGGGTTTTACAAATGCATATTGCCTACATGGTTTTCTAAACCTTTTTATAGGTTTACCTAGCATGAAATCAATATGGAATCATGCTTAATATCTCCAGTATCTCATCACATTCACACATTACCAACTATGGCCTTTTATACCTTAACTCATACCAAGTTCATTTCTTTTAAATTTTATATGTTAAATCTTTGAGACATTTCATCAAACACCTAACAATCAACACATTTCAAGGAAAACAAACTTAACTTAATCTCATGGTTTCTCCTATCAAAACCCTAACACATCAATCCTTAATGATTCTACCAAGTTTACACTTGTTTTAGGGCTCTTAGAACTCATTCTATAACATGCATAAAAGCCCCCATCAAGATCCCACTCAAACATTACCAACAACATCACTTAAACAATGATCAAAGTCATGGAACATACCTATTTTTGGCTTGATTCTTGTCTACACTTAGTTCTCTAGTTTAGGTGATCTTGAACTCTTAGATTGGAGCTTGGAAATAGCATGAACCAACTTGTTTACTCCTTTGATTTGCTTGGCCAAACCACCCCTTAAACCTCTCTCCCTCTCTCGGTTTTCCTCTCCTTTCTCTCTTGTTGTCATGGTTTGTGTGTTTGTTTTGTATAAATAGATGAGAAAATTCAACATTTTATACTCCACAAATTTTAAAAATGACAATCATGTCCATAAAAATTTGATTCTTGTCCCTCATCTTTGCTTAATTCTAAATTGACCCCTAATTGATAAACTTACTTCAATTTAGCCCCTTTGTCACTCTTAATAATTACCTAATACCATTTACCATTTTACTCTTTTATTTATTCTCCAATTCGGTCCAATCAATCTCTAAAGATTATCTACAATGTTAGACATTTTATTGATCATTTAATATCTCAAATCATTACTTTGAAACTATTACTGGGGAAACCGTAAATAGAAATCGAGGGTTTACAATTAAAATTAATTGATTAAATATTTAAGAATAAATATTTTTAAAAAAATTAATTAAAGATTTAAGAAATAAGAAAAATAAATATTAAGAGTAAATTTATCTTTGGGGCAAAATAGTAATTTCATTTTAACCATTAGATTTACCGTTAATTAACCGTTAGTCAATAGTTTAATGGAGAGTTGATGTAATTAAACCAATATCTCAAGGTGGAATGCAATTTCATAAAAAGTCAAGGGAAATTAGTGCAATTTACTCATTTTAATTTTGTTTGTGGTGCTTCAAAGGATCAAGGGTGTTAGTTTGAAGAGTTCTAATATAAGTTTATTATTTTTCTTTATTCTTATTTAAGGTTTAGATTATTTGTTTAATTTTTCTTTATTCTTATTTAAGGTTTAGATTATTTGTTTAATTATGAATTTTTAGAATAATTTCATGTACAGATGCATGTTAGTATTGGCACATCTCAATTTGAAGGTCAAGACATGAACTATCATACTATCAAATAACTTACAAAAATCCCAAAGAGTGTTTAGGAACAAATACAACCATCAAAATTCTTATTCAAAATAAATCAGTTCTAAGGAAAACTCAAATGACATATAGTCTTATTACCTAAGGAACAAAGAGGGCTGTCAAAATGTCAATTCATTTTATATGCAATACGAAACCTCAATCATCTAGCATCACAATACACTAAAGCATACTAAACGATATAAATTTTTTTGGAAAGAAAAACGATATAAATTTTTGAACATAAACATATATAAAACATATATAGATTTCACAAATATGAAAACCAAGAAAACGAATTCACATTCAAAATATGCTAAATCATAAGCTTAACAAATATCAAAATATTTTTCTAGGTTCCCTTTACTCCTCACTACATTGTAAAACTTAAGCAGCACATAACAATATTGGAGTCAAAGTCACTTATCATCAACTAATGTATACAAGGTAAGTACAGGTAAAAATTTAAAGTAAAAAAAAAAAAAATGAAACGAAATATTTATGCTCAAAGGTAAGAGCCAAACCCTCGTTGTGATAATCAATTTGTCCTCCCATATGCACTAATATGTCTAAACATGTATGCAAAGACTTATTAGTCCCCAAGATATCTCAAAGACACTTCTCATATATTAACATACTTATAACAAATCATTTATCATATAACGCTACATATAAATATCACAAATGTAAGCACCCAGACAATAAATTGATTATGTTACCATTTCATCACATACCTATATAACATAATAATCATCAAAATACAATTTTGAAAACATACATAACATTGTGATTCATGTTTTGAAAAATAGTTTAATATACTTACTTTTTAACAATCCAAAGCAAACAAACTCTCCATGATATAAATTATCGTAACTTTAGCATAAATTAACATAATGACACATAGATCGATCTTAAAATAATGAATTAAGACTGAAAAGAGAGCCATCAAAATTTTCCCCAAAACTGAAAACCCAAAACAAGAGCCAACCAGTGCTGATATGGAAACTGCACTGTTCAATTTAGGACTTAGGACTTTTACTACATTCTGAACAAGCAGAAAAAAATATGAAATTTTGCAAAAACATGGTATACAATATACAAATATATCTCATGGCACAAAAATTTTTAGAATTAAATAAAATCTCAAAGTGTCGTAACGAAATTTATTTTGTGGAGTATTAAGATTTGTCTTCTAGTGTCTAGTGTATAGCCTATAATACTTTACAATTTCAGAATTTTTTTAATATTCTACAATTCTCCATTTCACTTAAAATTTTATAGAAGTAAAATGCACATAGTTTCTTTGAAAATGCATATTTTCAAAAAAAAAAAAAAAAAAAAACACAGTTTCCAAAATATAAATTTCTGAGTAGGGGTGGCAATTTGGAACCCGACACGACGGGTCGACACGAATCCGACACGATAATTACGGGTTAGGGTTGAGCATTAACGGGTTGGGTAAATTAACGGGTCAACATGTTTAACCCGTTAACTTATCGTGTCGGGTTCGTGTTCCTTTAATCGTGTTACAGGTTGACCCGTTAAAGAGGGTAAAATGATAATTTTACTAAAGGGTCTTTTATGTAATTTTACTAATACTATATATATTTTTTGAAAGTAAAAGCCCTAGCATCTCATTTTTATTTTTGCCTCTCTCTCTCTATTAGTCTATTTTCTAATTTTTCTTTCTCTTCTATAATCTATTTTCTCTCAGTCGCCGACCACCCAACGTCCCAGCCCAGTCGTCGACCACCCAATGTCCCAACCCAAGCTTGAGCAGCCGCCGCGCCGTGTCACCCGCCGTCCAGCATCTTCTCCGACCGTCCCGTACAGCGACATGCCGCCTTCTGTTTACAACGCATCTGCAGATCTGCTACTGCCGCCGTGTAGCGTAGCTTCTTCTCGCCCGCCACGTCGTCGAGCTGCTGCCGTCATATTGTGCCATCTCCACCGTCTCGTGCAGTGTCGTCTGCTCGCAAGTGGCAGCGCATCTGCAGACTGTAGATCTGCTACTACCGTCGTGTCACATAGCTTCTTCTCTGCGTAGCTTCTTCTCGACCGTCGCGTCGTAGAGCTGCTACCGCCGTGCCATGCCATCTCCGTCGTCCCGCGTAACTCGTCTGCTCGCAAATGGCAGCGCATCTGCAGACTGCAGATCTGCTACTGCCACTGTGCCCCTTTTGTTTCTCAATAGTGATTTCTCTTAGAAATATACAACTTTTAGCGGTAGATATTTTGTTTTCCATTTTTTGTTAGAGATATACTGCCGTTGTGCCCCTTTTGATTTTCTTTTGTGCTTATGTGATATATTACTTGCAATGTGATGAATCTCAGGTGTATGATAGAGATTTGTGAGAAAATATAATGAAGTAACTTGTTATGATTTTAGCATGATCTGTGTTTTCGTTTATTTACAATTAGTTGTAGTTTAACAAATTGATAGTAAACATGTTGTCTTTAATTTTATTAATTTTGTTTATTGTTATTAATTTTCATGTATAGGTTAAATTTATGGATTCTAATAATGTCAATATTGACAATTGGGAAACCAATAGTATGGAAGAGGATTTCGATGAGGAAGGAGATGATTCTATCGAAGTAGAGGCCAACGATACGGGAAAAGGGAAGGATGTCTTGGTGAGAAAGCCTACTTGCAAAAGAAAGCTTAGATCAAAAGTGTGGAATGTATTTGTGAAGCTACCACGAAGTAAAAATGGAAAGCTAAGGAGTAAGTGTAAGCTATGTAACAAGATTTATATTTGTGAAAGCAATTATGGTACCGACAACATGAAACGTCACATGGAATTAACTTGTCTGATGAGAAAAAACTATGATATAAGTCAAATGTTTATCAACAAATCCGGTGGAAATGTTGCGACACTTATTAAGTCTAAAGATCCTGAAGTATTTCGAAGTATGATAGTTGCTGCCATTGTATGTCATGATTTGCCTTTTCAATTTGTGAAATGGACATGGATTAGGAAAAGTTATAAATATTTGGATAAGGATTTAACTCTAGTTTCCAGGAATACCGCAAAGGCGGATGTGTTGAAGATATTTGCTAGTGAAAAACAAAAGGTTAGGAGTATACTAGAAGAATCCTCTGGTAGAATTAGTTTGACATGTGATTTATGGACATATATATCTACTGATGGTTATTTATGTCTCACATCACATTTTCTTGATAAAAATTGGGTGTTACAAAAAAAAAAATGTTAAATTTTTCTTTCATGGCACCACCACATGATAGAGTTTACTTAGCTCATAAGATTAATACATTGTTATGTGAGTGGGGAATTCAGAATAGGATCTTTTCAATTACTTTGGACAATGCTTCATCTAATAAATCCTTTGTTGATATTTTGAAAAATCAATTGAACATCAAAGGGGCACTTTTATGTCATGGTGACTTTTTACATATTCGTTGTTGTGCTCATATTCTTAATTTTATTGTTCAAGATGGTTTGAAAGAAATAGATGAGGTGGTCCATAAAATTCGTGAGTGTGTGAAATATGTGAGGAGGTCACAAGTAAGAAAACAAAAATTTTTAGAATGCATGAAACAAGTTTATCTTGATTGTAAGATGGGTCTAAGGCAAGATGTTCCAACTAGATGGAATTTGACTTATCTTATGCTTGAAAGTGCTATTAATTATCGTCGTGCTTTATGTTCATTAGAGTTGAGTGATAGTAACTTCAAGCATTGTCCTTATCCAAGTGAATGGGAAAAGGTTGAGAAAATTGCCTTATTTTTGAAAATATTTTATCAAGTCACTTATATTTTTTCGGGAACGAAGTATCCAACTTCAAATTTGTACTTCCCTCAAGTGTTAGAAATTTATGTGCTATTAAAGTAAAACTTGGAAAGTGATGATTTGTTTTTGAGAAATATGGCCACCCAAATGTACACTAAATTTAACAAATATTGGGGTGATTTTTCTATAATCATGGCCATAGCATTGATTTTGGATCCTCGGTACAAGATGAAGTTTGTTGATTTTTCTTATAGAAAAGTATATGGGGAGGATTCATTTGAATTTGAAAATGTTCGAAGTAAGTTGTATTTATTGTTTGATGAGTATGTGAAAAATGCTTCAATGACATCTACTTCGAGGTCGACTCCTAGTGGTGGTGGTCATAACATGATCACTAATTTTTCGTCACAAGCTACTAGTACACCGTCATCTTTTAGCCTTATGAAGGTAATTGCCATTTACTAGTTTGTTTATATATTTAATTTCGTTTGTTTAAAATATATTAATATATATATTTATATTATTTGCATAATATTAACATTGTTTTTTATTAATAAATATTTATAGGAATGGGAATCGTTTGACAAAGATACATCCGATAGTGATTTCACAAGAAAGACACAATTGGATTTGTACTTGGATGAACCAAAGCTTCAAGATACGAAGGATTTTGATATTTTTTGTTTTTGGAAAGTAAGTGCAATTCGATTTCCTGAACTCGCAATGATGGCTCGTGATGTTTTAAGCATCCCGGTATCTACGGTGGCATCCGAATCGGCATTTAGTGTTGGTGGTCAAGTCCTTGATCAATATCGGAGTTCACTTAAACCATATGTGTTGGAGGCTATAGTTTGCACTCGAGATTGGATATATGGAGTTAAAGGTGATTTTTTATTAAAAAGTGTTAATTACAATTTACATGTGTCTTATCATTATGAGTTTTATTTTTATTTTTATAATGAGATATTCTTAATTTTTTTTTTTTTTTATTTGTCATTACTGTAGAGAATGCAAATCTTGGATTGGATGAACTTACCGAAGATGTGATGAACATGAATGTTGATAGTAAAACTATTAGCACTAGTTTTGTCACACTATCGAATCTGTCGCATCACAAATTGCCTTGTAGTGGTAAAATTTAAATGTTTTGATAAAATATCTTTTCATGTATAAATGTATAATTTACTAATTAGCTAACTTTTAGTTATTATTTTTTCGCAGGTTGTAGTTGGTAGATGCAATTGCAATCAACAGTTGATGTTTTTTAATACAAAGAATTATATTTACGGATATATTTTTTATATTGTTTTTTTAATATTAAGAACAATATTTGCATCTATGTTTTTATATTCATTTATGTGGATGTTTGTATTTTTATGTTTTGGATTGTATTTATGGATGATTGTATTTTTATATTTTGGATTGTTTTGGATTGTATTTTTATGTTTTGGATTATTTTGGATTGTATTTGTAATTTGTGGATGTTTTTGATTATTTTGGATTGTATTTGTAATTTGTGGATGATTATATTTTTAGGTTTTGAATTGTATTTGTGAATGATTATATATATATATATATATATATTTGAAATATGGATTAATTATATTTTGAGTATTTTAATGTTATTTTTTATTCATTGTGAATTAAAATTTAAATATATTAAATATGATTAAATTCATAAACGAGTTGACGAGTCAGCTTAACGAGTCATAAACGGGTCAGTTAAACGACCCGTTAATAAACTGGTTATCGTGTCGTTTTCGTATTGACCCGTTTATTATCGTGTCGAGTGAGTTCAACCCGTTTGCTTATCGTGTCGTGTTCGTGCCATGTCCAACCCAACCCATCAACCCGAATTGCCACCCCTATTTCTGAGCAAACATTTCCAAATAAGTATTTTTAAAATATTTTTAATTTGAAGTTATACATGTATTTTAAAAGACTTATAACTTCTAAATGAAAGCTTCAAATTTTCTAAAACTTTTTCAAATTATGCCTAAACATTTTTACACAAACATACAAAATTTGATAATTTTCTGATAAGTAAAACTTGATAAAAAGAATATTTCATCACGAGACTATTTTTTGACATTACAAAATTTCAGCACCCTTTTCTCATAATAAAATTTTATAATATATATATATGTATACATATTTGTGATAATTTCATGAAACCAATTTGATCTGGAACTAGATCCCATGTCACTCCTATAAAATGGTGAAAGAGTCTAGTTTTCAAATTGTACAGCAATAATATCAAAATTAAACATGCACATACACAACTTATAATTTTCAATATAGGCACCGGCTAGTTTCAAAGTATCTAAAATCCATAAAACAATACCAAATTTCAATGCTAATACACCTAGATTTTTCTAAACAATACAAATCAAAATTTAATTCCTCTATGAGTTTAAAATAAAATTCATAAAAGAAATACAATGACAAACCTTGTAAACTCTTTTTGATTTCCAAATAAATTTTTTTTTTTTTTCAAAGAAAGCAAGTGAGATTTTTCTTTTTCTTTTTTTTTTTTTTTTGTGAGTTCTATGTAATGACCGATGAAAAAGGAAAAGAAGGTTTTTTTTTTTTTATACGATTTTGAATGTATGATAACAAATTTATAGACACTAGTTTCCTATATTGACAAAATCAGATAAGTTACCTTATCATATACAAATTCTCCCCCTTTTTTATTTAAAATGTAACTCCCACAAATAGGGGTGGGCACTTTGAACCCAACCCGAGTAACCCGACCCAACCCGACCATAAATGATCGGGTTGGGTCGGGTTACTCAAGATTAAACAACCCACTCGGGTTGAAAACTAATAACCCGAATGTATTTCGGGTTGGGTCGGGTAAAAAAGCCAAACCGATTAACCGACCCGAACCCGATCTATAAAAAGTCAATTTTCCATTTTCCTTCCACTGTTCCACACCCTAGCGCCGACCACTTTCACCCATTCTCTCTTAATTTTTCTCTCATCTCTCTCCACCTCCACACTCCACCACAACCATCTTCACACGTTCACAGTCATTCTTCACGGCGGATCGACGGTCCTCCGGCTCCGATCTCCGACCTCCACAGTCCACACACCACATGTATATGAACTCTTTAATCTCCATTTTGTTTCAAAATCAAATGACCGAGAGGAGAGGAGAGATGCGGGCGCGATGGGTGGAGGAGAGGAGAGATGCGGGTGTGATGGGTGGAGGAGAGGAGAGATACGGGGCTGATCTAGTGGCGGGGAGGAAGGAGAGATGCGGGTGCGATGGGTGGAGGAGAGGAGAGATGCGGGTGCGATGGGTGGAGGAGATGAGAGATGCGGGTCGATTGGTGGAGGAGAGGAGAGATACGGGGCATGATCTAGTGGCGGGGAGGGAGGAGAGGTGTAGCTAGTAGAGCTGCGACCTGTGGAGTGGAGGTGGAGCCGTGGCCGTGTAGTCGCGTAGGTACTGGGTAGTGAGAATGAAGGGTGATTGGATTATTGGAACGTGTGTGGTGTGCGTGTATGAATGACTGTACGAGTGGGACTGTGGGTGATGGAATATGTAGTTCAGACCTCAGCTTGAATGTCATTGAATGTGTGAGTGGGACTGTGACTGTGTAATGTAATTAGATTATATGGATGTATGTGTGTTGTGAGGGGACCAATGGACCATAGTTTGAAAGAGAATTTGAATATTGTGGACGAAACCAAACCAAGTCACAAGTGAGTCAGTGACAGTGAGATTGAGAGTGGACCATGACTCTAACTGTATTTTAATATTTAATGAAAAATGGATGACTTTAATTTGATGCCACTTATTGACACTTAAATATGGTATAATATTGATCTTTAGTTTTTTAATTTATGGGTTGTGAATTATGATTTTATATTATAAATATAAATTGTGAAATATTTTATAATATTGATATTGAGTCTTTTAATGAATGGAATGGATTGTTGTGAATTGTGATTTTATATTACAATTATAAATTATGGAATATTTATTTAACAAATTGACCATACATGACACAACACACATAATATGATATTGATATTAGTGAAGCAAACATATTAAACAAAATATAAATTATGTATGTATTTTTATTGATTTGATATTTATTTATATTGCTGATTTTTTTTTTTTTTGGTTTTATTGGTTTTTTCTTGTTGTGATAGGTGAGATTACCATTTAAATATTCGTTGGGTTATTAAGATTTGAAAAGAGAAAGACTATTATGGATAAGAAAAGGAATGCTACATTTGCCATGGTAATGTAAAATTCAAACACTTTTTCATAGAGTCTGCTACAATTCAAAATTTCAAACATTTAATCATCTAAAATTTTTGTTATTGAATCATCTAAAATTATTTTGTAGATGGATGAGCATGATGATGATGTTGTCAATGACATGGGAAAACCCAAAAAGGGTCAATCAAAGTCAGATGTGTGGAAATGCTTCACTAAGTATGGCGATGAGTCTAGATGTAAGTGTAATTATTGTGGTAAAGATTATGCATGTTCTACTAAACATTGTGGCACTACGACTTTATGGAATTATTTGCAAACACAATGTGCACAATACAATTCTATAAAGGCTGGGGAGGATAAAAAACAAAAAACCTTAACCTTTGGGTCTATTGGTGATAACAAAAAACTTATGGCCATAGGTTTTGACAAAGAAGAGTGTAGAAAAGCTTGCACTAGGATGATTATTGTGAATGAATTACCTTTCTCTTTTGTAGAGAAAGAAGGGTTTAAATATTTTTGTAGTGTTCTAAATCCAAGGTTTTGTCCTCCATCTAGAAGAACGCTTGCTAGAGATGTTTACCAACTTTACCTAGATGAAAAGTGTAAGCTTAAAAAATTTTTCATTGAACAAAAACCAAGAGTTTGCTTAACCACCGACACATGGACTTCAATTCAAATTTTCAATTATATGGTAATCACTGCCCATTTCATTGATTGTGAATGGAAATTGCATAAACGAATTTTGAGTTTTGGTATTGTTCCTGACCATAGAGGGGAGACAATTGGAAAAGTTCTAGAGTCATGTTTGAAGGATTGGGGTATTCAAAAAGTGTTTACAGTTACTGTAGATAATGCCTCCGCCAATAAAGTGGCTATAGATTATCTAAAAAAGAAGTTGAAAAATTGGGAAGAATCTGAGCTTGTGTTAGGTGGAAATTTTTTACATGTGAGATGTTCCGCTCACATTATAAATTTAATTGTGTCTGATGGTTTGAAAGATTTGAATGATTCAATTGTTCGTATTCGTAATGCAATACAATATGTTAGATCTTCACCTTCAAGACTTCAAACATTTAAAACTTGTATTGAGCATGAAACAATTGAGAGCAAAAGTCTTGTGGTATTAGATGTGCCTACTAGATGGAACTCCACTTATTTAATGTTATCTAGTGCTTTAAATTTTGAAAAAGCATTTGATAGATTATTGGAGGATGATGGACGTTATGGGTTGTACTTTGTTGAAGATGAAAATGGGAAAAAAAGGGTTGGGCCGCCAAAAGAGAGAGATTGGAGTAATGCTAGAGTGTTTGTCAAATTTTTGCATTTTTTTTATGACATCACTTTGAAGTTTAGTGCTTCTACATCCGTTACTTCCAATATATTCTTTCATGAATTGTGCTCTATTGAAAATGAGTTGACTACATTGGGTAAGAGTAATGATTTTTTGTTGTGCGATATGGCAATGGGAATGAAATTGAAGTTTGATAAATATTGGGGGAAAATTGAGGAAGTAAATAAATTGTTGATAATTGCACTTGTTCTTGATCCAAGATACAAGTTGGATTATGTCAAATTTTGCTTTAGTGATATATTTGATGAAAGGAAAGTTTTGGAGTTAACTAGTGATATTAAAGATCTTTTGATTAAACTCTATGAGTTTTACAAAAGTGATGATAATATTTCAAGTGGTCAACAAGTTTCTAGCTCCAATCTTTCCTTTAGTGAGAATGATGTGGGAAAGACGAATGAATGTTATGATTTTCGTTTGCAAAGGCTCAAAAAGTTCAAGGAAATGAAAGAAAAGAATGATTTTGTTGTTTCAAAGAATGAGGTTGAAAGGTATTTGATAGAGTCCGATGAACATTTGGATGACAAGAATTTTGATATTTTGGGTTGGTGGAAAGTTAATTCTTCTAAGTATAAGACTTTATCATGTATTGCAAGGAATGTCTTTGCCATTCCGGTTTCTACAGTGGCTTCTGAGTCGGCATTTAGCACGGGAGGTCGTATTCTCGACCCATTTAGGAGTAGCTTGACTCCAAAGATGGTGGAGATATTAGTTTGCTTGCAAAATTGGTTGCGATCTACTAATATTTGTTTGGATCTTACACCATCCACGGATGAGACGGAGTTGTATGAAGCAATTGAACAAGGTAAATGATTTGTTTTATTATGATAATGTTAAATGTGTAATTTTATTTATTACTAATATTTTATTCTTCCATTTATGTAGAGATTGGAGTAAGCATACTCATGGATCCATGAAAAGAATGTGAATTGAATCAATTGATTATGTTTTCATGCAATTAAGGTAATTACTTTAGATAAAAAGTTTATATTTTATTTACATATGTTTGTTCTTTTATGATTTGCAAAAGTTAAAATTTAAAAACATATTAGCTAGTTACACTATAAGTTGACTTACATGTTTTATTTGATGTTGGATGTGGTGCATGCAGACTGCAGTTGATGTTTTGGAAGCTACCAATTGGACATAATATTTTGTAGTTTTCTATGCTTATGAAGACTTTAATGATAACATACAAGTTGTGTTGATGAAATTTAGTAGGATTATTGTCTTAGTTTTTATTTTTTTGTACTTTTTGTGGTGAATTGAATTTTTTTTTTTTTAATATGTAGTGGCTTAAATTTTTATAGTTTTATTTGTATTGAACATGTTATATAATCAACGCAAAAATTTTGTAATTGAACTAGTTGGTTAATAAGAAATTAGGAACGTTTTCTACTTCAACGAGGTGCCAACCCGATCGACTTAACCCAACCCAACCCGACAATTATTGGGTTGGGTTGGGTTGGGTTGGGTTGAAGAATTGATTGGGTTGGGTTGGGTTGAAAAATTTTCAACCCAACCCATGTTGGGTTGGAAGATTTTCAACCCAACCCAACCCGAACCCGAAAATGTCCACCCCTACCCACAAATTAAATCATTTTTCATAGATTATAAATATTTTAATTTACTTACAAGCTTAGGAAAATAGTTTGGGTGTTAAAAGTATTATTTATGCTATATAAGCACTTCCGTAGCCTTGAGATCAAGGGTTTAAGTTCCACTATTATCCTAAATATACAAATTGTAGGTAATTTTCTATAAATTTAATCCCCCTACTCCAACATAAAATATGTAAGTTTTGATCTATGAAAAGAAGCTAGATAGTGTTAAGTGCATATAGCATTAATTTAGAGTTTACATTTTGGAAGAGGTTGACTACAATTAATTTCAGAATCATAACTAATTTATGAGTCATAATTTTATTAGTAAATTTTACTTGTCCAATTGTAATGAGAATAAAATTGGAAATCATAGTTAGACTATGCTGTGTAAACCAATATGGAATTGAACTTTTTTCCTTGAAAACTATAAATAGTTAGTTTTGACAAGTAAAAAATAAATAAATAAATACAATTTAAAGCTTGCTTAATTTAAAATTGGCATTACACAAGCTTGAAAGTAATTTATTTTCTTAATTTGGAATTGATTATTTTCTTGAGTGCATATATGTGGAAAAACAAACACACAGTTGATTAAAGAAAAGGGAGCCTATACTCAAGATGATTCACATTCACAAACCACAACAGTGTAGAAGATTGAGCAGTAGATACATAGAGCAATTGACATGTTCTTCTTCATGTCTGCACAAGATACAAATCGATTAAATTTAATGTGTGATCTTATTTTGAATTCAATCCTTGCTTTGAAAAAAATAAATAAATAAACTGTTTTGTTTTAATTTTGCATTAAATTTTGTTTACCGAAAATCTCTCTCCCTTCAAAAACTATCCCTTTTTAAAATTTTTAAAATATTCATTTTTTAAAATTTTCTCTCTCTCTTCTTTTCACCTATTTTGCTTCCATCTGATCTCTTTCTTTTCTATTGAAATTTATTCTCTCTCACATTTTTTAGTTTGTAAATCTTTCCTCTTCATCTTGACTTTTATCCTTATGCTCTAAATTGTGTTCACAGTGGCTTCTTCTTACTTTCTCTACAACAAAATTGTTTGTCACTTCTCTCTCTACATTCTTATATACCACTCTCCTTAATGTTTTATATTCAACAAAAAAGTGAACCAAAGCTTACTGCCATCCCAACACGAAGGCCACACAACTGTAGGTTATGTGGCAAAGAAGGCTATAATATTTAAACATGTCCAACAGCCCAGAGGAATTATAATATTGCATAGGATGTCAAAGAACTATGTATTAGTGGTCCATAGGTTAGAACTTGAGTTTGTCTGATTTGCTATTTACTATTTTATGTTGGAATTGAGTTAAATGCTTTGTTGATAAATTTTGTACTTTTGTATGTATACTTTATTGTATTGACTGCATTATAATTTGTATTGTGCCTAGGTCTATAACACTTATATTATTTATTATAGTTAATCAAGTTTAAATTTAATTATAACTGGAACACTACAAAAGAGTTATAATTGCACTTTTATATGTTAGCATACTTTAAATTTTATACTTAGTTATAACTAGAACATTAAAATGTGGTTTTAATCCTACCTTTACATGCTTTTGTAACTTATATGGCATTCATGCTTAAACATTACAAGCTAAGTATATGTGAAAATTATATGCCAGTTATATGTGCATGATATGCAAACGTTACTCGTCATTAATAAATAAACATTATATGGAAGAACCATACTGGATTATTGAAATCGCTTTCACGAGCCGGGAATAAATCACTCAGACTGACTAGATTACCCTGCAGCATTTTCATTCCACTATCCTTGCCTTGATGACCCCGCCACATATCATTATGATGCATTGAACCACCCAAATCGTTTCTAACATCTAGGAACACAAATTGGTCTTCATCTTGTGTAACCTCTCAATTCTCATCATGACTTTGTTTCCTCATTCAGGTTACACTAGTACCCAAACGGTTATTTATTGTATGACCCATCAAATGCATTTGGAATTTCCCTATTGTCTATGTAATTGGGAGTTCCGACTTCCACATGATGTGCAGCATTAATACGAAGCTTCAACACTAGGGACATCATTAACGACATTATTACTCCCAGTCACCGATGGAAACTGTTCCGACTCTTGTGATGTCATGTTTTCGACCGGTTGGCTCTTCCTATAACAATTGTTATTATTTTTGACGTCAACTTCATCACTAACTCGTTGCTCCACAAGAGAGACACACACTTGCAGTAACCCATGGTCTTCAAGAAGCATAAACTGCATATCATTATCATCAAGCAACACATTTTTGCAATAATGATTCACTTGACCAACAATTAGTGCTTAGAAGATCCAAGTCGTGTTTACTAGCGTAGTATGCCACAACTGACTGCACAACCAACACCAACTCCTAATACGTCAAACTTTCTAGAAACTATTGGCCCTTTTACAGTCTTAACTAGGTCTCGAATTATCATCAATTGGTTTCGAATTGAAGAAATTGGTCTTGAATTCCTTCATATTGGTCCCGAATGAAGTATAAATAGGTCCCAAATTCTTTGACAGTGGTCCCGAAGTAAAAATAGGTCTCAAATTCCTACTACTTAGTCTAGAATGAAGTATACGTAGGTGCCGAATAAAGAAAAATAGATCTCGAACTCCTACATATTGGTCACAAATGAAGTCTAATTAGGTTCCAAATTCCTAGATATTGGTCCCAAATTGGTACCTATTTACTCATATTTTAGGTCCCATCCATTTCATAACTAAGTCAAACTCATGTCCTTCGGGAGTCTTTTACTATTAAAAAAAAAATTACAAAAATTCCAAAAGCAAGCTTAACCAACCACAAATATGCATCAAAACAACATAAATGAACCTCTAAAAACGTTAATACACATGCCCTTTGTAAAATAAATATGTAGATTTTAACTCAAATGAAGTGATCTTACTGTAGATGTTAAGTAAGACATACCTATATCTAATATAAAGTGCACAAAATCAACAAGCCCACAGATGATTATAGCTATATTTTTTTTTTTGGTTTACGGCTAGAAGGTTGGATGAGCTTAGTTTCAAGTTTGTTTCGATGATGAGAAGAAAACCAACAAGAGAGAAGAAGGAAGAAGAGAGTAGAAGTACAAGAGATCAAAAGGTCAAAAGGTTTCATTAAGGATATTTTGGACAGTTTATACTTTTAAGTGACACTAAAACTTTAAAACTATTAGTTCGGTAATATATCCATAACTCAAGGCAAGTTTAATTGGTGATGTGTGCATATATAGTAAGGGTATTTTGGATAGTTTATACTTTGTAATACTAAAACTTTAAAACTATTAGTTTAGTGATATATCCATAACTCGAGGCAAGTTTAATTGATGATGTGTGTGTGTGTAACTTTTATGATTAGTATATTCTAACTTTTAAATTATTAAGACCATCAATCAAATTTATATATTATATTTTCTCTCCTATTCAATTCAAATGCAACGGATGAATTTGATGTCCTAACAATTTAAAAATTAGGATACACTGACTATAGTATATGTATAGAACTTCTACTATGATTAATGCGCTTTAACTTTTAAATTATTAAGACCATCAATCAAACTTATCCACGCATTCTCTCTCCCAAAAAAATTACTCTCTTATATTCAGTTCACATATAATGGATAAATTTGATATCCTAACAATTTAGAAGTTATAATACACTGACCGTAGTGTGTGTATAAATATATATAAAGAGAGAGAGAGAGAGAGTTTTTCTAAAATAAGGACGAACTGATTTTAATAATATCATTTTCAACATTATGATGCATTAATTATACACAAGTAATTAATGTCAAATATTAATTATGAAAAAAAGTCAATGTATCCAATGGCTCATAATGTTGGAACTGATATTATTAAAATTAATTCGTTCTCATAGTAGAAAGACTATATACATACATATATATATATATGGATCAATTTACATAAAATATACTTATTAAAAAATGTAATATTTTTTTCAAGTTTGAGAACTATATCTTCTATTTTTTTTCACTTTGCTTGCTCATGTTTTAATTTTTTTAAGCTGAACAAATTTGAAAAAAAAAAAATAGTTTCTTGACTTTAAAATATACAAATTTTTTTCCATAAGTACATTTCATTTTTGATAGCACTCATACTCAAGAAGTAGCATAAAAATATATAAGACTTCATCAAAAAATAAATGGTTTGGACATAACTTTCATGTAAGAAAGTTTGCATGTCAGAGGTGAAGTTTTTGTACTTTAATGAAATTATTTTGAAATTTCTAGATAAATACAAGTTTGGGGCAAAGTGGAGTTGAAGTACTTCTCCAAATAACAAATGTGTCAAACAAGTTACATAACATCAACTATGAAAATATCGATATTGACGAGACTTATCCAAGACATTATTCTGGTAATCGACCAGCAGTAAGTACTATTACATCCACTAACTCATATAATGTCTATTCATTTCTCTCTCTCTCTCTCTCTCTCATATATCTACGACCCCTTTTTTTTGTCTCTTTCAACCATTTGCTTTACTGGTTCATAATGGACCACATTGCTTCTCTTTCTTTTAAAGCCCACCAAGTCGGTCCACCATACGAATACAAATAAGTGGGAGACATTTAGTAACTCAAAGGGGTTTAATAAATCCAACAAAAATCGACAGTTGAGCTTGCATGTGTACCTTAAAAATAAATGGGGTGCAATGAAACAAAACCAACGACTGATAATACTTGAGCTTGCACTTAAATTGGGCATATTTATTGATTTTTATCTGGGCTTAATTAATTTTTCGGATTCATTAGGATTTGAGCTTTATAGATATCAACGGAAATATCAGGGTTCTGATTTTACAAAAATATCAATGGAACTATCGATATCGAGAAAAATTGATATAAAATTTAAGGTAGTATGAACAGTTAGTCCAAACATAACATATTTTAAATAAACTTTAAAGAGGTGAAAATAATCAATACTCTAACAAAACCAACAATTTTTCCAAAGAAATATATTATCTAACAACTATACAGTATAATATGAATATATTGCACATGCAAGATATATAACATTAAAAATATTCTATTAAAGCATCAATTTTTGATAGGATGGAATAATATAAGGCATAGAAATTTTTAATACCAAAATGAACACCTAGAGTTCAAACATAGTGTGTATGTGTATAAATATATATATATGGGGCAGGATCAGGGGACACAAGTTTTGACATAAATTTTGACACGATTTTATTGATCATTGGATGAAGAGGATTTTAATGATTTAGATTTACTCACATTATTACATACAACTCTATTTTACACTTTACATGAATATTTTCTCTCTCATCTCTCTTCATTATTACATTAGCTTTCTCATCTCTCTTCATTATTACACAATCTCTCTCCTCTCTCTTCATTATTACACTATCTCTCATCTCTCCCATTAATATTAAAATCTCAATATTTAAATTATTTTTTTCTCACCAAATCCAATTATATTTAAAAACTCATCAAGAAAATTAAAAAAAAAAAAAACAGCAATTGTTTTTTTTTTTAACTTGATAAATTTATTATTTAAATGATGATTTATTTTTTAAAATAGTTTAAACCAAGCAATTTTTAGTAAGAAAATTTTTACTACCACTAAAAAAAAATCTTATTTCAAAAATAATTTCTAATTAAAATAAGTAAAATAGATTTTACTTTTCAAAAACACAAAACAATTAACCAAAAAGTTTTTCTTACTAAAGATTGTTTGGTTTAAACTATTTTAAAAATAAATTATCATTTAAATAATAAATTTATCAATTTAAAAAAAAAAAACAATTGTAGCTTTTTTTTTTAATTTTCTTGATGGGTTTTTAAATATAATTGGATTGGGTGAGAAAAAAATAATTTTAATATTGAAATTTTAATATTAATGGGAGAGATGACAGATAGTGTAATAATGAAGAGAGATGTGAGAAAAAACATTTATGTAGAGTGTAAAATGAAGTTGTATGTAGTGGTGTGAATAAATCTAAACCATTAAAATCCTCCTCATCCAATGGTCAACAAATCGTATCAAAATTTGTATCAAAATTTGTGTCCCCCGATCCTGTCGCTATATATATATATATATATATATGTTATAAATATATGAACTTAACACCACTTTCTTATTCATAATATTTTTTATTTATTTGTTGCTATTTCATTTTGGAAATTATTCTCCCAATTTGCCTATAAACAGGCTTATATTGTAACAATTGAGAATATACATCAATACACATCAATTGAATTCTATCCATTATTTTCTCTCTTATTTTCTCTCTTTCTCTGTTATTGTGATTAGTGTCTGTATTCATTGCTTTTAGGTCTTATTTTATAACACGTTATCAACACGAATTTGTTATCGAAAATCTCATTCATCCGATCTACTCCTTACTACTTAATTCAAATAATCTTACTAGTATATGCGTTTCGTATATCCAAAATAAATTTTTCTTTAAGTTTAATTGATTTTTGTCTTTTTGTTATTCCAGTTTAAATGTTTATTTACACATGTGCAATATGGATCTTCTTTTGAAAGTATATGTTAAAAGCTTCAAATTTATATATTATTTGCATAATTTGATTAGTTATATAAAGAGAAAAGATTGAATCAAAAAATTTGTTTTATTGGTTTGATTGGTGCAAAAAGAGAGAAGAGAAAAAATTTTATGAAATTTTTCTTTGTTCCGAGTATGGAGAAAAAAAAAAATTCTTTTCTTCATTTATGTACTATTTAGAAAATATATAACGTATGTATATCTTTTTGCTCTCTCTGAGATATCAATGTTTCTTGATATTTGTTTAAATAATTTTATGAATATTGTTATATGAGAATTGCTATTATTATTTTTTTTTTTTTTTGAAGAAAGAATTGGTTTTTTTGAATCTTCTGCATTCAAAAAGGAAGTTAATATCATTGAATTTATGTTTTGATATTTTATTTAATGTGATATTCCTTCTAGCTTTCTTATCTGCAACCTGAAGTTTGCAAGTGAAAATTAAAACTAAAAGTTTTAGTTTTCAAATAGAATTAGAAGTTCTATAATCTTAATTAGAACAAAAGGTTCTAAATTTTCAATTTCATTAGAATCATAAGCTCTATATTATAAATTTGTTTAGAACCGGAAATTTTACACTATTAATTTAATTAGAATTATAAATTCTGATACATTTATCTATTAGAACCAAAAGTTCTATACTACTAATTTATCTAAAACTAGAAATTCTAATTAAATTTTATTGGCTTTCATGCTCAATGTAGATAATTGTATATGTTAAATAAATTATAGTTACTTGAAGCGACATAATCGGCTCTTGCCTATTTTATAGAAAGAGTGTGTCTTAGATCATGGATTTAACACAAAAGACAACAAAATATATAAGTTTGTGTTTTATATATAAAGTCAATGTTATGCATATACATATACACATAAAGCAATGTGACTCTATCGGGTTATGAAAAATTAAATAAAAGTCTAACAGATTTGATGTTATGATATTATATTCTTGCTTTTACATATGACATAATGATTCCATCAAATTTGCTTTAATTGATTGAATTCTTGATGAATGGTTTGAATTCGAATTTTTGTATTTTAAATCTGAATTAGAAATTCCAAATTCTCAATACATTTTCTCTCAATTTCATTTGGATCTTGAACCTAAAGTTTTAGATCCTTACTTCAGTTCTAAATTATAATTTATTTAGATTTTTGGAACTAGAAGTTTCAAAATTACGAATAAAAAAGATTGAGAAAAATTAAATCAATTCGAATTTGATATGAAAAAAACTTGTGTTGAACCTAAGTATATAGATTTGAAAACATATCTCCTCATTGGGGGTGAGTAGAGACCTGAAGATATTTTCTACTAACTTTTGTTTATGATTTCAGGATATATAGATCATGAAATTTAGGTTCGTAAGTATTAAAGTATTCTAATTTTTGTTTATATATTTTAATGCATTGAGGTATGCATTTTCATACTTATGTATTTAATACAGATTACTTGATTGGGTGTATAGATATATATATATATATATATATAATGATCTCATGCCTCATGTTATACGGTTAAGATTTATTAGTGTTATATATGGTTAAACAATTACTTTTCTAGTGACAGCATGGGTCTGATAGTGGCATGATCTATTAGATGTGGGAACTAAGCAACGACAACTTTTAGGGTTTCTTGAAAGTGATTTTTGTTTGAGATCTTTTACAATATATATTAAAATTAAGGTATGATTGTACTCAAAACCTTAAGTTCTAAAACTAATTACAATGATTGATGTGATGTGGAAAAGAATTTCATTCTCAATTCATCTCAACATTTTTAAATTATGAGACACTGATACTAGAATTACTGTATATATAGAGAGAGAGAGAGAATAATTCTATCATCAGTATTTCCTAACTTTAAAATGTTAGAACGAACCAATCAAATTCATTCATTACATTCTCTTTCCTAAAATAAATTATATCTCCTACTTAATTCAAATGCAATAGTTGAATTTGATTGATTTATTCTAACTTCAAAGTTAGGAGACACTGATAGTAAAATCATTATATATATATAGAGAGAGAGAGAGTAAAGTTACTTCTTATTAAATTGTAGAATGATAACTAACAATATATACATTGAAGGATTATTACACATGATAAATTTGAAATATATATATATATATATTTAACAACAATAATACTTTTTTCTTTTATTTTGATAATTCAAAAATTTTCTGAAAACTACTTAGCGAATTCAAGTTCAAAACTGAAGCCCCGCTAAACCCTATATTCTTTGGGAAACAGTAAATTATAGGTACTCATGAGAGTTTGAACTTTAGATTTAAAGGAGTAAACCCCAAAACCCAACCATTTTTACCAACCACTAATAGATACAACAATAATACAATTCTTAAAACTAAGTATTCAAGTATATCAAAAAAAACAATGTACTATAGAGTAAATAAAAAAAATCTCCATAGCCATAGTGGAAATTAACAAAAAAAATGATAATTCTAGAAAGAAAAAACCAAAAATCGTTTTTAATCCCTCAAATAAATTAATTGCAACCTATATCCAAATTACTCAAATTATCTCTGCATACCTTATTCTCCTTCATTGCTCATGGTATGAGATTATTAGCTTACTTTATTAATTGTTTGAGTTTTGTTGAGATTTTTTGAGTCTTTTTTATGATTTTTCTAGTTTTTTTGTGTTTTAAATATTGGGTATTGATGTTTAAAATTAAACTTGGTTAGATTTGGTTGGATTTAACTTGAAAATGAGAGTTTTCGATATGATACAACAAGGAAAATCATGACCAAATTTATCGGGTTTTGTGGAGCCATAAAACCCGATTCAAGTTTTATAATCTCATACAACCCGATTTGGGTTTTGTGACCCCACAAAATCCAAAATCGGGTTTTATATTCTGGGTTTTATGGCCCCATAAAACCCGATTTTGGATTTTGTGATCCCATAAAACCGATGTCATATTTAAATTTCGTGTTTTTAAACTTTTGACTTGAAGATAGTTTGGTAAATTTGAGTATAAGAAAAAAAGAGTTTGTTTGAGGGATGAAAAACAAAATTTTATATAAAAATGGGTAAAAATGAATTTTTTATTTTGATTTGGGTTGCAAGTGAAAAGCTCTCCATCTTCATATTACCTTAAGATAAGAGATTATGCTTCATATGGTTTCTATGTTGCTAAAGTAGAAAACAAAATCTTCTAATTTCTTTAATAATTGAACAAAGAGAGAAATTAAAAATTGAAAATGGATAATACTGATAAAGAGACGGTTGAAGTGAGGAAAGCATACGGAAAATAGTTTGGTTAAATAGCCAAGTGAAAACATTGTAAAGAAAGCACATGCTTGCCAAATTTAATAGTGTCTCATGAGAATATTATACTTAAAAAATGATTATAAGATTCATTTTGAAAATGCCCTACAAGTGAGCACCATATTATGATATTTTCATCTAAAAATTAAGTAGCAAAATGTGAGATTTTTCAGACATGATTCATGTACTTAATAAAAACAAAACGAATAAATTAGATTTCGTTAAAAATATGATATATATATATATATATGATATTCTTAATTGGATCATTTGTTTAATTAAAAATAAAATAAATAGATGTACAAAAATATTATGAAATATTATCAGTTTCTCTTTCTTTTTTTTCTTTTTTTTTTCTTTTTTATTGATGGAAATATAGCTGATATTTTACAAAAATTCCCCCATATTTCGTGAAAAATTTTCTTGATACTTTGTCAAAGTATACTACATATTCACCGATACGAAAAGTTTCACGGATATTAAATAAGTTAACAAGTTATGTCTCAATCGATTGAAATGTTTGACATGATTAATTATTTGAATTATATTGGATTTGATCAAACCCAACTCTTCAAGCGAAATTATTGACTTTATTTGATAAGCTTTTCCTTCACTCTCAACCCATTGACACTAATCAATTTTGGGATGAGGATGGAGATGGGGGGTCGGAGATAACATGAAATTTAAATTTTCAACCCCATGTTGGTGCCCACTATTGAATTTGCTCAACTATGACTATAGCTTTCAAGGTTTTTCCCTCACATTTATTTAGAACATTATATATTATCTAAAATAACATTACTTTGAAAATTACTAAAATAAATTTTAGAGATAATCCAAAAAAAACTCATTGTAGCTTATAAAAAAGTCCATTTTACCACTATAATTTTATTTTCGTCTAAAATCCCTTTGATGTTAAAAAATTAACAAAAAATGATCATTTTACCCTTTATAACTTCATCATCAATTTATGATCATCAGAAGTATTTTCGTCATTTCACACGTCTTCAGGAGATATTTTGAGTGTTTTTATTCACGTTAGAGAGGATTTTGGATAAAAATGAAATTATATATAATAAAATGGACATTTTTTTAAACTAAAATGAGTTTTTTTGGGGATTATCCCTAAATTTTATTTACATATAACTTCTTATAATAAACTACTATTATTTTACCTTTTATTAAAAAGATTCTTTTCAAAAATTTACTTATAATAATTTTTTTTTTTTTTTTTACCATCTAATACTGGTTGAGACTACCATCAAGATCAAATAAAATAAGACCCTTAAATACAACTCGGATCTATGCTTTCCAAAAATGAAAGAGAATTATCAACACGTATTGGGTAGATGAAAAAGGCTTAACCACCGAACTACTGTGCTTTCTCTATCCTAATCTAATTCGAACTATTATTATAGTGCGGATGGAAAAGGCTTAACCACCGAATTACTATGCTTTCTCTATGCTAATCTAATTCAATCTATTATTATAGTGCACAAAAAGAAAACGTCTTATATTAAATTCCAGAACTATACAAATTCAATACGCAATTATGGATGTGTCCCCACAAACAACAACGTGCCAGAGCAAAAACGAAATGGCGGGCAAAGCGAAGAAGGGCAGTTTGGTCAGTCCATGAAAAGGGCGGAGGCTTGTTTTGACAAATTTTCAGGGGTCGCGTTGTCTGACCAAATAAAGCCATTTCCCACCAAACCCAGTTCTCAAAAATTCTTCAAACCAACCGAAAACCAAGATCATGGAAGTGAAGCGGCGCACCGTTCGCTCTTTAGTGGCCAAGCTCGGCTCCGTCTCCGAGCAGACCCGCGCCGAGGCTCTGGCCGAGCTCCGACTCATCTCCAAGCACGACGACGAGAGCCGTTCGGTCATCGCTGACGCCGGCGCCATCCCTTACCTCGCCGAGATTCTCTACTCCACTTCCCATCCGGCGCAGGAGAACGCCGCCGCTACTCTCCTCAATTTGTCCATCACCTCCCGCGAGGCGCTCATGTCCACGCGCGGCCTCCTCGACGCCATCTCGCACGCGCTCCGCCACCACTCCACCTCCACGTCCGCCGACGCCGTCCAGTCCTGCGCTGCCACGCTCCACAGCCTGCTCGTCGTCGACTCCTACCGTCCGATCATCGGATCGAAGCGCGACATCATCCACTCCCTCGTCGAGATCGTCAGGAGCCGCAACTCGCCGCCGCGGTCGGTCAAGGACGCCTTGAAAGCGCTCTTCGGGATCTCGCTCTACCCGCTGAACCGGCAGCAGGTGATCGAGCTAGGCGCGGTCCAGCCGCTGTTCTCGCTGATCGTCAACGAAGGGAGGGTCGGGATCGTGGAGGACGCGAGCGCCGTGGTGGCGCAGATCGCCGGATGCGAAGAGAGCGTTGACGAGTTCAAGAGGGTGTCGGGCGTTGGCGTGCTGGTCGATTTGTTGGATTTGGGGACTGGTTCCAGCGACAGAGTGAGGGAAAACGCGGTTTCCACGCTGCTGAATTTGGTCAGGTTTGGAGGCGAGAGAGCAGCGAAGGAAGTGAAAGAAATGGGAATGAAAGTGATGGATGGAATCGCTGACGTGGCAGAGAATGGAAGTAATAAAGGGAAGACGAAAGCGTTGTCACTATTGAAGGTATTGCTTGATGGAAAATCGGTGAGAGATTCTCGTTATAGTTATGTAATGAGTCAGTCTTGCAGCTTATGAGGAATTGGAATGCGTTGTTTGACAATTATTTGTTTGTTTGTTTTAGTTTAGGTGGTTGATCATTGTATAAAACTAGGATTTTTTTTTTTTTTTTCACTTGTTTGGATCGAAATTAATTCATTGAATAATTCGTTATGGAGTATAAATGTAATAAAAAGCAATGTTATTATATGATGGACGTCTTGTAATTGTGATGGATGTTGTCTGTTGATATTCTTTTTCGTTTACTTCATTGGTGACACGATTTTGGGTTGTTTAGAGTACATGTTAGATTGTGTTTGGGTTCTAGCACTGAGTGCAATGAGTTTAGAAGATATATTAGTTTGTGGATTTGACTACCTTACTAATTGAATAACTTTACCCAGCAATTACAACTATTAGATTGACTTTAATAATCACTTCTACAACTAATCCAATAAATATAACTGGATTCAATTATCTTACCCAACCATTAAGATAATCAAACCCGTTGTTTGCAATTGGATGTTATTTAAATTTTTTGCTGATTGGAAGGTTTGTTTTCAAGGACACTATATGAAGTAGGTTTAGGGTGCGCTAGAGATTAATATTATTTGGCTGAGTGTTTGCTGGATTCGTTGTGTATATTGAAGTGTTTGGTTGAAATTTACATAAGCACTTTTTAAGACCAAAGAAGTAGTTGAGATTCTTTTTGGAGCACCAAGAAATACCAAATGCTTTTGCACAAAGCTCTATTACATAGAGTTTCTGATATAAGCAGTGTGTAACAATCTTGAAGCAAGTCAGGGTCCACATGTTGTTTTTCATTTTCTCCTGCTTTTCCTTGCAACCCCAAAATATTGAAGCTTGGTTTGTTGATTAGAACTTGGAATTAAAATTGATTGGATTTAGAGCCACTATCTGTTAGAGAACAGCTAGTCAGCAACATATTTTCTATGGCTGCTAAATGAAGCCTAAATATTGTGTTGTTGCTAGATGGAAACCCAAATCACGTTCCCATATTAGCTGATCTGAGCATAAGATATAGGATTTGGTTTTATATAAAATTGACATTGAAAGTGAATTCCTGTCAAAATCTTAATATACCTGACAATAGGACAGATTGTACTTTTTCCAACAGTGTTAAAATATACATGTATTAATTGTATTCTTGACTTGATTTCTTAAAGGTTTCTCTATTATTGAATTTGGCAGTAGTACGTCCCTAATTATATGATATGCAACCTAAATGATCGATTTGAATTGGCCCTGATTTGGTTAGAACTGAATCTGATGGTATTTTGCCTGTTTGTTGTTGCGAAGATGAAATTTTATGGACTTGCATAAGCACCTATCCAAAATTGAGTGCAGATTTAATTTTTGTGAGAAGTTTATGAGACCGATAGAAGTTGCTGCTAAATGTGAGGTACATTTAAAAGTATACATATTTTGTGTTGTCTTGAATAATGCTTATCAATCAAGCTTTATCTACATTTCCATTTTTGTAAATTAGAAGCACATCTGATTTTCAATTTTTGTTGAAGAATATAGAAACTAGCTTTTGTCAATACCTGTGTTCTCTTTCGGTGGATATGTAAAATAATATTTGCACTTGCTTTGTGTTTAACCATGCTGCATGTAAGATATGTGTTTTAATGTTTTCTTAAGATACAGGTGTTCTTCATGTTTTTAGGTTTAAGGACATCTTGCCTTTGGGTAAATGAGTCTCTGAAACTTATTGATCTATACGTTGATGTTATCGTTGACCAATATTTAGGAAACTGTAGCATGTTGATGTAAGGTTTGATGCATGTAAAATACAACTGCCAGCTGATAGATCCCATGATGTCGGAATAAAATCCAGCTCTGATTGTTGAACTCAATCAGATTGCATGATTTTGTATTTAGATTGTTTATCTCATGTTTGTGATATGCTCACGATAACCACCAAACTGCCATTCTGCACATACTTGTATCGTGTCTCCTTATTCAAATTCATGTCTTTTCAATGGTGTATTTGGGTGCTCCAATTGTGCCTCACCACACCATATATCCTACATATGAATTAGTGATCACTTGTATTTCTACGCTGATAAGTGATCCAGTTTATGATTTATTGATGATACCACATGCTACATAATCTTAACTTGTATAAATTAGAATCGATTGTAATTTCTTTAGATATTTTCCATAAACCGCGCATTTTCTTTTGGAGATGGTATTATTGATGGAGTAAATAAACTTTCGTGGAACATCTCAGTTGGATGGAGAATCAAGTGTTAGCTTCATATTGAACAATAACATATCATTGCTGATTTGTCTTTTGATTAGGCGGATTAACTCCTCTCTTACCGTAATTGAGTGAGATTTGTTTTCATAGCCTCATTGCACAAATAACAAAAGGAGACCTAACAAGTTGAATTAATGTGAGTACTCACAGACTTGATCTGGGTGTGAACGGTTTCAAGTGTGCCATTTAAAGTGCTTTGGTGGAAGCATTTTTCTGGGAAAAATGACTTATTACGTGTTTTAAAGAAAGCATTTCAAATACTTATTCCCTTTCGACTAGCACTAACAATAGTTACAAAAAGAATTTCTGACCATCGAAAATGCTTTCGATGGTGCCTAAAGTATTCTCAGATACCCTATAAGTGACTAGGGCCATGCCAAAGCACCCTATCAGATGCAAAACGGAAGAACTACTACATCGAGTGAATTGTGCGTATATTTCCAAAATCACCATGTTATGCTATTAACTTGTCACAACACTATTAGGTAGGTCCTTTCATGTAAGTACGGTGAAACAAACACTTCACTGATTCTCTCTGCCCACATTGACGGCTAAAACGTATAGAACAAGGGGTGTTCTCTTTAGTGCCTAAATGTCAAGAAGGTGATGATGAGGTTTAGAGCTTTCTGAGTCACGACCCATTTCACAGTTTCTTGCTATCTTGAGTGACCTGTCTATTCATTTAGCTGGCTGTGAAGTGAATCCAATCACACCCCCCCAAGTCTTTGAGGTGGGTGGGTGAAGGTAGCATCAAGTTAACTTAATTAGACTGGTGTTTGTTTGTAATGGTTTATGCGGTTTAGCATTTGTCTTTCGTATTCGTTTGGGTAATTCCACCCAAATGCAACGTAAGTAGATGCTGACTCTAGCTCTGTCTCCACAAACTATGATATTGCTTTTATGTTGTCTCAAATTGATCTTTCACTGTTGAGTGCTTATTGGTCATGTCAGTCTTTTCCTTTTTTTAATGTTCCTTTCACTCTCCAATCTCATTATAGTGAAAGTTGCCTTATCTGTTGGTGCTGTATATGATGCATCAACATTTTCTTGAACCAACAAAAATATGGCCCGACTAAAAATAAGGCATCGGTCATGTGATCACACATTTCATATCCAAGTATATGGGCCCAGATGTTCGGCACTGTAACTTAAGGTAAGTTACACGTGCACGCATGAATGATTAACAAGAATAATTGAGTCTTATGAGTTGTTCTCTCAAAATTTAAGGTTTAGATAGGGAATTAGGATTTAATATTAGGGTGGGTTAGGAAAACTTTTCTTAATTGAACGTTTATGCATGATTAAATTTTGTGAATATATGACGAAAAGTATAGTAAATCTTAACTTTTATACTGCATATTTTAAAATAAGTTAATCACTAAGAAATACAATTATTGATATACTTAAAATGATGGTCTATATTTCTTATTTGAATTATGACTAATATAAATGATAAATTATTAATTAAGTCATAAAATGCATCAAAAGTTCTAAAAATTTTTAAAAAATACAATAATCATAATTTAAATGATAAGAATT
The DNA here is from genome assembly GCA_021234005.1 of Nephelium lappaceum. Taxonomy (NCBI): domain Eukaryota; kingdom Viridiplantae; phylum Streptophyta; class Magnoliopsida; order Sapindales; family Sapindaceae; genus Nephelium; species Nephelium lappaceum. Next base: position 14,451,929 of record CM038004.1, read on the forward strand.
CTACAAGACTTTAAATTAAAGATCCATTCACATTCAAGGTAAATAGTACTTAAAACTCGATTGTAACTCTAAGGTAATTTGGTAACCCAAGATTAAAATAAATAAACATGCTTCATTTTCACATTTGATCATAAGTTATAACAAATGAAATTTTCAATAAACAATACATTATATAGTTAAATTTTTGCTCACTCCAAATTGTAAATTATAATACAAAAGTTGATTACAGATTTTAAAATTTGAAGGGAATTTGCTTTGAGGAAAAAGAAGTTAATACAAAAAATGTTTTAACAAATTCAATAAAAAATAATTTTATACTTCATAAAAAAATTTTTTAAAATTTCTTAAAACTAAATTTTCAAAATTGGTTAGGGTAAGTTGGAGCCTAGAGCCTACCTTAACAAAAAAGAAGCTACATCCGTAGGTTCAAACTCTCATGGACACTTTCATGGTCAAAGACTATAGTTTACTGCTTCCAAAGATTGTAGAGTCTAACGGAGGTTTCAGTTTCGATCTCAGAGCCTAGAGTCTACCTTAGCACAAAAGTACGTCCCTGGATTCAAACTCTCATGGGTACTTACATGACCAAAAGCTATACTTTACTACCTGCAAAGATTGTAGAGTTCAACGGAGGTTCCAATTTCAATCTCAAATTCGTTAAGTGGTTTCAAAGGATTTTGGGATTATAGAAAAAACAAAAAATATTAAGTTATACAATGTATATTTATTATTTTTACTAGTTTAACATTTAACTTAAAAAAAATTAATATGGATATTGATCCACTAATGGAATTCTAGCAAAACCCGCAAAAGAGAAATAGAGACAAATATGGTCAATGTAGGATCAAGATGTTACTTATTCCTCACCATTCATGTGACATGGTGGTCATGTTTGGGTCCCCATCCAAACACCAATTTCCACCCGTTAGGTGTATCAAACTTAATATATTAAAGGTGGGATGTGTTCAAGTAAAGATGTAGGACACCACAATAGGTTGTTCTTAAACCACTTTTGGTAAATTGATTAATTAAGTACAATACAATTAACCTTAGAAAAAAGGGGATACCCAAAAAGCCATTTTCCGTGATGCTACTGATTGCCTTCTTTTCAAAGTTTCAAGGATTATTTTAAGGGATAATCATTAATTTATTATAGTTTGCAAAAATATCTATTTTATCACTTATATTTCATTTTTATCTAACATCCCTCTTGACTTTAAAAAATTAATAAAAAATATTCATTTTACTCCTTATGACTTCATCATTAATTTATAACTATTAGGGGCATTATCGTCATTTCACATGCCTTCAGAAGATATTTTGAGTGTTTTTATGAGATTTTAGATAAAAATGAAATCATAAGTGGTAAAATTGACATTCTTACAAACTACAATGAGTATTTTGCGATTATCCCTCATTTTAATAAATCTGGCATCTTGAGAATTATTCACCATCCATGTATTGTTTTTGTCTGTGATGTCTAGTAACATCTCATGGCAGGAACTTTCTTGTATTTTGACACCCTCACTACAGGGATTTCTTTTACTTTTTTTTTTTTTAAATATTGAAAAGGGTATTTTTCTAATTTAGGAATCATCATTGTAATTAGTTTTGTTTGAAGACCGAAAACGATTTCGAATTCATTTAGGGTTAAAAACGAATTTTCAATTTCAAACGTGGTTAATTTTAGCAATTTCCACTATTCGAATTCGACGAAAACCCTATTGTCTTGTTTTAGAGTTGTATTTGGCTGGATGCTCTAATGGAGAAGATATTAAGATATTTCTTTGAGGCACTTGTTCAACTTTGTTTGCTCATGGATGATCAACATTTAGGCATAGGATTTTAGCGGAGACAGCAAACTGTATGATATCATGATATTGTGTGTCATATTGTGCTGATTAATTCAAACAAAATCTGTGCAATTATTTGATTGTCTCGAAATATATAAATCCTGTTTTTGTTCATCTTCAAGGGTCATGTTCAAAGTTACTAAACTACACTGATTTTAAGACACTTGTAGTTCATGGAATAGGAATATATCAATTGAAAAATACTGAACCATTCATGTCTTTGACCTCTATGAGACATTAAAGAATCCTTTATTGATGATTTTAAGACACTTGCAGTTCATGGAATAGGAATATCAATTGATGTGTATGTATCTATTTTAAAAGTTGAAATGATTTACATTAGTAATAGTAAAATACAGTTGATATGTATGTTCTTAAAAATAAGATTTTTTTTTTTTTTTACGTCATTTTTTAGTATAGGTGATTCTATATTTCTCCATCCTTCAACAGGTGAGGTTCAATTTCCAATAGTTTGTGTGAATATTTCCTCTCATTATCTCGGCCACATAAATAGAATGTCGGTATAACTTATCTGTTCTGTCATCTTTAAGAAAAGAGTAAATAAAAAAATTTGTATAGTTTAAAATTTTATGGTGTCACCAAAAGTGAAAAAAAAAAAATGATTTTAGTATGATTTACAAGATTATATGTCAATTATATCTTAATTTTTTTAATATTATTTTAATTTTAGACCAAAATCCCATTTAAAATTCACCACCATATAAATTTTTTCAAATCCCCAATCATTTATATAATTATGTTGATTGCTTACTTTGTTGTATTTGTCAACACAACCTTATATACTGTCAAGGGCTGAAGGCCTGAAAAAGTTAAAAACTATAATAATTAATTAAAAATAAGCCAACCACTTTCATTTTTTTCAACTACTTTTCTAGCCTTTTCAAATTCTTGCTCATGACAATTTGTGCTTTTGATTTTGATCATGATTTCAATGTTCTCCTATACCCCGACCCACTTCACTATATTCTTTTTCTTTCTTTATTTTTAATTTGGAAGAAATTTTCCACTTCATAGAGCTAATAATTAGGTTAATTGGTAATCCTTTTACAGAAAAAAAATATATCTTAAAATTTCTTTGAGAAGTTCTTTTCCAATACATGTAAATTTTGATGTATGGTATTGAGGCTTTTTTTATAAACATCATGCTTTAGAAATTTTAAGAATTTATAAAGAAATCGAATTCAAATACTAAGAGTTTCACATTTGTCAGCTCTTTATATTAATTATATAAAATTTACACATCATCAAGCTGGAATAGCTCAGTTGGTTAGAGCGTGTGGCTGTTAACCACAAGGTCGGAGGTTCAAGCCCTCCTTCTAGCGGTTTTGAATTTTCTTAACAAAACATTTGGAAAATCAACTTTTAGGATCACTAATTAATCCATCTTTTTTAACAAAACAATGGAAAATTATTTTTAATATAACAAATCAAAGCCTCTTAAATAAGTTTAAGAAAAAAGAATTACCACACTAACATATTATGACAATTTCATGATAGAAAAAGAACATAATTCCATTGAATATAGAACGTTCAAGTTGCTAGGACATAACTATAGCTAATCATCTTTCTTTTTCTCAATTTTCAATGTTTTTCTAATAGTTAAATCAAAATTTAATTAATGAGTTTGACTATTTTGTCCAACCACTAATCTTATCTCTCAATTGTAACTCTTGGATTGATTGTAAAGATGGTTATTAAAATCAATTCAAGGGCTGCAATTGAGAAGTAGAGTCTTAATTTAGATGTGAGTAAAATTTGAATTCAAAAATTTTGACTGAACTATAATTAAAGTGAATCTTATTGATTATGCTAGCTGATACGCTTAATCTTTTGTGTTGATAGTTAATCATATCTGAGCAAATTGTGATTAGAGGGTTAATTAGCTAAATGAAAAGGTTCCCTCAACAATACTTTTTTTAAACAACAAATGACTTGGTGATTGATTAGCCCATTTGACAAGGCATCCAAAACAAATAGAGAGAGAGAGAGAGAGAGAGATTGCATGGCTAGGAAGAATCAAAATGAGAGGCCCCATTGAAATACAGGGTCAAATACAAAAGCCAATTCTAGTGGTGATGAATCCTCCAAAGTGTTTCAAAAAGGCAAAGAGAAAAAAGCAAAGCCAAAGCTAAAAAGAGAGAGGGTGAAAAGGGCATTGGCCTAGAGGAAAAGAAATCGTGGGTGTGAATTGAATTTTTGGGAGGTGATGGGATATATTGGGAGTGGGTGACAGACCCACGTGAGTGACCCACCACCACCACCACCACCAATTCCCACCACTATCATGCATTCCATCCATCCTCTCTCTTCAAGTCCTCTCCCCTTATTAACGCCAGTGGATTTCTTGGTTGGCTTCATATCAACGCTAACAGCCAAAATAACCCAACCAACAACAACAATAAAACCAACGTACCCTCTAATAAGATATCAAATAAAGTGAAAAAAGGGAAAATCAAAAGTTGGGAGGTTATTATCATTTACTCATTTGACAAACTCATCACTTTCTTTGGTTGCCCACTACCTTCAACCTTTCCTCATTCTTCTCTCTAATGCTAATGGCTGTTTTGAGATTCTCTCTCGACTTGATCTCGATTATGCCTTTAATCTTTCCTCTAATATATGGTTTCCATCTTAGGCATTTGTACTAACTTACATTTAATTAAGTTTTGAATGATACCATCATAAACTATGTGTCTATATTATCTTTTTTATCATTAACTTGATAATTTTTCAAGTATAATATTTGTTTAAATACGATAATCGCTACCATACCAAAGCTATAAATTTACTATTGTTACAGAAGATATTCGCTACCATACCAAAGCTATAAATTTACTATTATTACAGAAGATATGATTCTAAAAATTTAAAATTTCAATTATAACCTAATCATTTGTAATGACATTTTCAAAAGTACTAACTGAAATTCACAAACTCTATGCAAAGCAGGGGTGGCTCAGTGGTATAAGATCACCCCTCATCAAGTCTTGACTCTCAGGTGCTTGGTTCAAGCACACCTACCACTTAATATGTGAGTAGTTTTCTCATATTATGTAGGTCGTCCTCTCACACTTTTGGACGTAAAGATCCAGACTGTACTTTAGAGTTTTATCTCACCTGGTTCCAACAGTATTCTGACTTGGTGTCAATAATAAAAAAAAAAATATCACAAACTCTAAGGTAATTCTATTGAGATAGCTTCATTAGTAAAAAATGACCACCATATCAAAAAAGAACAAATTTAGTGTCTCTCTCTCTCTCTTCCTTTGGTTGGCCACTAATGCTAACTTTTCCTTTTGTTTTTTTTTTCCATGATCTTTCTCATTCTCTGTTATGTTAGTGGTCCTTTTCTATCTCACTCTCTCTTTCTCTCTACAAGACATTGTTCTCTTAAACCTTCTTGTTTGAAACCAATTCTAGATATGCAAACACAACAATATGTTAACAGCTAAATAACCTTACAGTTTAGGATTATCTTTCTTTTTTGTTTTTTTCTTTATTTTTTTTTCCTGCTTATGATCATGGTCATGAGGAGAGATGGACAAAGAAAATAACCAAGAAATTGCAGACCCATCTCTCCTCTCTATAGTCAAAGAATCAGAAGAGTCTTCAAAGAAACCCTCCACAGCCACCACCACTGCCAACACCGCCAACACCACCACCAACGACAGGCTCAAGAGAGATGAATGGAGTGAAGGTGCAGTGTCAAGCCTACTTGAAGCTTACGAGTCGAAATGGGTCCTCAGAAACCGAGCCAAACTCAAGGGACACGACTGGGAAGACGTGGCTCGACATGTCTCCTCTCGAGCCAACAACACCAAGTCCCCCAAAACACAGACTCAGTGCAAAAACAAGATCGAGTCCATGAAGAAGCGGTACAGATCAGAGTCTGCCAATGCTGATGGATCCTCCTGGCTTTTGTATCCACGCCTTGATCTCTTGCTTCGTGGAAATAGTTCTATGGTGGCACAGCAGCACCATCATCACCACCATCAACAACAAGTCAGTCCTGGTGCTTTGATGTTGATGGAGCCATCGCCTGCCGTGGGGGTGCAACCTTCTCCTGCACCTGCTGCTCCGCCACCACCACCACCGGCTGCAACCGCTCAGAACTCACACGGGTCCAATGGGGTTGATAGGATGGCCAAGGTCTGTTTGAAATCTTTGTTGCCTTTCATATATAATGTTCATGTTATCATATTATATATCATATTAAAATATTTAGCTGATTTTGATCATGACGTAGTTTTGGTTTTAATAAAATTTTAATAATATATTCTTAATTGTTAAATACATTCGAAAAATCAAATTATTTTTCTTCACTTATAATTATGAGTACAACTATCGTTATTATGTACCTTATTGATTAAATAATTTTTAATAATGAATTATTTTTTAGGAAACAAAAAAGGTTGGGATTCATTTTGATGGTTTCTCTTTGAAAGAATTGTGAATGTCGATGTGAAGAAGAAGAAGGGAACGATCTTATTTTACAAAGATATAGTCAGTATGATGTTTTTTTAACCTGTTGTGAATTTTTAACATCAGTTTTACTTTAGCCCCTAACAAGGAAAGGCATCTAATATGTAGAATTAGAAATAGAAAATTTTTAATGGGGAATTGGTAATTCTAATTCACTATCACCCTCGTAAGGAATAGTATCTAATCAATACAAGTGGTAATGAAGTCTCTTTGAGTCATTATTCTTTAGTACTATGTTACGAATAATAGTTTTGTTCGATTGTTATGACAGTTAATTAAGAATATACATAGAACTTTTTAAAGGATATAGTGTTAACCTGTACACATTTAATGCTGCACAGGTTAACACTGCACTTCTTTAAATTGTGTCCATCTATTTTATCATGAGAATAATATATTTATAAAATTATCCATCCACTTGATTTTATAAATTTTTTTATAATTTAATTACAATAATATAATAATATCATGCATAAATCCAATCAAAATCAATAATTGTCAATAATGACTTGACCAAGTGACTCTCCTTAGTATTTCTCATCTTCCAATATCACATAATAATAAAGCAAGCATTTTGGAGCATATTTTGACACTTCGAAAAATGTTGACGTCTTGTTAATGTTTCACTGATTAAGCATTTCAAAACAAAAAAGAAAAAAAAAAGGTTCTTTGAAAAACAATATTTACTTTGTAGAACTTTTTTAGTGTTTGACTACAATCCATGAAATTGTTTCAGAATTAGAGAAATAGATGAAGTGATTTCCATGAAAACACCTTTAAAGTGACTGTCAGATATTTTTACTAGTGTATGTGAGTAAAAGTGAGACAATATAAAAAGCAGTTGATTGACAATTGAATTATAATGTCATGTCATCATTATGAAGTACTTTTACTAAGATAACTATGCTATCTACGTACATTTCATGTTGGCAGGAAGACGGAGGAGGGACAAAATTATCAGACCATGTATCAGACAAGAAAGCCATGGAAACAGACAGTAGCACACCAGCACTATACAGCCATGACAAGGAGAAATTCAGGTCGAAGAAACTGAAGACGAAAATGGAGAAAAACAAGAGAAGGAAAAGGGAAGAATGGGAAATAGCAGAAAGCATTAGGTGGCTAGCAGAAGTCATGGTGAGGTCAGAGCAAGCAAGAATGGATACAATGAGGGAAATAGAGAAAATGAGAGTGGAAGCAGAGGCCAAAAGAGGAGAAATGGACCTCAAAAGGACTGAGATCATTGCCAATACTCAACTAGAGATTGCTAAGCTTTTTGCAGCTGCCTCAGGTAAAGGTGTTGATTCTTCCTTGAGAATTGGCAGAAATTAGTAGTAGGGTTTCAGGCAAGCAAAGACACTTGCGGGGTACGTATATACGTACGTATTGAAAAAAGTAGTAGTAACCAATTATATTTCTGTGGGTATGTTAGATTATGTGTATTTTAATTTGATGACACTGATAAAAAGCAAAGAGAGGGTTTGGGAGATTTTAACTTGATGTAGGTAGGGTAAGTAGATCAAGAATGGTAGGTGAAATAAAACCTTACCTCATAATTGTAATGTTTTATTATTGAAAAATATAATGTTTTGCATTAATTTTAAATATTGTCACCTATTTTTATATTTCTTAATATTATATATAATACAATAATTTCAACATGAGATATTATCAAACTAAATGAATGTTAATTACTACCGAACCATATTAGGGATTGTGTAAATCCCAAGAAATGATATCTAAGAACTGGAGACTTGCTTCACTATACTAAAAAACTTATTTCACTATACTAAAAAACTTATTTGAGTTCTAATAGCATCTACCCAAGTGAACTTCTTAATTTGTCCTTCATTATAATAATTGAATTTAGGTTTGACTTTTCTTGACTCTTGTTATCTTCAACACTCTTCCATCTCATCAACACTCTTTCTCAAACATCAATTCATCATCTTTCATCGTCCTTCTTCATTTCTTTATTCTTCTCCTCTATTTTAACAAAAAACTCATAAAACTCATTTTTCTTTATAAATCTATTTAATACTTTTTCTGTAAACTCACTCTTCTTCACTCGAAATAACTCTCACTCGTACAACATAACCAAGGAAAAAACTACTTGTAAAATTGTTTATTAACAAATGTGTTTCTTGATAACTCCTTAAACTATATTCACAACTTTTTTAAAGTTAACAACGAGATGTGAAAGAGATCTAATAGATTGAAAAATAGAAGGAAAATTAGTTAGTAGTTTGTGAAAACATGAGATAGTTAGCGAATACAAGCATTGTTAGTGAACACAGACACTATTAATGAGTGAAGGCACTGTTAGTTAGCAAACTCAAGAATATATAGTTAGTGAATATAGACAGTCTTAGTTAGCGAACATAGGAATAGTTAACGAATATAGACATTGTTAGCGAACACACAAATACTTGTTAGCAAATACAAGCACTGTTAGTTAGCAAAGGCAGTGTTGGTTAGCGAACACAGTAACAATTCTCTAGTTCTTTAGTACTATGTAAATAAAAGAATCATTATGCATTCTCTTTAACTAGTAAACAAAATGTATACATTAACAGCTTTGATTCATGCAACACATTTATGCAATTAGAATGGGTTTAAATTAATCCATTAGGTAGTAATCTAATTGTGATTATGCTTTTGGTAACAAAATGGATTACTTTTTTCATTTTTCTTTTCAAAAAAAAAAAAGTTTGTATGGTCATGATAATTTTTTATATTCTTCAAAATTAATTTAGTTAAAAAAAAAAAAGAGAAAAATGGTTGTTTCTATATTATATATAAAATAGAAAATCTAAAATAGGTTTTTAGAAATACAACGTTTTAAAATAATTTATGTATATTAAAATTTTAATAACACTATGGATTCAAATTTTATTTTTCATTATATATATATATATATATATCACTTGAGAGTATATACGCACTATATTTTTTCATTTCAAGTATATATTTATTTCTTCTATTTCAAAAAACAAAGCTATATATTAATTTTTCTTGTCGCTAGTGTTTAAATGAACCAAATAATACCTTCAAAAGAAGTTCACCTAACAATATATAACTATGCTGTCACACTCATCTTTAGATGGTTTTGAGTGGCCATTGTTGACTGTCAAGTTGATGCGATTTTATATCTTAAAGAAAGTTACATATCTTCGATGGATTCTTTCTGATGTAACTCATCAAATTCACTTTCTTAGATGTGTATATAACCACCCAGAAAACTGAGCATTGATTCCTAATAACAATTGATCTTTAATAATGGAAATTTTGACCTAGTTGCGTCATAAATTAACTAGAATTGATCATCAAATCGTAGGAATGGAATCAAGATAAGAACAGAATCCAAAAAACAATTAACTGTATTATATAGTGAGTGGATATGAATAAATTAGCCTGTCGTTAATAAAATTTTGGATTTTGTAATATAATCTCACTGGCGTTACACGAATTGCACAATTAATTATAAGATCGGATGAAAAACAAGTCTTGTTGTTCAAGATACTGGGGACCTAGCATTGGTATAGCAAGGGCATATATTCTACCTGAACTCTAAAAACTTATCAGCAAGTTTATATATTTACTGTTTTTATTTTTGTTTTCTTTACTTTCTAAATCTTAATTTTTATTTCACTTGATTTTTATTTAAATGGAACTCTATTACTAATTTATATTTCTTTGATGGGTGATTATCATTTCTGTTTTAATTTTAATATGTTTAGTCAAGCATAAAAATTTAATCAATTTGAATAAACCATAACATTATCAATTTGAATTGGTTACATTAAAATTATTTCTCATTTTTTTGTTTGTATAGTTCATTCTATTTTGAATCAATACTTTGATATTAATTGTTAAATGTGCTCTTGATTAGATGTTGTCCTTGTTTAACTATCTGTGCTGATCACAAACTAAATTCATATTTACTAAAGTTTTAGTTTTTTTTTCCTTAAAAAAAAAAAAAAAAAAAAAAAAAAAAAAAAAAAAAACCTACTACATTATAAGATTGGGTAAATGTGAAACATAACATGAATTTACAATCTTATTAATATGGGTTCGATATATAAAGTACATTGCTGCCTACTTGAGTTTACACACCACCCATTAGTAGAAGTGGTTGAGCAATTCCCTTAATCTTTAAAGGTCAAGGGTTCAAATCTCACATTTATCCTAAAATATAAGATGTGGATAATTTTTCTATAAATTTAATCCTCCCTCCCCTATCATAAAAAATAAAAAAATGAAAAAATGAAAAAGAAGAAGAGGAAGAAATGGGTTCCAATGTAGGTCACAATTTTAGTACACAATTTTATTAATGTAAGCGCGATAGACTTATCAAGAAATTAATTTTATCCCCCTCAAACATGAATTTTGGTTTTTTTTTCATTATTCAGAAGTGCCTCAGCCCTTTCACATGAATTTTTGAATCTGTCACCGGTAAAAGATGATGTAAGACAAGTGGATTAAGAATGGTAGGTAAAATACCTTCATTATAATGTGTTCTTTACTACTGAGCACCCTACGCAGAACTAATGCTTGTGCCGCATTTGATTGAAAAGGATAAAAAATGGAGTTCAACAACAACATTTAATAATTTTAGATGTTCATATATCAAATATCATATTGTATTATTGATTGACCGTAAAGTCTTAGTCTAATGATCTCATCTAGTCTAGCTAGTAAAGGAATCAAAATAATGTACAATAATTTTTAGACCTATATCAAATATCATATTGTATAATTTTTTAATTAATTATAGGATGATCCAACACCAATAGTCAAGAAACTATTGCAACTTGACGAGACTAAAGAATTCAAATATAGAAATATGCTTCAATAACACTAAGCGATATTTACTTTCATGACAATAATAGTGAAAACTATTTACACATAACGATAAATGCATACGGTGGACTCGAACCCATATGATAAAAGTGAAGGGGAAGTCCGTTAACAGCTTGTGTTATAAGTGAATGTGCAATATCATATTGTACTACTGGTTAACTGTAAAGTTTCAGTCTACTCTAGTGCATTCCAATTACAGACATAGAACATTAATTTTTATTGCTTTTAGCCAATGATAATAATTCTATGTTGTTATATAATATGATAGATATAATGAAAATTAAAGAAAGTAGTACCAAAACTCTCCCTATTTTTACACTTGTCAGTTGAATCAATAATTTGAGTTTTAATAGCATTTAAAGTTGGAAAGTACACAAAATACCTTAATAAATGGCTTGACTTGTATTTCTCCCTTCTCTCCCCTCTTTTCCTTATCTTTCTCTCATCAACTAACAAGTACTCTTCATCTTTTCCATCTTCTTTGTGTCTTTCTGACTTTCTTCTCATTCCCAATTGGGTGGCATCTCTCTCTCTCTCTCTCTCTCTCTCTCTCTCTCACGCGCATATTTCATTTTTCTCACAGGTTCGTCTTTTTTTTTTTTTTTTTTTTGAAAGCAAAATATATTAAACTGAAACAGACAGAATATAAGCTTCGGTGACTCTCTGTCACCTACAAACCTCCTTTGAGGACAAGACAATTGAGGCGAGTTTGTGCGCTAAACGGTTACCCAACCTAGGGACGGCTTGACACACCAACACACCCACCTCAACACATAGAGCCTTGATATCACCAATAAGGAATTCATTGCCCCTCCATCCCTCACATTTAGAATTGATATCCCCCACAGCATTAGTGGCATCAAGCTCAACAGTGTGAATTGACAGCCCCATCTTATGCGCAAGCATTAGCCCCTCTCTAGCCGCTAACAGTTCACCCACTGCTGGCGAAAAGCTCCCTAGAAGCGGCCTGGCTTCAGCAACCACAACCAGACCCTCATGGTTCCGGATAGCGACCCCCACCCCACACCAACCTTTCTCAGGGTGCACTGCCGCATCCGCATTAAGCTTCAGCCCCCCAGGTTGAGGCGGGCACCAGACAGCAGGCATTCTGACTACTGGTAGAGCAGGCTGTGAAGGGAACACTGCAACACAGGATTGGAATTCCCTGAGGACCCCTTCTGCCCAAATCGCCGAAGCTGCTGGCGTCTTCGAGCGCAGACCCTGGAAGCAGGCATTTCGATTCAACCACAGCGACCACGCTATCATACAGGCTAGTTCTGCAGCGTTCCTACCTCCAACCCTCCTAATAGAGGTCATAACATCCAGAAAAGATCCTACAGCAAAATCGCACCCTCTCACAGCTTTTCGGAAATCCTCCCAGGCCAGCTGAATTGAGCTGCAGCGAAGCAGCGCATGTTCCACCGTTTCAAACTCTTCCCCGCAAAGTTGGCATAGACCATCCTCTAAAATCCCTCTTTTGACCAGATTTACCTTAGCAGGCATCGCGTTCTTACACGCCCTCCAAATCAAAATCTTCACTTTCGGAGGGATATTAAGGCTCCAAAGGAACTTCCACCACCCTTCGCACTCCGAACTACTAAAGGACGGGCTGCACTGGAGGCCACTAAACGCAAGCTGATACCCACTTTTTACAGAAAATATCCCCTTCCTATCAAAATGCCAAGCTAACCTGTCACTCACCTGCCGCACGCTAAGGGGAATCCCCAGAATCGCCTCCACATCCACCGGTATGAAGCGCTGGCACAGAGCACTCAGATTCCAACAGTGGTTTGCTTGATCGATCAAATCAGCTACTCGAAGGTCAGTTTCCACGCATCAGGATACCGGAAGGAAAGAGACTGGCCTCGGCAACCAAGGGTCTTTGAAAGCCCGAATCGAGCGCCCATCCCCCACTTGCCACCTAAGCCCCTGGCAGAGCAGCTCCTTACCCTACAGAATGCTGTTCCAGACATGAGAGCTACAGCTCTTCGACCCCGCCTGCAGGAATGCTCCATGTGGGAAATATTTCGCTTTCAATAGTCTCGCCATTAGCGACTCCGACTCCCTCAAAATTCTCCAAGCCTGTTTCGCGAGTAGCGCTTGATTGAAAGATACCAGGTCTTTGAATCCCATCCCTCCTTTTGACTTGGGTTGACATATCTTCTCCCACCCCACCCAGCTAATCTTCATTTTCTCTCCCTTCACACCCCACCAGAATTTTACCGCAAGCGAACCAAGCTCCTTGCATAAACTGATTGGGAGGCGGAAAATGCTCATCACATAGGTGGGGATCGCCTGCGCCACCGCTTTGATCAGAATCTCCTTCCCCCCGCAAGAGAACAGGCATCCTTTCCAACCCTGAAATTTACCCCACACCCTTTCCTTTATTGAGTAAAAGGTGCGTCTCTTGTGTTTGCCCACCAACGTGGGTAAGCCTAAATACTTATCGTGCCCACTGCTACTCCCCACACCAAGTCGCTGCTGCAGCTTGCACCTCACCCTTCCATCCACATTAGGACTCACTGCAAGGGAGGATTTTTCCAGATTTACACATTGCCCGGATCCTCTCCCATACGTCCGAATCACCTCTTCGATTAGAGCACAGTTTTCCATCGACGCCTTACTAAATAGGACGCTATCATCAGCAAAGAAAAGATGACTAATAATCGGACCATTCCGCACACTCTTGATTCCCAGACCCCTGCCATTCCTCTCCGCCCTCCTTATCCCACACGATAAAGCTTCCGCGCAAAACAAGAAGAGGTAGGGCGATAAGGGGCATCCTTGTCAAATACCCCTAGATGGCACAACTTCAGCCACCGGATCCCCATTGAGCAGAATCGTCAACTTTGCAGTGGTAATACAGTCCAAGATCAGACCGATCATACCTCGCGGAAAACCCATCCTAACGAGCACTTCCTCTAAAAACCTCCACTCAACCCGATCATACACCTTAGCCATGTCTAGCTTCAGAGCCATCCAACCTTGCTTTCCCTTCTTTCTCCTATAGATAGAATGTAACAGTTCAAAAGAGATGAGCACATTATCGAATATCTGTCTACCTGGGACAAAGGCGGACTGGTTTGGTGAGATCAAACTCGAGATCACCTTCTTAATTCTACCAGCAATGACCTTCGTAACAATCTTGTATACCACGCTACTCAGACTGATGGGCCTGAAATCCTTCAAGGAGACCGCATTCTTCTTTTTAGGGATAATTACTACATTGGTGAAGTTGAAACCTTGGATCGAGCACCCCCCAGTTAGGATCTTCAGACAGACCCTCACAGGTTCGTCTTTATTGCTCTTATTACTTGTATTTCATTTCAGTTGAGAGGTATTTATGTATTTGTATATTTATATTTATATATTTGTAGATATGGACATAATGGCTTTAATTTTAAACAAAAGTAAATACTACTTTATGGTCCTCATCGGGATTTGGATGATAAATCTCAACGCTGAGTATTCAATGAAAAGTTATTGAATTATAATTTTTGAACAAATCAAATTATCTATTAAATGTAAAGACAGTCATATGGAATATACTTAGAGAAATGAAACAGTTAGCACATCCAAATTGTTGGTAATTTTCACGAGGATATACGTTCCGCAAAATTATCATAATCTTCAATATATAATATTAGAAATAAATAAAATATGTATTTATTCTATTTCAAAAGTGAAATTTTAGTTTTTTTTTTTTCTTTAGCGAAATAAACTAAAATTAATAGATTGAGTTCAATTAATTAAGAGTTAATTAGATTTGTACCGAGTCTATTGGAGCTTGAGAATAGAATGGGTCACCCAATCCCAAATCTAGGTGAAGTTGTATAGATCATTTATCTTGAATTATTTTGGACCCAAAAGTTGGACTCTTGAAGGGAGAGGCAAGTAAGATGCCACATGAGTAGGTGGCTGCTCACTTCCTTCAATTGGGCCAGCCGTCCACTTGGCTGACTTGCTCCTAAAGTTTTTCCAAAAGGGCTTGATGTCTAATTGGGTTTGAAATCTTGGTGACAAAGCAATTAGATTTCTTTAGGAAATAAAAATTCAATCAAGAAAAGTTCATTCAAATTAAATTATCATAGTCATAATTTTTGGAAAAATTACTTGTTCAATTTTAATGTGATTAAAATTGAAAATCATAGTTGGACTATGATTGTGTAATCCAATATGGAATTAAACTTTTTTCTTGGAAATTATAAGTAGTTAGTTTTGAGAATAAGAATGTCGCATTTTTTAGCTTGCTCAAGTTTATATTGGTATTGCAGAAGCTTGAAAGTAATTTAGTTTCTTGATTTGGAATAGACTCTTTTTTTTTTTTTTTTGAATGCTTGTCGATGCAAAAACAGACACAGAATCTGTTATTCTTATAAAGCAAAAAACTATGGTGGGAAAGTGTTGCCACATGGGGCATTTTCAGACTATATAAAATTTGGAATTTTTTTTTTTTACCTATAGCAAAAGTTTCCTCTTTTAGTAATGTTAAAAAAATTAAATAAAGAATTAAATAATAAAATAGCATTTATCTTTTCATCTTCTTATTAGGTTGATCGTGATATTTTTTATTATATTATTTATGATCATTATATATATATATTGCATACCATTATTTTTATAATTATGATCATGTCTTTATATGAAAATTGATAAATTAATATTATGGCTTTTCAAATTTTATAATTCATGATAATAACCTTCATCTTTTCATTTTCTCATTAGTTTCATCATGATATATATTTTTAAATTATTTATGATCATAACAATATATTAATGTATATTATTATGGTTTTTAAAGTTTTATAACACCCAAAAGCTTTCTATTTTATTTTATTGGTTTTAAATCTTTTATTACTAAATACTCACATATTAACTCTTTTTATAATGATAAAAAATTAAATAATAAAATAATCTTAATGAAGCAATATTATGGCTTTGTAAGCTTTATAATTCATGATAATAGCTTTCATCTTTTCAAATTTTATTATATTATTTATGATCATCATTCTTATAATTATGATCATGTCTTTTCGTTTTGTAACCATCATTTTGTAATTTAATTGTCATGCTATATTAATAACCCTCACCATTGTATTTGTATACTTGAGAATAGGTTGAGACAATAGATGAAAATTGATGAATTATTTTATAGTTATATATTTCTTATACATTTTGTTGGAGGTATATTTTAAACTTAAGTTTGTTCTTCTTTTGAATTTCTCTATCTAAAGGTTGTTATTCTATTCTTTTAGTATGGTTGGACCTATTAATTTTATTGCTAATCTTACCCCTTCAAAAGACGAATGGACGATCAAAGTTAGAGTGATTTGGCTTTGGAAATAGCTTAATTTTCTACAATCCAAATTGGGACAAAATGTTCAGTTGGTGCTTTTAGATGAGAATGTATTATCTAAAACCATTAATATTTTTGTTTTCTATTTTTAGTTTAAGTTTTATGTTTGGTTTTAACTTCTTATTCTTCTTTAATCTAGGGTTGGAGGATCCAAGTTACTATTGATACTCTTCGAATTAAGAATTGTTTGGTTGAAGACATTGTTTATGAATTTTCCAACTTTGGAGTAGCTTTGAATACATAGAAATATAAACCAATAAGACATGTATACAAGCTGACCTTCAATGATAAAGAAACCATGTGCGAAGCACGAGTACGGACTAGTTGATTCAAAAGGGAGCCCACACTACAAAATGATTCACATTTGCCATAGTATAGAAGATAGAATGTAGATATATTAAAGTTTTATTCGTTGATCTTCATGTCTACGTGAGGTACAAAAATGATTAGTTTAAATTTGTAATCTTGTTTTGAATTAGATCCTTGCTTTGAGAAAATTTTTAAAACTGTCTTGTTTAATTTCGCAAGAAAATTGGTTTACAAAAAAGAATTCTCCCTCCATCAACGATATGCTTTAAGAGAGTATTGAAAGACAATTATTGTTAGAGTCCAGATTATTCGTGTAAGAGCATAATCACATATATACTTTCTCAATGTGTTTTGATCAAGCACATACTTACGATTGTGTACATATTTGCTTGCATGTGCGTTATCTAATTCAGTTAACTTGTGGCCTTGTTTTCTTGGAGCATCAAGGAGCCTTGTTTTCTTGGAGCATCAAGGAGCAAGGTGAGTTTATGTCGCTTGCACTAAGTCAAAGGGTTGAATTCAAGGTTGTAGGGAATTTGGAAGACAGACAGAGTTGTTGACTAAGTTCGTAAATAATAAAATTAGGTTAGGTAGCTAGGCAAAGGGGTTTTGTGAATGCTATTTGTAACTTGTATTTTACTAGTGGAGTTTCGTTCAAAAGTGGCTACAAAAGATTCTTGTCCCATGGATTAAACCTTCTAGAGTTTTTCACTTAAAAATTCAATACGCACAATTTTCTCTCCTCCCTTTCTTTTCTATTTTATTTGGCTCATAATTCCATTGCATGTTTAACTTTAACAAAGAGAATAATTTGGCTCCTTGCTTTCTTGGGAAATCAAGGAGCAAGGAGAGTTCATGTCGCTTGTGTAAGAGTTATAGAGATGAATTCTAGGTTGTTGAGAATTTGGAAGACAGGCACAATTATTTACTAATTAAGTTCGTGAAGGACAAGATCAGGCTATTAGCAGTTAGGTGGAATTAGATAGCTAGGCCAGGGATTGGTACGAATGTTATTTGTAACTCTTCTTTTATTAGTGGAGTTTCGTTCGAAAGTAGTTAAAAAAGGTTTTAGTTTTACGGTTTTTATCTTTTAAAGTTTTCCACATAAAATTTGCTATACACAATTTTCTCTCCTTTCCCTTTTTCTTTTATTTTATTTGTCCAGTATTCGCTTGAACTCTTTATATTTTTAAAACATGTTTTTCTTTTAAATCTTTTTAGGTCATGGAGACATGGACTCATGTACACCACCTCTCTTTATCTACTTGTGATTATATATGAAGTCTTGAAATTCAAATTTGGTTTAGGAAGATAGTTGTTCATATTTATGGTAATATATATATATATATATATATATATAAAGCAACTAAGACAGACTTCCCTTGACATTAGTGATTTTAATATTGCATGCACATGAAACTTTTACACGAAATTTCATGAATCTCTACTGCAGATGGTCAATGGTAAAGTTATTATTGACTGTCTTATCCTTGTGAAAGTCTAAATTGCTATTTATTTTGTTATGTTTTGTACAGTTTACTTATTTTCTAAAAATATCATTTAAAAATGAAATAAAAAGATGGAAGATTTTTATCCTTCATTAGATTTGAACTAATATGCTACGATAAAGGATAAAACTCCTCTATTTCATCAAAATTTGACAAAGAAAATTTATCATTTTTCTTATTTAATGGAAGCACTCAAACGAATGCTTGGAAACAAATGAGGAAATATGATTTGATGGAACAAATTTGACCTCATCCATGTGATTAGATGTAGAAAATTGTCTCCTCCTTATGCAATGAGACAGAAAAGATCATCTTCTCAATAAGTTTTAAATAAATGAAAGATCTCATTTATCTGATAAGAAGATCGTAGGATCTTAAAGAGATCATACAGTGTTCTTTTTCTTATAGAAGAAACGTTCCTCCATGAGAAAAGATCGATCTACTCCATATTTGAGCAAATAAATCTGCTCCACACTAAAGCAAATCGATCTCTTCTCATAAAGGAGACGAGCGTCTTCTCCACAAAAGAGATCTTCCATTGTCATTGCCAACTTATGGTAGAGATGTTTCTTATTTTTTGTATTTTTTAAAAATATATTAATTTTTAATTCTGATTTTTTAAAAGATATTTTGAATGATAAAGATGTTCTAATGGATGGAGGAAAGCATGTCTCTTGCATCCATTCTTTTTTCTTAAAAGCAATAACTAGAACAAATATTAAATTTAATTTTAATTTGGCACATCAACCAAATGGACCTTTTGCCTTTCACCCCATAATTGTAACGATGGACATCCAACAATAGGGAAAGTTTGCATAATTTGGTACAAAAATTTCACATGAAAGCAATTACCACTAACATCAGGGAGCACTTGTATAATTTGCCAAAAAACTATATAATAATAATAATAATAATAATAATAATAATAATAAAGTGAAAATTCACAAGTTTACCCAATTCATTTTATAAAAAGGGTTTAGATTTTGTTTTTGAGGTATTACCATTAATTGTTGAAAAAGAAAAATACAAGTCGAATCCATAATTTCATGGTGTAGGCATAAAGAGAAGCCTATAATTTTTTTTTTTTCAAAATTTTCAAACTTAAAAAATTTGATTTATAAAATTATTAAATAACTATTTGGGACAAAATAGCATAAAATAAAAGTGAGTTTTCTAACTAACACAAACAAACTTAATTGAGTGGTTTTTAGCATTCATTAGCATTCATAGACTATAATTCATGAACAAATATCGTAAACTATCATTTTTTTTTTTTTTTTGTCATTTGTTTGCAAACCATGATAGTACTAAAATGGTGATAATTCTAAAACACTCATGCATTTTTTTTTCTCTAAATAGAAAAAAAAAAATCTCTTCTATATTTATTTATTTTTCTCACTTTTTGGTTGTATCCCATCTCCTATTCCCGTACAGTGAAAACCTTGTTACCAGTCCGGTAAACAAACATCCCGGCAACCAAACAGATCCCAAATTTATCTGCAACAAATTTCTACACAGTATACCCTCCTAAAACCCCTCCTCTCAAACCCACCATGTCTCTCCTCCATATCTCCTCGTTTCATGCACCAGCGCTTCGCGTTTCGCTGCCTTTCTCTTCATCTTCTTCTTCTTCTTCTTCCCTGAGAACCCATCTACAAAACAGTTCAATCTTCTCTTTTACTTCAAAAATCACTCAAAACAGAACCTTTTGGTTCTCAACACCAACCAGAGACAGAAGGTTGCTCTGCAGACCCCCAAATGGCAAGTATGTCAGAGAAGACTATCTTGTGGTACGCTCCCTCAACTGGGTTGCCTTTGAATTTTGAATTTACCATTAATTTTTATAAGTTTTATACTAGCTAGCTTAGCTGATAAGACTTCGACCAGACCGGTCTGTTTGATGGGTTTGGTTTATTGTTTTTAGAAAAAAAAAAAATGCTTCAATGTTTAGGAAAGTAGTAAATTTATGGTTTTTAATAGAAAATTCAAGTGGGGTATGCTTAAAGTTGGAAGGTTGGTGGCTCAATCTGCTTTTGTGCTTTATGTGTTTGGGTGGATAGAAAAAGAAGACAGCTGAGGAGATTCAGGAGCTGGTGAGAGGGGAGAGAAATGTACCACTCATTATTGATTTCTATGCAACATGGTGTGGACCCTGTATTTTGATGGCTCAAGAGCTGGAAATGGTATGTTCAATGTTTCCTTGCAACTGTTTGAAGCATTTTAGTTATAAAAGTATAGTTCTTTTCCTGCAGTGTTTGCTTGTTTAGGTATAGTCATGTGTGATTTGATTTAATTCCTATTGATGATGACATGAATATGATGGTACATGGGTTCATTCTCTGCCTTAGCTGAAAAAATCTGTTAAAATTCTGTTTCTGAGTTGCAACAGGAAGTAATTTTTGTCTTGCTTCGGTTAAGGGGGGATCTAGGATTAGTGGGAAAACTAATTGAATGATAAGGGAGGTAGGATAACTTTCTCATATAAACATTAATATTTGGTAAGTTTGAAGATTTAAATTTTAATACATAGATGTGGACTTGTCGCATTTGTCTGTCAAATAAAGGGGGACAGTGTATATCTGTGTACATATGCTTAGTATATTGGAAGAATAGTATGGAAATGAGAATACTCTTCTTTATATTGGTGATCTCTATTTGAGGCAACCCATCAAAGTTTCTGTTTATTAAAATATTTGGCATGAGGTGCGGACCATATGAACTTAGTTTGATGTTTGAGTATTGTGATTTGTTTTATTTTTTTCTATCATGGTCAACCAAATTTTGAGAGACATCAAAATTTCTGGTTAGTGAGAGGGGCGAATGGTACAGAATTGGCAAGTATCAGGGATCTGTTGAATAAATGAATGCATTTTCATGGGATACAAGGGGAACATTTTGAATCTAGATTATATTTGTTTAGTGTGCTCAGCAATGTAACACATTTAAGTATTTGCACCGGTATACTGTATTTGCACAATAAGTCTATGACTTGAAAAACGTGGTTTTTTGTACTGTTTTCTTTAAGGCCTTCCAATTTCTGACAAAAATTTAGCTCCTAGAATAAAGTAGTGGTTCATAAAAGTCATTACTGTAATTCATTTTGTAGTTGATTAAATATATGTTTCAATCAGTTATAGACTATAGTGAAAATGGAATTTGATGGATTTCATTTGAAGTGAGCTTGATTGCCCAGTTTATCGAATAATATTAGCATTAGGGAATAAACCGATTGATATGAAAAGTTTCTCACCAAATGGCTTTCACATAATTTCTGGAATGATAAATAATATGCATTCTGCAGTCTGCATTGCCTCAGTGATTGTGGAGTGCCAGTGTTGTTTAATGAATTATTTTCTTGATTGTGATGATTGTTCACTATGTTATTAAAACAACGTATTCTTGTATGAAGAATCTCACATGGCCAACTTTTGTTTCTGAGATGCAACAAACAACAAAGTAATTTTGCACATGTTGGGTGGTTCTTGAGATTGATTTCAATTACTGTCATAGATGTTGTCCATCATATATGAGTAATTGGTTCTATATTAAGACAACCCTGTTTTGTCATGTAACACTTAGGATGCCATGCTGAAATGGAACTGAAAATGCTGTTAATGTAAAAACTTTCAAAAGAGAGCTTGTCATAGGGCATAATTGAAGTAGCTGTTGGATGGCACCGGCATTGTCTTTGATATTCTTGAACATTATCTTGGGAATGATGTGTTTACTTTTGATCACAGCTAGCAGTGGAGTATGAGAGTAATGCAATGATTGTCAAGGTTGACACAGATGATGAATATGAATTTGCACGTGACATGCAGGTCATTTTTTCTTTATTTTGCTTATTTCTTTACATTTTACCCCTTGATGACTGTTCATTGCATCTAAATTTGTTAATAAAAAGGAAAGGGGAACTTTGCTGCATGATTATCCAAACTGATTCAGTCATTTACATTTTCTGACTTGGGAGAAACCGTTGAACTTTAAGTTATTTGAATTTGTAGAAGAAAACTTTTCTTGGACAATTGGTTGAAATTCCTACCATTCTCCTGTCTTTAGACTATTTGATGTATCACTACATATATTAGTTTGACTGACTGCTAATTTTATGAGCCACTATTCGTATTCATATTGCATGGGAAATTAATATTTCCGTAACAAATGAAGTCATGGCTAAAATTTTGCAGCATGTCACTAGAATGAACATTCAAAATCTTTCGATTTCAGGTTCGAGGGCTTCCAACGCTATTCTTCATCAGTCCAGATCCAAGCAAAGATGCAATCCGAACTGAAGGGCTCATCCCAATACAAATGATGAGAGACATCATCAATAATGAGATGTGAAAGCATAACAGAAATACTTTTCTACTAGTTGAAGGTAAGACACACCGCCCCATGATAGTGTATTTTAAAATTTGTTTTACCATTGTGTGGGAAGATACTGCTGCCAAGTCAGCAATTTTGTAGTTCATATGTGAATAGATGGGAAAGTGAAAATATTTGTGATTGAACAGCTCAATTTTCCCCGTCATTCGTAGATCAATTGGACATCATATGGAACTGACTTCCAAGTAAAATTAACTTCTAATCTGTTCTATTGTTAATGTCATTTAATTTTGTATCTCATCCTTCTGTGTTTTGAAAGTGGGTAAATGCATCAGTTAAATGAAATCGTAGTTCCGGTTTCGGACCTATTTCAATTTGCACTTTGAACTACTCTTACAATCAGTTATTTAGTAAACCTACCTATTAGGCATTATTCCATCCACACACCCCCGGAAACAATAGTATCCGAACCAAGTCACGACTCAATGGTCCTATGGCATGTCATCTGGTCACGTCATACGTCGCGCTGCAAATAATGTCTTGCAGTAGGGGTACAATACTTATCTCTTGACAGGTGTATTCCATTGCTTGCACCATCTTTGGTGCTTTAGCAACCCATCATCAGCAGATAAAATTGGCTCTCTTTTGCTGAATTAACAACCGGAAGGTCTCAAAAGATAAGGTGGAATAATGGCCAACTAAATAGTGTTTTTAGGGATGATCATCGGCGCACTTGTCCTCACATCCATCAAATAAAAGTTGATGAGGTTCATTTTTGGCGGTATTGTAAAAGTGAATGTATTAGCATGATATTTTATCCGATGGAACATACCATCTCATCCAACAACCAACGCAAATATCTGTCTCATCCAACACAAATGGGGCACTGACAAATACAATTTTCAAATTGTTGGAAATGACATGAATTGCACAATAGATTTTTTTTTTTTTTTTTTTCCTTCTTTTCTTGTCCCCTTGTTTCATTTGGAGAAGAGGTTTGAATTTGACACCTCAATTTTATCGAAAAATATATTCACCAATTAGTCTATGTCTACAATCATAAAGGTGGGGGAGCTTGTTATTTTTGGCTTCTCCGGGTGTCAAACCATGCCAAAGGCATAGGACAGCTGGTGCTTAAAGCAACGGTGCCAGCTGCCATTGACGAGAAGAAATTTGAATTTGGCACCTCAATTTTATCGAAAAATATATTTATCAATTAGTTTATGTCTACAATCACATTTGTACACTATGATATGATAGAAAAGCTTGGGCCAAAGCATATGTAAGCAGACCAGTCCATTCAAGTAATTGCTATGACCCAAGGCCCATCACATCTTGAACACTTGAAGGCATGCATTTTCAATAGCTTCAAGCATGTAATTCTCCTTTTCATCACTATTTTTATTAAATACACATAAGAGAGATAATTGAGACAATCGATATGGCAAAATAAGTTCCTCCAAGTTATATGCCCTCAGACCTACACCTTTAAAACAAGTGTTAAATACAGTAGCACCTAAAAAATATTTATAAGTTTTTTTTTTACCATAATAGAGTTCTCTCTCTCTCTCTCCTTTTTTTTTTATAATGTTAGTTTAAAACACAGTAAGATTGAAACTAGCATTAAAAAAAAATAAAGAACTGAGGTATTTATACCACTAGATAATTTGTGAGTAACAGACAAAATAAGTTGTTAACTAATAAATAGTTCATTTGCAAACAAAACTAAGTGTTAGAACATGAACAAATGATAATGGTTCTCTTTTTTCGCTTTTCTAAATTTAACTTTTTGTTTTTCTTAATTTAAAAATTCTCACTTCTTTTTAATGCTATTTATTGAACATTTTCTCTTTTTATTTTCATAATTTCAAAATCTCACTTTTTTTTTTTTAATACACATAGTTTCTATAATCAGTACATTTAAATTGTTACTACTATTAATTTTAACTATTCATTATATTATCTATTCTAAAAATATTTTTCTCTCCTACATAATTTAAAGAGTTATTATCATTTTTTTCTTAATAAATTACCATTATTTCTCCTTTAAATTTAAGAAATATCATTTTTTTTTACTTGAATTAATACTATTTCAAGAGATATTTTGATTTCATTAAAATTATTTATCAATTGTTTAAAAATAATAAATATTTGAGATTAATAATACTGATAATTTAAAAATTAATTATGATGGTAATGATACTAAAATGAATATATATATACATACATATATATATATATATAACCTGAAGCATATAATACGTTTTTTTTATTGGGTAAAAGCTGTTTGGAACATTCCTAATATATATATATATATATATATTTATATATATATATTATTTTAAATGTGGAACATTCCATTTTTTTTTCTTATCTAAAAAATTTTAAATGTCCCAAATCAAATTTATTTTCTAAAATATATATATCGAAAGTTTTTTTGGTACTGATTATTATTGAAAAACAAATGGTGTTACAACAAGACAAATTAATTTAAATTAAACAGTAGTTACTTTTTAAGAACATGCAGGAATCCAATTTATGACCTAACATGCACTGTTCTATCTCCTTTTCATCATTCATGAAGACCCTGTTCATTTTCAAATTCATCAACAACTTCAATAAATAAAAGTTTTTTTCTTTACTTTTTTTTTTTAAACTATAAAAAGACAATATATGAACACGTCTTCTCTACTCGAATGATTGAGTACGTACCTTAACCCTGAAAGAGATGAAAATTCAAATCTCAACCTTATCTTTAAAAAAATAAGGGGTGATAGTAAATCTCCTCTTAACGGAAGTTGCTCTTATATGAGTTGTGAAAATAATCATCCAAATTGTATTATTAGTGATTTATTTTAGTCTGTAAAAAAAGAAAAACTAAAAACAGAGAAGATACGAGAGAGATAGAAATGAAGAAAGATATCATTTGTGACCGATTCCTACACGTTAGAAAAATATCTCATCATCAATGAATGGCAAAAATGCCACCAAAAATGTGTACATCTCATAAAACGACGTTGTCCGGCGTCGTTTCGGCTGGAGAGAAAGCCAGGAACAGTAGGGCCGCCATGAGTCCTACCGGGAACAACAGCAGCAGCAGCGGCGGTGGTGGCAGCGGCGGCAGTACCAGCGGCAGCACCACCATAGACGCCGCCACCACTGCCAGCACCACCATGCTCACCGTCCCGAAACACTTCGCCATTCTCCTCCTCTCACGCTCTTCTTCTTCTCCTTCGTCAGATCTCTGATCATTTCTCGCCGCTGATTTCGCCGGAATCGCAGAATGCTCTCTGCAAAGTGAAATTCGATGGTTGTATACTAGTAGTTGAGTTGGTGTCTGTTTGCGACATTTATAGAAGGGTGCAGCGACATCTCAGCCGTTGATTTTTGAATCTTCATTTGGTGGGACCACAACTTGCTATATATATATATATATATATATATATATATATTTGGTTTTTTTATTTTCTCAAAACCGAGATACATTTGTAATGGATTTTGTTAAGCTTAGACACTACTTGCCCGGTTTACACCCATAAGTATTCTTTTTTTATGTTTTTTGAAAGAGAGATAAGTATCCTTACACTAGGAGGAGAAAATCGTTCACACACATGATAATACATCTAGATATTTGTGTACATTTATATTGAATAAAATTAGGTAACTAGTAATTGACCATGGTGTAGATCACTGGTGGTGCCATTGGCACAACTAGCCTATGAAGACTTTGGCCCATGTGGAACAATATGTCCATGGTTCGATCTATATCTTGAGTCTTTACATTAAAGGATTATCTTTTTACGCGATGTGGGTCTTCTCCCTACTTCTAGAAGCTTCAGTTTCGAATCATACTTCAGTGACCTTGATCAAGAGTATATAGTAAAATTATAAGGCATATAATATACTCGTAATATGTGTAATAAAAAAAAAAAAATGTGCATGGTAGGTTGTCATCCTTGTCTTGCTTCTACTAGCAAGTTTAAGATTCAAATACTTAGGGCCACATTTGTGGTAATTTTCCCTTTACTATTTCTGAGATGTTCTCCGCTCTTTGTAGGTTAACCTCTTTCATTTCTAAAAGCTGATCTTCGATCCCTGATCCCCGCCACAACGTCCATCGCTATTGGTCTCGATTGTATCCTGGGTCGGTCCTAATCATAAAAAAAATTAAAAGGATGACTAGCAATTATTTCTATAAATGAATAATTCTTACACAATCACATGACTCATTTGTTCAATAATATTAGCTATCATAGCTTGAGTTTCAAAAAATTGGATAATGGTATGAATCATACGAAAGTTGACATGCCTTAGTTTCTTCGCAGTCGTTTTTTTTTAGAAAAAAAAATAATAATAACATTCAATGTGTTTGGACCAATTAAGTTGTTATTATTATTATTATTATTATTATTATTATTATTATATTGTTTAGTGGTTAAATAATTAAAAAAAAAAAAAACCTTAATATCATCACGTCCAACAGCTAATTATGTTCACTTTTTTCTTTTTATTTTCGTTGTTAAAAATACAAAAAACCAATTTTTACACAATTATTCATCATACCTTGATCATGAACTTTTTCTCAATACATACAAAAATGGTTTAGGATTTGTAAGATAATTTATTTGTAGTTGTTTGTATCATATCAAATAAAATATATAGTTGCTAATAATGGAATGGTATAGTTGTCAAATTGCTTGTTTTTAAATAATTTTATTTTAATTAAAAAGACACAACATTATATTCAAAATTATTAAGTTTTAACCATTACATTCAAAATGTCATTTAGGTTTCAAGTTTTACTCACTATTTAATTATTTAGTAAAATTCAAAATTATTAAGTTTTTTTTTAAAAAAAAAAAAAATCCAATCCCTTAGTTTCTCACACTCATATTTTGCCACTATATCATGATGCATGGGTTAGACTGGAGATATATAGTTTATCTGAATTTACTATGTAAGTAAGTAGAAAGGTCTTCTTAATTTTGTGTTATAACAATGGCATGGTGGTTACATTTTATTAAAAAAAGTAAAAAAAAAAAAAACTAAACTAATACAGATTGAAAATTTATCGAGACATAACAAGATGAGTAACAACAATCAAATATACTATGGAATGCAACTTCACTATATAGAAGAGCTCTTCCCACACTTTATGATCTAGGGGATGAAGGTGGGATCTAAACTGATCTCCTAATTTAAAAATATATATCAATTTAAAAATATAACATAAGAAATTGAAAATTTATCACTATTTCACCATTGCATGATGAGACTGGAGATGCACAATGCATACCACCTGTTCTCAAACCTTTGCACGTGAGCCCGACGGTCCCTCTTCAATTTGCATTATAATCAACAATATAGTAATTAGAGTCATTCTATGTTTAACAAGTGAAATAAAAATGGTAGCTTAAGTAGTGCCTTGTTGGTTGAGGCATTGCCTCTCCTTCCTTTGACAGAGACAAATGTTCTACACTCGATGCTCCCCTCTTGGACTAAAAAAATTGTGGGTTTTCTTGTCTTTATGTGAATCACTTTCTCACGTATGTATGAATTGATCTCTCTCATAAAGGAGCTATTTTCTGAACTGTGTCATCAATGTCTTATCTCGTTCGATCCCTGATTATTTTCTAGGTAATCTTAAATATATGTAAAAAATAATAATAAATAAATAAAATGTACTATGTTTCGAATAAAATTACAAGTTGAAATTTAAATTTGCTCAACAATAACAACTAACAATAAGAAAGGTGTATTTCAACTTTTATTATTATAACGAGGGAATTGGATTTGGAGTGAGGGTCCGAATCAAATAGAATCAGAGCGACAGATCCCGATATATATTCAGACCCGATACGTTTGGAGAAAGGTGCGTTAATTAAATTAGTGCATTGCGTGTTTTAATCATTATTATTATTTTTTGTTTATCATAAATTGATTAGACAATTAGATTACCTATTAAAATAGTGACCAACATGTGTTGTCGTTTTGTCTCTTCCTAGATTTCTGCTCAAGCTTCCCTTTCCAATGAATCAATCTCAATCAAAGTTGGCTACATCTAATAAATTTATGATATTATTAATGATAACGTTACAGCTGTGGCTAGCTACCCTAACTTTTGTTTTATTAATGTTGTAAAGAGTGAAATTGAGCTGTTGTAAAGTCATCATCTTTCATTTTTTTTTTTTAATTTTTTGTTGTCATCTGTTATTTTTGTTTCATAAAATGTACAGTCAATTCAGATTTGACAGAAAAATACACTTTTCCAACCATGATTTTGTGATATAAATTAATGAGACAGGATCGAGGGACACAAGTTTTGACACAAATTTTGACACAATTTATTGACCATTGGATGAGGAAGATTTTAATGGTTTAGATTTATTCACACCACTACATACAACTTTATTTTACACTCTACATAAATGTTTTCTCTTACCTCTCTCTTCATTATTACAATATCTCTCCTCTTTCCCATTAATATTAAAATCTCAATATTTAAATTATTTTTTTCTCACCCAATCCAATTATATTTAAAAACCCATCAAGAAAATTAAAAAAAAAAAGCTACAATTGTTTTTTTTTTTAACTTGATAAATTTATTATTTAAATGATAATTTATTTTTTAAAATAGTTTAAACCAAACAATCTTTAGTAAGAAAAACTTTTTGGTTAAGTGTTTTGTGTTTTTGAAAAATAAAATCTATTTTACTTATTTTGGTTAGAAATTGTTTTTGAAATAATATTTTTTTTTTTTAGTGATAGTAAAAATTTTCTTACTAAAAATTGTTTGGTTTAAACTATTTTAAAAAATAAATCATCATTTAAATAATAAATTTATCAAGTTAAACAAAAAAAAAAAACAATTGCTGCTTTTTTTTTTTAATTTTCTTGATGAGTTTTTAAATATAATTGGATTGGGTGAGAAAAAAATAATTTAAATATTGGGATTTTAATATTAATGGGAGAGATGAAAGATAGTGTAATAATAAAGAGAGATGAGAGAGATGGTGTAATAATGAAGAGAGATGAGAGAGTTAATGTAATAATGAAGAGAGAGGAGAGAGCTAATGTAATAATGAAGAGAGATAGGAGATAAAATATTTATATAGAGTGTAAAATGGAGTTATATGTAGTGGTGTGAGTAAATCTAAACCATTAAAACCCTCTTCATCCAATGGTCAATAAAATTGTGTCAAAATTTGTGTCAAAACTTGTGTCCTCCGATCCTGCCCCTAAATTAATAATAATAATAATTGTTAAGACATCTTATTTCGTTCAATTGATATAAATTCTTATTACGATAGTTTGATATAATAAACAACTTACATCATCAATTCTATATTTTAGTTGCTTTTCTAGTAAATATTTTTATAAATATTATTATGCCAAATTATACTAGACCTTTTTCCCTTTTTTGGTAAAATATATAGTATTATTATCAATAGATTATAAATATGTTTGTGGTTATTCTATTATTAAATGAAATCATACGTATATAGGTCATAACTTCATGAAATTATTAGTTTTTGATTTTATAAATTTAATTTATTTACAAGAATCAATTATCTACTTTAAGAGAAAATCATACATATATAGGTCATTTATAAATTGATTAACTTTTATTATGCTTTTTCAATTATTATAATTTGAGAATTTAAGGAAGTGATATGCCTGATCAATCCTCAACTTCATTATGTGTAAAATACTTACAACTAAATCAATCTCCTTTTGTCCGTTCTGATTATAATTTAGTAGATCAGATGGTATTATAGATTAAAAAACCAAGTGTACATATTAAAATTAATTATTAGAATCATGAATTCATTCTAATCCAACTTGCTTAAATTTAAATTAAAGATTTCATGGACTAACTAATTATATTCAACAATGAAATTTGTTAACCAACTCCCTACTAATAATTCATCTCATAATTATCTCCAAGTTGTACATTGTATTTTTGATACTATAATTGTTTTCTTGTCTTATAAGCAATATTATTAGCTGCACCATTACTGCACCATAATGGTTACTTTTCATTGTTCAAAGCGTTGGGATGACATCATAGCAGTATTATAACTAAAGTTTGGCTCATTTTAATTATTTTGTCAGAATACTTAAAGATCTACAAAGATGATTGACCTTCTTTTTAGCTCCACTTATAGTCTATAGATAAGTGTTTTTTTTTTTTTTTTTTGTCCTTCTTGAAGAGGTTTTCATTTGTAAAATTTCAAAATAAAATTACAATTAGTATCACTTTTGAAAATATTACAACCATTTTTTTTATACAAATAATATTACAACTTTTTCAAATATGCCATTTTTATACATAATAGGGTTTTGTTGTGTTCATTTCATTAAACTAACTTTAATACATGTATAATCTCACGTCACATGTCAACTTCAAGTTTTAAATATTATAGTTTAACTCTTTTCAATCAAATTAAATTTTTGGGTCTGATGATAACTAATATAGTATCAGAACTTGAAGGTCTCTTATTCAAACTATTTCTCCTTTATTTATCTCGAATTCCTATTACACATGTCATAATAGTAAATGACGTTTAGTATGTGTTCAATATCTGTCATTTATCTATGTTATGGACTTTTTTCTATCAGTTTAAGTTTTTGGGTTTGATGATAATTAATATACAAGATTATGTTTATGTTAAAAATGTACAATAGAAGTTACTACACTGTAATATCACATATAAATTTAAATTATTACATAAATTTTATATTTAAACTAACACATTTTATAAATATGATCAACATGTATATATATATATATATATTTCTGTGAAATATGATCGACATGTATTCTATCACAAAATTGTAACAAAATTCATAGACGAATCACAAAAATAGCAAATAGAATATTCATCATGCCAACTCAAAAACCACAATCTTTCTTGGTTGCTTGCTAACAAAAACAGAACCAACCCAACACTCGAGAAGCTATTGATACAAGTTAACATAAATAATTATTGAATAAACAAAGTAGCTAGCTAGATATAAAAGATGCTCTCTCTCTCAAAATCCAAGAATGCATGCTGGGAGAGGAATGGCCAAAAGTAAAACAATTAAAGAATATGATCTCTTGGAAACATAATTGAATTGGAGTCATCTCAGTCTCAGTCCCAGTTCAATGCATGAAACAATAAAATGTCAAAAAAGTACATATTTTTCAATTTTCATTTCACTCTGACAACAACCAAGTACCAGAAGAAAGATCAAGAAATCAATCTTTTCTCTTAACAAAGAATATGAGCAAGTTGGTGCTCATTCCACTTGATGGTTTGGTAAATCATATCAAACAATACAATGTATCTGCACTAAGCTACTTGACCTATTCCACGAGCCCATCTCTTTTTTCAATACACACATCGCACACGTACCTACTACTATTTACTAATACTATAGTGGGTCTATTATTAGCAATTATAATCACACTGGTTGGCTTTGCTTTTGGAGGATGTGTTGGGGTTGAGAAGTCCTAACAAGTCCCAAGGGGGGATTCATTTTTTGGTTTGGTTCTTAAAGATTGGACATTGGAGTTTTCTTTGACTTCAAGTGGAATATTTTATTTTATTTTATTTTTATTATTGACATCATATTTGGATATCATTGAGATTAATTACGATCAAATTACGAAATATAGTTTAAATCTTTATTTTTAAAAATGGAGAAGAATAACATATATAATGAAAAAAAATTGATCTACATATTAAGTGAGAGGAGATATACTTGAACCCAATATTTTAAAATCATGACTTAAACGAGGGGCTGCTTTTAACACAGCAACACCCCTGCTCTACGCAAGCGGATTATTTTAATATGTGTGGGACATATTGAAGCAAGTATCACATCCATTAACTTTTCAAATTTGGTCTGTTATGTAATAGTTTACGTTTTAGGTTCAAATGGTTACTAATTACACTGATTGTTGATGTGATGCAACCTTATTTAACGACATTTTTTAATTGTGAAATGTGAGAGAAACAACACTGTATAAGGACAAATGAGATTTTGATAAATGAAAATGAGAGAGAACTAAAATTAGATAACGATTATCTCAAAAAAAAAAAACAACAAAGAGAAAATGACAAGTTAGATTAAACACAAAAGAATGACTTAAATGATATAAGTTTTTGTTAGAAGAAATTTTGAATGAGATGTATAATCATCTAATGAAATATTATTGTATATAATTTTATATTATAAAAATTTAATTTTTCAGTAAATAAATGTACGAAAATTGTGATATATGTTTCTAATTATATGTTGTACTTTTAGACAAATGTTTATCCAGCATGTAAGTTATTATTTTTGTATTGAAACATAATATGGGAAGATATCCAAAAAATTACTCCTTACATCCTTTTACTCATTATATATAATATTAAGATTTAAAATTTTTATTTCTTTTCTTTATCCATTCTTTGAACTATAAAAATTAACTCTAAACAAATTTTTATATAATTTATTAAATTTACATTTATGAAAACTCTTTCATTTTCCTGCTTTTCTCTTCTTTTTATTTTTAATCTTTTTTCTCCAATCCATCATCTTCTGTTGTTCTTTCTTTCTTTTTTCTTTTTTGGTTCAGTCTCCTCCTTCATTGGTTTCTTTCTTTTTCATCAATAGCTTCAAAATATATTAGTCAAAAAATAAAACAAAACAAAAAGAACAAATTACTATTCTTTACACTTGCTTACTCATGTGAATTTAGAATTTTTTGTGTAACAATGGTTAACTAAAGACCTAGATCTGATTTTATTATTATTATTATTACTATCATTAGATAAAAATATGTTTATCTATGAATGATTAAGATATGTTTTTTCCAAACATCCTATTTATAAAATCTGATGAAAAAAACCCTGAAAAATGTCATTAAACATAATTTAATGATAACATCAACAATAATCATTAAACATAATTAAAACATACCTTTGATTCTATAGGAGGATCGAAATAACAATACCATAGGTCGGATAACAATCACTGAACGGAAAGTTACCTCTTGTCATAGTGTAAGAACCTAATTGAGAGTATCTGTATGTATGTATCATTATTATTATTATTATTATTATCATCATTATTTGTGCTTCTTATGCATAAAGAAAAAAAAAAGAACGTTGTTTTTCAATCATGAGATATCATATATTATTCATATGTATCCTAGATTTAATTTAAAATCTTCATAAGCACAAATAAACAGAATCTCTCTTTTAATAACTAAAGAAGTTATACTTGGCTTCAACAATTTTATATATTCACAATTGTAATCATAACTTTGATCATAATAGGTCAACCAATGAATACATTATTTTGATGGAAAAATTATCGAAACTTCCCATAGGACTTTCGTGCTTTGGTCCACAAAGATAATTGTCATCATAGACATATCACATCAGTCGAATTATTTTGACTATAGAAATAAAGGCACTAACAATTATCTTGTGACTTCAGGACAAAGTCATTAGTCTTTAAGAGTACGGTTTGGAGTTTTACAACTCTAATAGAACTTATACAACAATAGAAGCAAAGATTTATTCTCTCATTTTTCATATTGGTCACTTAAGCATACATAGTATGATTTATGTGTTACAGTCAATTTCATTCTAAACTAAGAATGCTTATATCTAATAATTATTTCACTATACTGATCTAAGTCCAAACGCAGTCAGAGCGTTCAATCTAACTTCTTAATTACTCACTTTTCAGAGCACCATATTAAGATCTCGCATATGGCTTAATCACTTTTCAATGATAGTAGGGTAATGTCATTGATTTGTTTTCATAGTTTATATAGAGAAAACCTCGTCTTAACCAAGTCAAGACGACAAAATCATAAATTTGAGCTATAAGAAAATTATATCACTTATAATTTTCAATGATATATTTGTCTTATCTTAGCTTGTTATCTCAACAACTAAGATGACAACACATGTAAGAATGCTAGTCTCTACCTTACGACATATGTTTAATAGATTCTCATATGAAATATGTATGTTAGTTTAAAATTGAAAGCTAAAAAACAAATTGATATTTACATTCATAAATGAAAGAATAAATTAGTTCAAACAATTCAATATATACGCATACAACATTATAATCTACGCAATTTTAAGAATTTAGCATGTGACTTATATACATTTCTTGTCATTACTTTAGTGAACGAGTTTGCAATGATCATGTGTGTAGAAATATATTGAATTTTCACTTCTTTCTTTATTATAATATCTCTCACAAAATTATATTTCGTCTTTATATGTTTGGATT
This sequence comes from Nephelium lappaceum, assembly GCA_021234005.1. Classification (NCBI taxonomy): domain Eukaryota; kingdom Viridiplantae; phylum Streptophyta; class Magnoliopsida; order Sapindales; family Sapindaceae; genus Nephelium; species Nephelium lappaceum. The sequence continues at coordinate 14,486,938 of CM038004.1, forward strand.
TATTGTGATACTTAAAATTTTTCGTATAGGCAATGGTTGCTTAATTATGACAATTGATAGTTACTGGTTTCCCTACACCTGTAACAATCTTAAGATCTTTCAAAAATCTCTTAAGTCAAATTGTTTCTTGTATTGTCATTGAACATGTCACAAATTCAACTTCCATTATTTACAGAGCTATGCATTTCTTACTATACTATGAAATAGCATATTGACTGAACGAAAATGCATAACCCAAGGTGGATTTATGTTCATCTCAATCACCTCCTTAATCGGCATCATGATAACCAATTAAATGAATATCACCTTCTTGATAACAAAAGGAGCAATCAACAATACTCTTGAGATATGTCAAAATTCTCTTGACAATAATCCAATATTTTTGTCTAGAATTTGAAAGATATCTGCTTGCAAGCCCAACAATAATCCAATGTTTTTTATTCGGCTTCGTTTTCGAAGTAGCCCTTTATTTTTTATTGTTGTGAGGATTTGCTCCCTTGTTGTGTTGAGTGAGGTGTATTCTCTTTAGGGCATATTCTCTTTGGGGTGTTAGCCACAAGACATTATTTCTGGCTAGTGGCATAATTATGTGAGCTAATGGTGTGAGCTCTGGTTATTCTAGCCTCCTTAGACAGTTCCTCTTGTGGACCTCTTGGATAATGCTTTTAGCCTCTTGCAAGCCTTTCTCTCCATGCGTTCATTTTTGTTGGGGTATGGTTCTCCTGCCTTTTACCCTTATCCCTTGCCATTAGGGTTTCGACTATCTCGCCCTTAAGAATTCAACTATCTTTTACTACTTCTTGATGGAGTATTTCTCATTAGTTTGAACCTGCTTCATCGCTCTTACGTGTGCCTCTTTGTAGCTCATAGGATTACTTTCCTCGAATGAACTCCACAATTTTCAAACCCGTAGGTTTTTGCAAAAATTGACTAGGGTGTCTTGGGCGCCAAAATATTCTCATCTGCATTACTTGGTCGTGATACTTGGTCACATAGTCCTTCAAGGTTTCATTCTCTAATTGTTTGATGTACTATAGTGGCGGATCATTGAGTGGTAGATTCACCCCTTTGAACTGTGTGACAAGCTCTTTGGCGAGGGTACGAAAGAGTTTATGCTCTATGTTAATAGACACTTAAACCAATCTTATGCCGATCCTTCAAGAATAATAAGGAACAGTTGACACATGATATTGTCCAACACCTCTGGATGAACATTTGCTCACGAAAGATTTTTACATGTGCTACAAGATCCGTTTGTCTTTTGTATCGCTCTAATTGAGACATCTTAAACCCCCTTAGCAGGTTTGTCATCCTTGTGTGCTTAGCTAAGGGCCGATCAAAAACTCTTAAGGGATTTGGCTCGTTTGCCTCGTTCTTGCTCTTCCACAGCTTGACTATTTCCTTTTTTAGCTCTTGAAACACATTTTCTACTTGCACGACCTATTGTTGCTCAAGTGTTCATATGGCACAAACTGGCTCCTTCAGATGCCTTCAGACTTAATCTCTCTCATTTCTTGTGGCATTTCCTGGCTTTCCACACATCGCCATTCCTTTGGTTCTTCATTTCACCTGTGTTTGAGCAATTGGTTTTCACTTGGATTGTTTTTCACACCCTTTGAGAAAGGTTTGTTGTTTCTTGCTCATCTCGAGTCTTCTTGTCAAGCATGTTATGTGTTGGTTCGCTTTGTGTTAGCCTTCCTTGTTTTCATGTTGAGGGGGGCCACATAAGGGTCATAGGGGTCACCTAGTCTCATAGCTTTTGTTGCCCCTCTGCAACATTCTTTATTTGCTTAGCAACGGTTTGCATTCCTTGCTCTAGCTCAATCACCCTCATGCATTCTCAGACTACCTCTTCCACATTGCACCCCTTTACTACTTTTGCCCTTGCTCTAGTAGTCTTGGCCCATTTCCTTGGGACCTTCAGATTTGGTACGGTTGAGCCTTTTTCCACTGGTATTTCTACGAGTCCTCCTATGCTAGGTCTCATTCAATCTGTCACTTTTCTTTTGCTTCTCGCTTAACTTGTATCATTTTTTGGTATGTCATAACGTTTTCGTACCGATCCTTACAGACGATGCCAACTATTGATATATAAATTATCCACACAAAGTGCACCAACAATAAATGAAAGAATTACAATTGGAATTTGATGTCCCAAAAGGTAAGAAATATGAAATCTCCTATAGATAATTGAATTTATAAATAAGATACAATGTTAAGAAGGGGGAGGGGGGTGAACTCTATTGAAATCCCCTCGAATGTCTATAACCTCTCTCACAAAGGGGATTCTTTTCCTCGTTAGACCCTTTTCTCCTGTCAACTACATATGAAACAAGAATGATCAGGATGAAGCCCCTTTAACAAAACGATCGAAAGGACGGTGAGCTGTTAGGAACAAAGGAAAAACCTAGGCTACCCTATAATTGAGACCCCGGAACCCCTCCCTATGCTTGAGAGAACATCCCTTTTCAAATATATGTCTCCCTCAAGACGTTCTAAGGTTTGTATCTTTCTTACCCATCTCTTGAATAGTGGACGTCTTTATGTAAGTCTCTCTCATTTTTAGGGTTTGTCTTCTCTCACTTTCTCATGGTTAACTCTCCCTTTGCACCCCTTTGCTGATTCTCCCGCGTTATGTTGATTGATGTTCTGCTTGGTTAGATCACTTTCATCTTTTCTATGTCCCATACTCCTTTTTTGACCAGCTTAAATATAGTGGACATGCAACACCTTCTTTATCGCTACCCTTATTCTGTTCCACGTGGTGCGATCATCACCCCTCCTTTTCTCCACCTATTACCTAGCGCCTATTTCTTCTGTAGTGTGTCAATCTTAAGCCTGATCTTAGGCCTGTCTTCCTTGTTTTTTTTTTTTTTTATGTGAGGAGTGATGTGCTAATGCAATAAGGATCTTCTAACTTTTATTGAATCAGACTCCCTCTAACTCTTTTCCCGCTCCTTGTCTAGGGTAACATCATCCTTTCTCGTCCCTTTCTTACTAATTAAATGGGCTCGGGCTCGTGCTTTTCAAGGAACTCTCCCTAAGGGCTTGAATTGATCCTCAATCAATTCAATGTTGGGTCCAATTAAATTGATAAGGAGCCAATTTTTCCCCCAATAGAGATTAAAAGAGATAAAATAAATTAGTTTAAAATAAGAATTTTTTCCTATTTTTTAGCAATGATCGAATTTTGTCATTATCAAAACCAAATTCATTCACGAGACCAAGTCCAATTTTGGTCAAAGCACATCTCCAATAAATGAGAAAGATTTACTTTAAAAAATTGTAGAAAATATCAAGGATAATTTCAAGAAATACTTATAAAAGTTTATTCCAAAAAGAATATCTTTTTATTAATTTAGAAACTACATTTTCAATAAAAATATATGGATAAAAAATCCAAGATTTTCCGACAAGATAATGTTCAAAATATCCCCAAAGAAAAATAAAAAAATAAATAAATAAGTAAATGATTCACAGATCAAAAACAAAGTTAAATCAAGATAGAAAAAGCTTCCCTTTTTGCACATTGTCAACATCTAGGTCTGATACAATTCCGCTGCAACAAAAATCACTTTTCTATCGCAACAAAACACACATTCTATTGTAACGTCTAATAGTATTAAACCTAAGTTTGTTCAACCACTGTGATATAATGCGAATACATATGCACTTACAATTTGTATAAAATATTAAATATATTTTAAAGATAAATTTAATTTATTTTCTAAGATATTAAAATTTAATATTTTAAGTATTAATTATAAAATTAATATTATTTTTCAAAAAATTATATTTAGTTTAGGAAAATAATTTAAATATTTGTTGTTTTAAAAATAATTTAAGCATTATCTTTAAAAATTCAAAATATTTATTTTGTTATTAAATTTATTATATATTTTTAACCAAATTTAATTTGATTTAAAATATTTGAACAAATTTTACTTTTTTATAATAAATTTAAAATATTTTTATTTTATTGTATAAATTAAAACATACAATTATATTTCATCCATTTTCACACTACACCAAACTGATGAAATTACTATTTTTAATCCAATTCTATGTTGTACCAAACAAATCATATTATTATTTTATCTAATCTCATTCTATTCAATTTAGTCTCTTGCACCAAACACATTTTTACGACTTATGTTGACATCACGAATAACAACAACAACAATAATAATAAAGAACTAATAATATAATAATAATAAGGTTATCTTTTTGCAACTATATCTAAAAATATGGATAACATAGAGATCTATAGAAAACTGTGTGCTTGATTTTGGAGATTGAAAAGTTCAAAGGGGATTCTCCTTAATTTAGGTTTGGTGATGTCGTTGACGAAAGCAAATCAACATGGTTCTTGTAATATTGGAAATTGGAATTGGAGTTGGTTACCAGACCTCTTGGATTTCTCATTCAATTGAAATATGACTAAAACTTTAATACCAAAATGCTTCAACATACACATCTCATTTCCAAAATAAGGGAAATACAACTATTATGACATTCATCATCTAGAATCAACAATCTTCTCTCGGATGCTTTAAAAATAAATAAATAAATAACAACAACAACAACCATATGGAATCAAAATCTGATATAAATCATCAACAACAATTGTGTTAACACGTTAATTTTTTTAACTGAAAAAAAACACTTCTTTTTTTTTTAAATTACAAACATGACATAGGTCATTTCGGGTATTTTATTTTATCTGTTTTACATTTTACATAAATTATAAAGTAATTTGTAATACATTACTTAGCTTATAGAAGGGAGGCACAATGATAAAGATGTGGCTATTGATAGCCTCCTTTGTCCTCGCAATTTTTTTTTTTTTTTTGGTTTTCAGAGACTAGCCAGAAAATAATTAGAACCAAATAAGATAAAACATTGATAACACGATTTAGGAAGCGACTCTCATACGGAAGAAAGTAACTCACACACAGATGAGTTAATAGTCTACACATAAGGTGAGAGGGAAGCCTACAATTTTTTTACAAGGAACGGGTGTCGAATCTGTGACCTTACCAAGGTCACAGCTGGCAGTGTACTGTAACATTGTTAATTTATATTATTCAGACAATAATAATAGTAATTGTTTATTTGGGATATATTTAAAAGTAGAATAAGTTTAGTGTGAAAGAGCCAAATACCGAGCCCTTGAAGTCTAACATACAATGGATGTGAACATACAAACAATTGTGTTGATGAAGTTGAGGTAATTATGAACAACTCACTTACATTAATGATATTTTTAATTCAAATCATCTTTTCCTCTTCAGCTTTTGATTGTAACCATCGAAAAATCAATAGTAATAAAACTGTGGGGGTGTATATACAAATTATGAGGGGTGGTAAAGATCGCCACTCGCAGTGTAATCATCAACGTATACAAACAGCCCAGGACCAAAAATCAGCTAGAATCGGTTTTTATTTCGAGCAAATTACAATTTAGCTACCCAATTTTAAAATATTTAATACTACGCCATAAGCTGGAGAGAAATTACAGTCTTATATTCCTGCTTCCTGATACCTGCCTTGAAACTACATAAGGTGACCGAGTCCAATTAGTTCTAGTAATTGATGAATCAAAACGTTGTTCTTTAAGGCTTGTGGCTGTGTTGCTTGAAATGTGGAGACTAAATTGAGTATTCATGGCAAGTTTATAATGCCGAGTGTGTTTACTTACAAGAAATTTGAATGAGGGAACTTGTGATTACTTTGTTTACTACAAATAATTGAGAACCTAAATACCTAACCTTAATCCAAACAAAAAAAAAAAATTATGTTCTTACAAGAAAGAAAACCTAATTTTCCACTCCCCTAGGATGTGTCTATTAATTACAAATGAAAATGAAAAGAAATCAAATTTCATGAGAAAGGAAATTTGATTCATTGGGTAGAAGGAGGGAATTTAACTTAATTTTTGAGTTGAGGTGTGAAATGTACGTAAATTTATTTTTAACGGTTTATAGTACACATTGTATTGATAAATTAGTAAAATGTTCTCTTTCATTTTAAGATTCCCAATAAGTAAATGGACCCCTAAAGAATAAAGTTATCAATCCTAATTTCCTTTCTAATAGAACTTGATTCCTTGTCATTTTCATTCATGATTTCCCACCAAACATCTACAATAAATTTAAGTTATCACCAAAATCCAAAAGAGCTTTACGTGATAAACTTAACAAAACAAATGGTACCTCTGTCAAGAAAACAACAGAACAAATACTATGGGAAACAGAAAATCTTATTAAATGTTGATAAAATCCAAAATGCTGCTTAAAATGAAAAGGAAAAACTATGGTACAAAACCAGAGTTTAAAAACAGTCACATTTGAGGTATTTTTAGGCTCTGTCACGTATGACCATAAACCTAAATGAATTTTGTGTCTCGTAGACTGTCGAAACGACATATTATAAATCTAAATCCGACATTATTTACTTCACTAAGTTATCCAAGTTTCAGTAAACAATCTTGCAGAGAAGCTGGATGGAAGCGAGTGCAGCAAAAGATAGTATGCGACACTGCTTTGTTCAATACGTTCTCACTTCTACTTTCCGAAAAAATCTTCCATTGGTCCGTGTCTCACTACCAATGTGGTAAGACAATCAACAAAATAATACTATTTCTTTTTTTTTTACCTTTTCCATTAGTCCTTTTTTTCCTCTTATATTTCTCATTGATCCGTCTCATCACATCAGCAATGAAATGGACCCATGGAAGATTTTCTCCTACCTTTCAGATAAATAGTATACCAGCAACAAAAAATGAGGCAAAGATGCAATAGCATCGAAACTATGACTTGTATAAGCAATACCAACAAAAACATACCAACCATATATGATGCTTGATCATTTAATGTTTATCATGACTACAAACTATATACAAGAAAAATATACATACATACATACATATATATATATATATATATCACACACATAAAAGGAAACAAATATCCATAATTCACTCTTAATATCAAATTCATTTGGCAAAACTTGTTACTTAGATATTCAAGTAAAGTCCTACAGGTAGCACACAGCAGATGCCGGTGTATTGGCGACCCAGAAATATCGCCAACTTTCTTGTTTTCAAGAACGAATAAGAGCAAATGCTGAGAGAAGACAGAGTGAGGGCAACAAAAAACTAGCTAAACAAAACTCACATCATCATAATATTCAATTTGTACAAGATACATATAAAGGACCATATATATACCTCAGGAGCTTATCAACTACCGACAACAACTATGAGATACAATGGCCTACAGCTACATTTTTACCTGGCTGCTCTTGTATTTCCTATAATTAACAGTAAGGCAAGCCACTTCCGCCACCATGTGCTCTGTATCCATCTATATGTACTTCCATTTTATTAACAATAAATAAATTCCATCATTGCCGAGCTCACTGCATACAGTTTTGAGTAAAATCTGATTATGTGATGCAGTGGGATGGGCGAACCGACTTTTATTCAGCCAAGAGGCTGAAACCTCATGGATTCAGTAGTGAACTGAAAAAGCAATAACAGTCCATGAAGCACCGTTCAGCCAGATGAGCTTTCATCAAGCACAATGTCAGCCGGATCTCCAATCCATGGTCTACCTTCTCTCCACTGAAATTTAATCCTTAACTTTCCATTTGCATCGACACCAACCACGTGCCCCTTACTTGAATGAGTCTCCATTCCCCATCCCCATCGAGGAGCCACCAGCCCTTCTCTTATCCTTACTTTGTCACCAACCTTGAATGGCCTAACACGTTCCATTTCACTTGTTTTACAAAGCCACAATTTCTCCATAAAGCAAAATGCCACCAGTAATTCCCCTTCCTCCATCAGCCGATGCACCACTCCAATACTTGAATGGCTTACCTCTCCCAAATGATAAACTGGAGTTGCAACTGATGCCTTAACCCTAACCCAGCTCCCAATCTGGAGTTCCTCTTCCTCTACCAGCTCCACCTCTGCTGGATCAAGCATCCAAGTTTTAGAGCCTGCTGGAGTATATATTCTCAGCTTCCCATCACCATCAATTGCAGATATGGTGCCAATGCTAGCATGGCTATGACCTGACCACCCAAATCTTGGCTGCTTCACAGAGAGTTTAACCCTCACCCTTTGTCCAACCATGAGCCTCTCTGCTCTTTCAAGATGGAAAGGAGGCCCCACCCACCTTTCTTGCTCGCCACAAAATCCAACAAAGGTGCTTCCATCCCATTCATTTTCTTGGTAACCAATTCCTTGTACAACACCTATACTACCTGGCTCAATAGATTTCCAGTTACCGGCAATCTCTTTTAATCTCACCCACTCTCCAATTTCAAACATCAGCTCTATCTCAAGATCAGCAGGATCTCCTCTCCACAACCCTGGCAAACCAAAGAAAGCAATCCTTACTTCTCCATCAGCCTGAACAGTGGTAACAATGCCTCGCGAATCAGGCTGGGCCCCTCTCCAACCCCATCTTGGCTCAGTTAGTCCAGCACGAAAGCGGACATGTTGACCAACTTTAAAGGGCAGAACCTTTTCAACATCTGTGAAATGTGTACTCAACTTCCCTTTACGGAAACAGCAAGCCAACTCAAGATAACCAGTGTCTTGTACACTATGGACCACAGCTAAACAATCCTTCCCAATACTGTTCCAATCATAACTTGGTCTAGTGCCTAGGCTTGGTTTTGAACGCACCCAATCACCAACTTCGAATCCTGAAAGCCGTTCAGCATCTCCAGGAGAAACTCTCCACAAGCTATGCCTGCCAGTTACTCTTGCCTACACAAATAACCAAAGCAAAATTAATTGAAAGCAACTGACAAAAATAAAGGGCTTAATAACACACCAATTGTGGATTTACACATTTTTCTTCTAAATCAGCAGTCGTCAATTGCAGACCACCTCTTAATTAAATAAATATTGTTATCATCATTGCATCAAAAACTAAAACATGTTAACGATGTAAAGCTAAACTAGCTTGATTGTTGGACAAATACCTTTCTGGCAATGAGTTAATGTATTGCACAGAGAAATGAGAAATACATTACGAGTTCGAATGAACCATAGATAGATCTATTATGTGGTAGAAGAAATAGCATTCTATTAAGCATGCGGATTCCTTTAAAATGTTAGACTTCATATTACTCTTCAGCACCTCATTCTATTCCATCTCTCCCAATTAACTTTAGCTCAAGCTTTAAAGATTTACACAAGGAGACATTGCCCAGTTCTTTTGCTTGGTTAAGTAGAATTTATAAAATTTTTATGAATTTGATTTTAACATCTCAGAACAACAAATTTGTTATTTAAACATACAATAAAGAATTTTAGAAATGTTAAACAAATTCCTTTTGACACAATTCCAAAATGTTTAAATATCCGTGTTTATGACACATATAACTTTTAGATTGTGCTGTGTCTCTAATGCAATTTTAGGATTATATATTTAACACTTCAATATTTTTTTATCAAATGAATTTCTCTTTGAACTCTGGATATTAAATACTTTTGAGGATAGGAGCTAGATTCAATTACATCAATCACTCTGTATTTCAACCAAGCTATTCATTAATTCCGTTCCACCAATTAGATTCAATTTCTGGGCATGTGTGTGTGTGTGTGTAGAGGAAGGGGGAGTACTTACATTCAAAGCCCCATCCATGTCAATCCTCGCAATTTTTCCAACAGTGGCTGGAGTTTCATCAGACCATCCCAGACATGGCTGAATGACGGATGCCATCACATGAATCTCTTGCCCCACTTCAAAAGGAGGCACCTTTTCCATGTCAGTCACAGAGCAACTAAAAGACTTGCTCCTGAAGCAGAAAGCAACACCCATATCACCGTCCTCCTCCAAGCTATGAATTAGTCCAATGCTGTTCCGTGTAATGTCCTCCCAGCCATATTTTGGGGAGGAGACAGATGTTTTTACTGTTACCCAATCTCCAACCTGTCATGGTTGAAAAGATAAATTTACACAGGAGAACAATTAAAAGCCCCACCATAAAAATTTTAAACATTACATACGAGAAAAAATAAGGAACAGACAACTATTACCTTGAAATCCTCAACCTTTTCCATGTCAGACGGATCAGCCTGCCATGGAATCGGCCGATTTGGTATCTCAATTATGAGGAGACCATCATTTTCTATCTCAGTAATTCGTCCAACGCTATGATGGGTCTCACCACCCCAGGCATATCTAGGTTCTGCAACAGACCGCTTCACACATACTCGGTCACCTATCTGCAAAGTCAAACAATGTCTTTTAGCTTTCTTTTAACAAACAAAACTAAGTAAATGGAAAATATACTTTCAACAATATCCATGGGGCAAAAGGAGAAAAATTTTCCTTACCATGAAAGGGGCAACATGTTCCACCTCTTCAGGTTCACAACGCCATGGATTAGGAAGATAGCTCAATTCCACCAACAGACTACTATCTGGTCTGATACAGTACACTATACCAATGCTCCCTGGTGTTACAGATCCTAAACCATGCTTAGCTGTTGTAAGAGTTGGGCGAATACGAACCCAGTCCCCAACCTTGAATTCTTCAACTCTTTCCATCTCAGCAGGATCAGCCTTCCATCCTCTGGATGCTCCAGGAAACCCAACACGCAGGATACCATCATCATCAACACATAGTACTGTTCCAATGCTGTCACGAGATTGACCACGCCAACCAAACCTGAAAATACAACAAGATCAACCACGAATCATTTAATTATTAACAAGAATTGCAAAGATACAGTATCCTATATGGCACATCACCAGAAGCTCACAATTGACATATTTTCACATATTCAATACACATAAATGATGAAAATCTCCCAATTCTAAGTAATACTGCATTAGACATTCAAACCATCAGCAGCATTCAAAAGTTTTATTCGAAGCAGAAATCAGAAGAGAATATGAAAAAGCCAGAACGAAGGGATGGAGGAAAATCAACAATATTCACCAGTAAGCAAATCCATATACTAAGTGTAAGAAGCATAATGCACTCTGTAAAAATCTATTTTAACATCCAAGGGCCATGAAGAATGAAGACAACGTCAAAAGAACAATCACTATCAAGCATTGTATGCTTGAAAAATACAGGCCAAAATAAAGTTCTACTAAAGAAATTATGGCAAAAATGAAGTAATATTCAAATGTGAACAGTTTACAGCTGAATTCTTGGTTGTAAAGCTCATGCACAATATAACACATCCATTACCATAGAAAGAGCAAGTGCTGCTAGGATGAAATTTTTCCTGGTCAAATTAAAATAATTTAATTCCCCAAAAAACAAACCTGGGTCAGGTTGGAAGGATTGTATTACCAATAAAGAATGGGTAGAAAGTAAGAATAATGGGAAGGATCAGCTATACATCACCAGCTGATAATATAATGATTCCATAATCAAACAGGCATCAAATTAGAAGGTTCCACAAGCTAAGAACATTGATCTCGTGAAAAACGATCATATCAAATAGAGTTTGCATATCAAATAACGTTGAACATTCAGAAGTTCAGTTTTAATTGAATATAAAAAAAGCGGAAAGAAATTTCACAAAGCAGGTGGAGATTCAGGGTGACAGATACTTATTAAAAGAATTGAGTTCAGTTAACATACAAAATCAATTTGTGACCCACTTGGTATTATCCAAAAATCCTTTGAACACCACTATAAAGACCAAAGACAGACATCAGGAAACTTCCACTCAATTATGGAGGTCAAAACCAATTCGAGTGATTGAAAATTCCAACATCATTACTTGACCTTAACTAATTAAATTTCTAATTAAACATAAGAAATAGAAAACAACTTCTAGAAAGTAGATTATTTTGTATGATTGCAGCTTTCCAAACTTGATCAATTAACATAGATCACAATCCGTGGATTTAATATAGATCATAAGTAGAAAAAGCAATTAGAGTGAATGAAAAACCAGAACAGATAACACAAAATATTACTCTAATAGTAATTACTATACCCAAAAGCTTAAACTACTAGCAAAATGCACAACTATATTTAAGCACTCTAGCACACTCCACATTCCCAAACATAATAAATCCAAGCATTAAGTAACAATAGTGACACAAAGGGCTTGAACCCAAACACTTTTAAAAAAAAAAAAAACAGTCTAATATCATGTTAGTAATCATTAGAACCAAAAGCTTAATTTATTAAAAAATGACCCCAGTAATAATTTACACACTCTAACACTATGAAGTCACTTGCCTAAAATATTTCACTTATCATCTTTCCACTGATGAGTAATCAAGTTGCAAGAGTCCTAAATTACTAAAGTTAAAAATGTCAATATTTCCTTTTGTTATATGTTACACACATAGGACTGTCCCAGGAACCAACTTCATTGTATTATTCAAGTGCAAATCTAATGGGCATTTGTGCAATTCAAATAAGAGGTAATATCAAGGTAAGGGGTCCATCAAAAGCTCACAGACAATACAAACTAACTGAAAAACTTTACAAAAAAATCTAGAGATGCAAACCTTGGTTCTTTGACATCTGTTTTAAGTTGTACATGCTGTCCCCGGTCTAATGGAATTAACTTTAGAACTTCACTAGCAAGAACACGAGCTTCTCCAGAACAAAATGATACAAGGAGATTGTCTTTGTCGAGAACACTTTGCACAAAGCCAACACTTTTGTGTTTTGCACCTTGCCACCCATACGCAGGAGTCGTGACAGTTCTTTTGAACTTAACCCAATCCCCAATGTCGTATCTAGACAGAATTAAGAATACAAGAGTCATAACATATCTCTATCATAGACAGCTATGAACACAAATCCAAGTAAACAGAACAGGAAGTGCAATATATAAACACTGTCCTCACATGGTTGGAGAAAGATGAACACCCCTATTCATAAGTGCCTCCATCAGATCTTCAGAAATCCATTCCCGGGGAAGAGCCTCCAAATAGTCACGTAGTGTTCTACCACTGTCATCAAAAACACTTATATTAATAATATAACAAAACTCAATTTTACATCTTGAAGGAATGCTGGAACTTCTTGTGAACACATCAAACATTGTAAACATGATAAATCATGGATAATAATGACATAAAAGCTTTGACAATTCCACCCATGAGTGGTTAGAAAGAATGGTTAGACCTTGTGGTTTACTCTCTCAAGGTCTACGGTTTAAACCCTCATAGGCATCCACATGGTCAAAGACTATAGTTTACTGCTTCCAAAGATTGTAGGGTTTAGCGGGGGCTCCAATTTCGAACTTAAATTTACTAAGCAATTTCAAGAGATTTCTAGATTATCAAACAAAAAAAATTAAAAAAAAAGTTTCAACAATTCTAAAGCAAGCGATCACAAATAGGTTTGCTGAAACCGGAATTTTTATGCAAGTGAACATTGTGTCAAACATTATGGTTCAAATAATTCTAATTAAAACAACCACAAAAAAAGTGCAAAGGCCCTTCGGGCATTATCAAATGAGAATAAGATGGACAGTGTTTTGACTGACTAAACATCAGTCGTAAGGCATTACAGACACAAGTAAAATTGTCAGCCATGATCTAACATTTTAAGGTTTGTGTCTTTAAGCAAATATCTCCTTCACAACCCTAACAAATTCTCCAGATTTAAGGATATCAAAAGTCATAGGAAACTCAAACAAATAGCATCTCATCAAAATATGAGCCCAGTTCTTTTAGCTTCAAGCCTTCAACAGTATAAATAATTGTCAACATTATATTATATTACACTGATCAATAGTTCAATTCGATATCTAGAGTGTGATTGTTAATAAAAATAAGTTTGTTGAAAATTTGAAATATTCTAGGAAAGGGCATATGGGGCGAGCAATTTTAAACACATCATCTCAACATGATTATATGATTCTATTATTTTTTGTAATTTAAAATGATATACACAGAGAGGTGTAATTAATCTCGTTTTGGAATAATTTCTGACAAAAGAAATACTAATGTGCAGCAAATTTAAATTTTCAATACAAAGATTTCATATAATTAGCAATTTATGCAAAAATGTTCTAATGAAACAAAAAATTCCAAATTGTAAAACTTCAGAACAGAAATATAAAAAGATGAGAATCTCTTCAACAACGAAAATAAGAAAGAAGAAGAAGAAGAAGAATAGGACACAGTAAAATATACAATACTACTTGCCTGTGGTTTCTAACATCAACAGCAGCATCTGGGTTACAAAGCATAATAATGAGCCATTCAAGATTTTCCCGTATCATTTTTGCGGAATCTGCTGCTATATGGAAAGCATTATCACCTTCATCATCCTGATATGAGTCATATGACAAAAGAACTTTGTAATTGGATTGCAAAAATGAGAAACAGCTTGCGGTAAAAAGGAGACCAGATCATCTTGGTGATGCCAACATGTCTAACTCATAAACCCAGCTAGTTCAATCTTGAACTTGACCCAGTCCCAATGTCTAAAAACCAATTTCTTTCCTATCACACATTAAAGATGAGCTTTTAATCACACCTAAGGAAACCTTTTCACAAGCACAAACAAACCTTCACTAGTTTCTGTTCACAAACTTGTTCATGACTCATGCTTTTCAGCCAGCAACCAAGTTTCTAGCATTACAGAGCCTTGAATGTTCATATTGTATATAAGGCATCCAGGTATCAAAACTAATTTGGTATAGATGAAATTTGAAGGACTATCAACATCAAACATCTGCTTTGAATTCTCTGTATTGACAGAACCTTAAAAGAAATGGAATGAAACAAAACCTGCAAGTTACAATTTGCCCCAGAAGATAAAAGCAACCCAACACACAACTTTGCCCCTCTTGCCAATGCAACGTGAAGAGGTATCGTATTGTGCACATTCCGAATGTTCACATCCACTCCAGCATCAAGAATAATCTGTTTAACATGTTGCAAATAAAAAATGTATTAATTGAAAACTATAAAAAACACAGAAAGTTCCTAGGAGTTTCGTTTGTATGCATCAAATGTGCATAAGGCATAAGCCATCCAAGAAGAAATTATAAAGAACATTTCTAGCAGTAGGGATGCCATATAGCTTACTTTGACCAGCTCAACATCATTAGCCATAGCAGCAACATGCAAAGCTGTTCGCCCATGTTGGGGATCTTGGGCCGTTGGATACGCTCCTGCAGCAAGCAATATTCGCACCAATTCTCTCCCCTCTACAATGTATACCAATAAATGAAATGATATGATCAGATTGAACAGTCGACTGGCATTAAAAAAATTGTTAAGTCTTACAAAGCAACAGATATAATCTTTTTGATAGGAAACAAAAACTTTATTAATAAAAAGAAAGAAGTTACAACTATAAACCAGTAGTCCATCCATAAACACACAAACAACCTTGGATGTGATCATCAAATGAACAGACAGAATAACCTTCGAACAGTTGTTGAAGTATTGCAGTGCAACATATAGAATCAGTAACTGTTATTGAAGAAGAAACATTTTATGGGTGAGCGAAGACTTGAACTTAAAATCACAGCCATAAGTTATTGCTTGACATTGCCCACATTATTATTATTATTATTATTTTATAGAAAACAAAATTTTATTAAAAGACAAAGAAGTTATAAACGTAAACCAGAGATCCCCCAGCACAACAACCAAAAACTAAAACAAAAACTAAAAATTCACTAAAAAACAGCCTTCCAATCAAGAAAAATAAGAAATAAAGAATAGTCCCTAAAATCTTCACAATAAGATATTTAATGAAAAACTAAATAATACGCTTTATCCCCTAAACAATTCGTCTCCTCTTCAACTTCATCAAAGGTTCTCTTGTTTCTCTCTTTCCAAATAACCCATAAAATTGCAAAAACTCCACAATACTAGAGAATACCAGCTTTCTTTCCACCTTCGAGAATTTTAAAATGTTCCAAAAGAAAAGAACGGAAAGAATTAGGAGCAGCCCACATCAAGCCCACCAAAGAAAACAATCTTCTCCATAATTTACCAACCAAAGGACAATGAAGGAAGAGATGATCCAAGTTCTCCCCATAACTGTTGCACAAGACACTCCAAGAGGGAGAATGACAAGAATTAGGAAAACGCTTCTGAAGAACATCACAGAATTTAATTTCCCATGAGCAATAAGCCAAGCTAAAACCTTGACCTTGATTGGAACCTTTAACTTCTAAATTAGATTAGCCAAATCAAATCTTGAATGAGATTCATCCTGAATCAACCATTCAAAAAAAGACTTACAAAAGAACAAACCATTGGAGCTCAACTTCCAAATTCTTCGATCCTCCTTTCCTAGATTGAGAGAAACACCTTCAAGAGAAGAGATAAGAGATAAAAATTTTTCAATCTCTCTATCATTCAAATTTCTTCTAAAATCAAACGACCAATCTCTAGAAGTAGATGAACCGTCCGATCTAGTTGAAAGTGAAGCACTTTGAAAGGATGCAAGCTTATATAATCTTGGAAACTTCAAGCATAAAGGTAACGAATCTAACCAACAATCTTCCCAGAAACAAATCTTGGCACCATTTCCAACCACAAACCTCAAATTACTAGCAAAATCATTGAAGCCTTGCAAAATCTTGGCAACATTATTTTGGTTTACAGAAAGAAATTTTATTAATGAAGAAATGAGCAGAATACATAATATGGACAGGTAACACTATATAAAACAATCAAACAAACAAAATACAAGAAACATTAAATTCAATTGAGCCTTACTACAAATACATTATCATCTAAGTTACTAGAAATCTACAAATATGTATCATAACCACCAACAATGAGATCTAAAAACAAATAATCATTTTTCCCCAAATGTCCTTAGCATGGCAGCCATGAAATAAACTGTCTCAGATGTCAAACGCAAGCTGGCAGTACCATCTTCATGCAGTACATTTAAAAATGGGCAGCTTTTAGAGGAAGAAGTCTCAAGTCTTATTGAATTGTGCAAGGATGGTTACGTTTTAGGTAATCTGGAATAAGATAAAAAATAGATAAATAAATAAATAACCTGTGCGGATTCTAGAGGGAATGGTAAGCAGGGTTGGTCAGAAAAAGAAAATAGTTTTAGGCATCTCTTTGGGGTTCTTTTAGTGACATTGGAGTTCATAGACATTCCATTTATTTTTGTTCTCAACAACCGGGAGGCTGTTATGCTATGAATAAGGGCACTTTCGGAGTCACTCAGTTCTTTAGCGAAGAGACTTTGGTAATCAATTTCAGGGAACTGTTCTTCATATTTCCTCTTACACTGCATGCTTACGAAGCTACTCCATCAATTGTCTTTTTGTTCGTTTATATGGTAGTTTGGTCAATCATATAAAGACATTTTTTATCTTTCCTTTTCTTACACTGCATACTTGTGAAGCTGCTCCATCAATTTTTCTTTTCCCTTTATTTTATTTTTTTTTTTTTATTTGTGTGAACTGCTTTTCATGTCTCTGTAAACCTCTTAATCTTTTCTTTCCGTTTTTCAGAAAACCTTAAAGTCCTCAACAGTACGAGGAAAAACATTAAAGCAGACAAAACAAATTATAGGTGCAGGTATCAATCACAGTACACCTTGAACCCCCCTCATCTTCAACAGCACAAATTTCATTGTATCTTATCTATATATAAAAATAAAATAAAAATAAAAAAGGAAAGGGAAAAAAAGAATACGAAACAAGCATGTTGTCAATGGGACTTCACAAGCTTAGTAGTGATTAACATTATCAAAAAGTGACAATTAAAAAAGACCAGCCTCATTCCTACAAACATGAACAGTATTTAGAAGGAAAAACCAACAAAAAATTTTATTAAACCAAGTAAAGAAAACAATTTTGGACTTCTCTTTTGGGTTTACTTAACATCAGATTCTCAAAAAAAAAAACAAAAAAAAAAAAAAAAAAGAGATTCTGGTTGGCACTTTACCACTGTGGCATTGATAAAAAAGTTCAACATTCTTGAAGATTTTACTTCCACTTGAATATGACCAAATTGAGAGCTCGAGATATTAAGTGATTTCTAGAAGAAAAGGAGATATTTATAAATTTGATCATCTGATGTTACATGAATGAAAATAAGACAGCTTTAGCTCACCTCAATTTATTTTTCAAAGAGAAAATTTCTTGCAAGCAATCAAACACAATGTTGGACCCAAATATTGTCAAAAAGATATTTAGAAGAAAAAACTATTAGGCCCCAAAACCACAAAAGTAAAAACGAAAGAAAGAAAAAGCCTGCATGCAACCATTTATACATCAGTACTTGATACAAATTACTTCATAAATCAAAACAACAAAAGGAAAAGGAACAACTGAAAAACAGCTATAGCTAGCATGAAAAAGATGGAAGTCAGTATTTCGCATGCAGAGTAGCTTTTAGCCAAAATTTCATAATATGATATTTGCTTGTGTACACCAACTACCATCTTGCCAAACTCTGCAAAGGAAACATTTTATTTGGATTTGGAGGACACATCCCTACAACATTTTCTAGTTACCACGCTGATTATTTGACAGCACTAGAGACTCTTCCTCAGACAAATTTGTCAAGCATCAACTTTACTTATAAACATTAATTGCTTCCATAATTGGTATAATTAACAAAATTCATCAGAAATTAAAAGGTTCAGAAAAACAGTAATTGTTGCCTTTTGACCAAAAACTGTTTAACATCTTAAGATCAATTCAGTTCAAAAAGCTGTATCTGCAACAACTGTGAAAAAAAAAAAAAAAAAAAACAAAAAAACAAAAAAAACCAAAAAACAAAAGAAAAGAAAAAAAAACCAAAACAAAACATTTTCAACCACAAAAGTACCAAAATCAGCTGAAAATTATAAACAAATTCAATCATACTTAATATATATGCATTATTCTTACCAACTCCATGATCTTTCTTTACAGCAGCAGCCATGCAAAGTGCTGTGCCAACAGGGCTGGGAATGTCAATGGCATCAGCAATTTCTCTTGGAGATGCAACTTCAACCCACCTTTTAACAACTGTCACATTCCATGTTGCTACACACAAATGCAATGGCCTGTAACATAAAAAAATAAAAATAAGACGTGCAGCATTTACAGACAGAAAAACAAACAATAAAGAATAAGAAAGCAAGAAAGAAGCACCATAGAAATGCTTAACATATTGCAGTCCTACAGATTAACAAATGCAACAATATGTTCACATCACACTAACAAATAGCAAGGTAAGAAGATATATTAAAGTTTGGTGATGAGATTGGAACAACAGGAAAACCCTTTATATAATACAGTACATAAAACTCTTAAGGAGTGTTGACTGATGACATTAGAAACAGTTATATTTATAGGCTTACGAGTTTCTTCAGTATTCCACCAGTCAAAGTAAATTTTATCTTTTCATTGGCTTGCCCGAGCATCTTATCAACTTAGGTTGTCTTTTGAGGGTGTGATCAAATGTTTTGGTCTTTTTCTTAACAGTTGTTAACAAATCTAATATTTCAGCTTCGCTTACCCACCAACCTCATTGATTATTTTAAATGAAGTGACGAATTATACAGCTAAGTGAGCATTTCAAAACCATAAAACTTTTGATGCTATCCTCTCTTTAAGTCGTTGCCTTACTTTCCATTTTTAACAAAACCTTTCTATTCGAAGTGGGGGGAGGAAAAAAAAAGACTAACCAAAACCATGTGGTACCTATGCTTCTCATAAGCTTGGCAATACTCTTAATATTATGCTATATTAACTGCACATTGCTGCTTAAAGAGAATTCGACTTGAAATTAACAAATTTTATCCGTCTTATCGAAACAAAATTAAAATATAAAATAAAATAAAATAATTAGAAAAGGGAACAATATTGACAGATAGTCATGCACTTGAACTTCCTCAAGTTATTCTTTTGCCCCCTTAGCAATCATTTTTATTAAGAAGAAAACATGCTTATCCCTAAGTCGGTAACCATTCAATTTCTTTTTTCCAGATCACAGCATCACGATCCACTTACATATTATGTAAATGTAAGATGCCCACAGAAAATAAAAGAAGGAATTTGTCAAAATAAATCATTTGCCATTATCAAAGGAAGCCAGCTATGTTTAAGCATGAATTTGAATGAAACAATGGCCCAAATTTTCACTTCCTGTAAAACTTGAACGTTAAAGCCACAAAATCCTCTTCCCTAATGACCCCTTTTCTCCCCTTGAAAAGGTAAAGAGAAGAGTATAAATGAAAACTTAAGGGAAAAGAGATGAAGAGAAATAAAATTGAAAGAAAAAGAGATTATGAGAATTTCCATGCTCTGGCGACAATATTAGCTTACAAAAAGATAAATAAATACGTACGTCAAATCTTTTGCATTCTGAATGCCCATCGATCTACAACCCCCATTTTCCAATATAACAAGAGCACAATCTGTGTATTTCTTTGCAATAGCTCTGTGGAGTACAGATTCACCCTCATCATCTATTGCATTGGGATCAGCTCCAGCCAATAGCAACTCCTGAAAATCAAAACATCTCTTAAACATAGAACTTTGACACCAATGCAAAATACAAATAAGCAATAACCATGGTCAAATATGATCAGCTGAAGACCTACACGCATGCAATCAGGCTGGCCATGGTACGCACAAACATGAGCAACAGATGGACCAAAGCCTTCCCTCAACCTAGACCTGACATTAGCACCTCTTTTGATGAGAGCATGAACACATTCCGGGGATCCAGCTGCTAAAGCAAAAACAAGAGGAGGATCCCCATCTTTATCCAATACATCCACATATGCCGCTGAGTACTCCAGTATGGCTTCAACCAACTCAGCACTACCACGTCTACAGGCCAAATGAAGGGCGGTTTGGCCATCAGCATTCTGTGCTTCTAAAAGCGAAGAAATCGAGCTTAAGGTTCCTGATGCGTTCTTGGCAAGCAGATCTCTACATAAACAAAGAAAATGAGGGTAAAGAAAATAGAAAGCCTACAGTTCCTTACAAGGAGCTAGTACAAGCAGGTTTGCACCATAATGAACTAACCTAACACCGCTCACATCCCCTTCAGAGACAAGGCGATGCAGGTGACTGGGATTATCTTGAAAGACCTCCAAATCAGATGCAGGAGGTGGCTCTGTCACATTTGAACCAGAAGATTTGATAAAACCACTGCATCACACATACAAGACATGAGAATTCTACGATTGAGTCAAAAAATTACTCCTTTCACAATGGTCTAAACCAGATCCCATTCAGACAAAGACAAGGGTATCTGAAGTAGAACGATACGAAACAATTCAGTAAGAGGACGAATGCAGAAAAACAAGTTATAGTCAAAACATTTATGGTCTTACATATCAGGACTTGCAGGAGGGCTGCGTGGAAGCTCTCGCAAATGGCGGAGGAATATAGCTAACATTGCACTAAAAGTTGGTCTTTTTGCTGCCTTGAACTGCAGGCACTCACCAACCATCTTCCACAAATCCCTTGGGATTCCAACGCCTACTACACTTGCATACTGAGGAGGCAGTTTTCTATTTTTCACAACAGCCCGATAAATTTCTTCTGCACTTAAACCAGCCCACCTGTCCAAAGCATGCTAACTTGTATCATAAATGACATCATGCTACAAGTGGGAAAAAATCAAAAAAGAAGGCACAATTTATGATAAAAAAATCCGTTATTCCACGTACGGCATAGAACCAGTGCACATTTCCACCAATGTACATCCAAAACTCCAGGCATCTGATTCCGCAGATATACCTATTGCATCATCCCAAAACAGATTCAAGGACTTCTTCACTGGCTCCCATGCCTCAGGAGCTGTGTAATGTGGACTGAGCATTGTACAGTCCATGCATGAATGGATCTGGGAGGAATCACATTCTGTTCGAGCTTTCCGGCAGGCAGGTTTTTTCAGGATTGCAGCAAGCCCATAATCAGAAACCACAGCTCGACCACTTGCATCTAAAAGAAGATTGGAAGGCTTTTAAATTCATACAAACGACACCTGCTGCATGGAGTTCAGCCACACCTCGTGCAACATCTGCTCCATACCTACAATTGGCAAACATTTGCAACATGATTAAAAATTCACAGCCAGCTAGGATTCACTAATCCAACGGCGTACAAGTTCAAACTGGAATCATGTTACGGTAAAATGGCAAAGTCAACCATTTATTTAAGAATCCAGTCAGAAACCACTCAATATGAGAAAAAAATAAAATAAATAAATAAAACAATATGGGTAGATATAACTTTTTGTACGGGAGTAATCGAAAAAATTCATTATTAAACAAACAGTCTTACAAGGTCAAAAAGCTATCCGCAAAACCAGAAATCACCTGAAAAAGACTCAGAAACCGTACAAAAGAGAACTAAACAAATTCCAGAACTGTGGGTCACATGTACTATCTCTCTACATCAAAACACGTATATTAACGGAAACCCCTAGACATCGCAAAATTGGGTTGTAACTCCTTCCCAATTTAAGTGCATAAAAAGAAAGAAAGCGTCTTCCAGCTGTTTTGGAAGGAGGGCTCAAAAAATGCAAGAAAACTAACTCCATCCATAGAAGAAATCAGCATCACCGTTCCCATTATCTTCAATATTCTTTTGTTAATCTCTAGCCAAAGTACCAAACCATCTTGCAAAGTTCACCCTTCTAAAAGCTCTTCTTCCAGAACAACCTTGCCCACAAAATGAAGGCTGTACTAGAACGAATGAAGAGCAGAACAATGTTCTCCTCACTTCTCTTGCACATTCCACACCATGAAGGGGAAAGGTTTATATAAAGAAGTTCTACTCTGAAGGATATCAGTAGCATCAAGTCTACCATGTGCTGCTTCCCATACAAGAATTTGGACCTCCCAAACTTCAGGTTTTGGATTTGTGTTTGCTGGCCTAATTTCGTTATCTGAATTGGCATCTATCAAGTATCAACCGTAAGAATAATGATTATGCAAGAGATGGTTCCTACCGAGTTGATTTTCCGTACTTCTCTGTCCCCTCCCTCAATTCATTTACAAGGAATTTATATAACATGACCAACAGGGCAGGAAATTTCTTGTGATTGCCTTATTCAAATCCCTCTAAAAGCTAAATGTCTAATGCCACTCCATAGTCAAAGTAGAGATCAACATCCTAGTGTTAATATGAATACTATCCTAGGAGATAATTTCAGGCTCCAGTCTTGACGGATCCCCACTGACACTTTCTTCTTCTTTGTTGACTTGAATTGGGGAAGGAGTGTTGGGTCAATCTTTTTTCATCTCTAGGGACTAACTCCATGGTCAACTACTTATGTTTTGATAGGTATTATTTTTTATTATTGGGTAATGTATGTGCATAGACGACCTTGATTCCCCAAAGAATTTATTTTGTTAGCATAGTTTAGGGATGGCTTTTGTACTTGCTCATTTCTCATCACTAAAATTTTCTTCTTTCATAAATAAGAAATTAAAAGAAAAACGAAAGCGATGATGACACATTACGTGGTTGTGAAAGTCTACAAGTGTTAAAATGGAGTATGTGAAGGAGAATCAATGAGTCAGTTATCCTCCCAAAATCTAATCCCCTCCCCACTACTCGCCTCAAATCAAGTATGTAGAATGAACAAAGAACAAATTTGAGGGGTAAAAATTCCACGGACATATCAAGACTTGTTATCATTAACCAACTTTAAATATTCGATATGTTTGCCACCAGATGAATTTACAGAGACCATCAGTTATAGCTACTAATGAGCTACGAAAGTAGACCATTAGAAGCTTGAAATAGCAAGAACACTATAATAAACGTCTAACTTTAACAGATTTTCAGCAATATCCATTATATCTACTTCATAATAAAAATGAAAGTGAAAACAAAAAACAACATCCTAAAGCAAAGAAACCCAAGCTTTATTCATAAACGGGTCTACTACAAACCACGTGTTCTAAACGATAAGTTAACACCAACTCTTATGGCACAGAATCCAAATAATCGCAAAAAATCTATTCTTCCAAGAAATAGAACTATCAGCAAAATCTGTTTTTATTCAACTACGTACATTAAGAATCGGTCTTAACTTGCACATTAAACTAATCCTTCATAGACAACATATCCATAAAATTTCAACCTCTAACCATCATAAGAACCTTACAACACCCACCCAATACAAAACCACTTCGCCTAGTGATATATACCAAATGCAGGAAGCCAAGTAAAGCTAACAACCTTATAAACACACACAAACTAACATCAACAAAAGTAAATGAAAACCTGAGAATCTGCTCCAAAGTGAGCCTGCCTTCGTTTCTCTGCATAGCCGACTGAACAGAGCCATAACACCTATCCATAACAAGCCCCAAAGAGCCTTCCATCCTGGTGGAGACCCCATGAAAGGTGCAGACATTCCTGCACCACATGGAAGCACGCCTGAGACTGTCAAGCTGCGAAGTGACCCACTCCACCTCCATTTCCTCCCCTATAGCCACCCTCTTCACGGCCACCTTGTGCCGCTGCGGCCCCACACAAGCAGCCCAGACCTCCACTCCCGCCCTCCTCCCCTCCCCAATCTTCCTCACCAGCTTCACATCCGTCTGCGGCCCCACCTCGATCGAGCTCGACGCGTGGGACCCACGGCTCCGCCTACCCGCCACCTCACCATCCTCCTCCTCGTCAGTGGCCTCGTCGTCGTCAGTCGTCGTCAGTGTCCGAGTCCTGGTGGTGGTGGTGGTGGTTGTTAACGGCGGCGGAGGGGGCGGCGGCGGCGGGGGCGTCGGAGAGTATGAGAGAGAGGAGAGCGTAGTTCTTACGGAGGGCGTTGACGGAGTTACCGACGAGCTGATTTGTTGCGGCAGCGAGGGCAGAGGAGGGAGGTGTCGGGGGAGGAAGAGAAGAGCCGCGAGAGACAGTCCTTGCAGAAGCAGTGGCCGCATTGGAGAAGGAGAGGGACTCGCTCCCTCTCGTTGTACCTGCTCTCGCACACAGAGCAGCCAGGCGCTTTCATTGCTTCCTTCTTAACAACCAATCGCAATCGAAACAACGACGAGAAGATCTAAAATGCCAGATCCATTATGAGGGCTTTGATTTCCGCTGGTGGGAGGGATTTCGATTTTCGTTTATCATGTTTGTTTGTTTGTTTGGTTGGTTGGTTGGTTGGTTGGTGAGCTCTGCTCTTCTCTTCTCCGCTCTGCTCTCCGCCTTTTGTTTCGGTTTTGTTTTGTATTTTTTTTTTTTTTTTTTTTTTTGGTGGCTGCTCACACCTATACTGTTTTCACAGAGAGAGAGAGAGAGAGAGAGTGGGAACACGCCATCGAATGCCGTCCGCGGAGGATGGGAAATGTCTATATATATGCATGTATGGGGTCATTTTATTTTTTATTTTTTATTTTTTTAACATATATTTATTAAATTATTATAAATATAATTATATGAAATTTACTGACATCAATATTGAGAGTCCATTACGCACAAGTTTAGTGTGTCTTGGTGGGAAGGCACTGCACTTGGTGCACGCTGCACTGCATAAGGTCAGGCTTCGAGTACAGTCTTCTGTGGTAGATACGAACAATTATAGCTAGGCATCTCATGGAAAAGGGGTTAAATGACGTTTAAGTTATTTTAACCTGTAAATGGCAATTTTCAACTGTAAATGGCAATTTTCCCATAATACGGTTTCTCTCTTCCGATTATTTAGGAATAAAGTTAAGTTGTTAGGGTTTAGACCGTTCGTTAATTTCACTATCATATGGTTCTAACAATTGTAAAAGATGTATTTGTGACAATCAACAAAATAGATATATCGAGAGTCAATTGAACATTGTCGAGATTCAACATTACCTATACAGGTTGTTAGAAAATATGTTACCATAAGAATGCTCGCTAGAAGTCTACTCGGTTAAAGGTAGGTTGGTTGGAGTTTTGTTGCGATTAAGTGGATTACTTGAAAATCTACTAACACAAGGAGAAATTTACTCGACCAACATATACTAATAAATGCACACGGTTGCACTCAAACTTTTGTCAAAGATGTAAAAGAAAAGTGTTGTAATCATTTGAGTTATAAGGAGATGTGTATTTTTAACATTTATGTTAACTCTTTCTGTTTTACCTCGTTGAAAAGAATCGACTACTAATGTGTCATAAATAATGATTATCAAGTTTGTGTCATTTTGATATAATAATATGTGTGGTATTAGCAATGCAAACTTCATATTTTGTGTGAATGTAGTTTGATCATTTTAGATGTGATGGAGTAAATGTACAAAGTCATTTAGACTGGTGACAAGATGATATAGAATGTAAAGCTGACTTATTGAAGAAAAGTTTGGGTGGATCAATAATAGAAGGATATGGAAAGGTTTAAAGTTTAGGATTTGAAAGTTTAGGGTTAGTCAATGTTTGAGTCGACTTCTAATGTAGTGTATGTGGTATAATTAGGTTTTGAATGTATCAAGTGAGAAGAGGAACAAAATTAAAGTTTTGTATTAGTTTATTTACTATCAAATGTTGAAATGTTATAAATTAACTTGTTGAAGGTAAAAGTTGTATGAACTTAGGCAATTCAATAAAAGAATGATTAAGAATGAGTTGACAAAGCTGAACTTGGGTAATTCTTTACAAGAATGATTAAGAATGAGTTGAGAAAGTCAAGGATGCATAAGTTGTTTTCTTACATATGATCTAACAAGGTTTTGACATGTTGAGAGAGAGATACAAAATCAAAATTTCTTGTTAGTTAGGTTCTTCATAGATCATATGCTAAAATGTAAGAGTCTACTTGTTGAAGATAATGTTGTATAAACTTGATTGACTTGGAAAGCTTAGAGTGCATGACTTGTGAAAGTTTAGGGCTTACTAGATGTTTTGGTCAACTTTTACTGCGGTATGTATGATCTAATCAGATTTTGACACATCAAATGAGAGTAAAACAAAAGCAAAGTTTTGTGTTATATTAGGATGTTTTAGATGTAGAAATGCTTCAGAATCTAATCTACTCAAATTTCAGTAAGTGACATCAATTGTCACCCTAGCTTCATTTTATTCAAAAACTTACATCTATACTATGTACTCTTTTTTATTCAAATTCAAAGTTCAAAATTTTAATTTTGTTTCCCTTTCACTTAAGGTTCTTAAAATTAGATCATATGAACTACCATTTCATATGATACCATCTTGCATTCATATTATCATGCACCTAAACTTGTTTATCCTTTTTCTTGCACTATCACCACAGGCCATGAATGGATTGTTTTAAGAGATTAGGTTAGATGACCTCTAACATCTTTTGGAGTAATTTGAAACACTCTAAGCATTGTCCACCTCTCCATGTGACTCTCAAAAACAAAAAGTGGCGTTCTCATAAGTCATATGCTTCCTTTAAGTCTAGCACTTTGTGAAATCAATGTATTGAGTCACAATCATATAATTTTATTAGCTGCCTCTTTCAATAATATTATGTAATAAATTTGTAGAGCATAAATAAACGATATTTATAGCATGTCAAATTCACTATCACTTGTCCCTATTGTTGTGTAAATCATAACTAGATTTTACTCACTCGATTCTAATGGTTTAGTTACTCAATCCCAAGGTTCGAAACCTCTTTATTGGGAGCAATAATTGAAAAATCAATAGAATCTCCAAAACTTTGATTGATATTTTCGTAAATCAAGAATACCAATATTGATATAGGATGTAATATCCTTTTCATAAAGTATTTTATAGAAATTTTTAAAAATATCCTCGATATTTTCACAAAATATCAATATCAATAAAAAATGTAATGTGATTATAAAATATTAGACATACTTCAATGAAATATCATGGTTTCAAAAACATAAAATTTTTAACAATTTTATAATATAAATATGAATATTCTTTCAAAAAAAGATAAATATGAATATAATGCACATACGAGCTATATAAAAGTTAAAAATATTTCATTAATACTTCATTGTCTAATAGTTTATATCATGAAGTTATAAAATTTAATATCAAATTGAAGACTTAGGTGATGCAAATATAGGATGATTATTATCTTAATTTATATAACATTGATACTATAACATAAAATTTGAATTGTTTTCAATTTAATTATCACGAACATGCTAGGTGCAAGCTTTTATTTTTATTTCTTTTCATCAATTGTCCGTATATAGAAAATTACATTTAAAAATAATTGGAGATCTCAAAACATCCATAGCCATCAACTCCAGTGCATCAGAAACTCTCATTCTTGTAATTGATTAAAAAAATAATAATAATAGTTGGATTTAAGTTGAAAAGGACCTATATACATGCATACATACATACATATGTATGTATGTATGTATGTATTAAATAAATTGACCACCATGTTCTTGTTGAAAAAAAGAAAAAATTTGATATTACGGGGTTTTTGTTTAAAAATATTAAAAAGAAATTATAATGCGATTTTATAAATTATAGATTTTTTACTATTTGTTTTGGAAATTATTAATATTAACACAAATGAAAAAAAAAATGTGAATGCATTTTTTTCCTTTTAATGGTAGAGGAATGAGTAAAGAAAATTACCCACACCTTATATTTTAGGATAAGGATTAAACTTAAACCCTTTACATCTTAAAACTAAGGGAAGTGTTCGATCATTCCTATTAAAAAGTAGTGTGAAAATGTGTATATATAATTACAGTGAAAAATAAATAAAAGGTAGATAAAACAGTTCTTTTTTTTTTTTTCTTTTGACATTATGAGTACATTCACAACTGTAGGGACCTTTAGGTAGAATTCTATGACTTTGTCTGGATCTTAGCTCTCTATTAGGCGGGAGGAGGTTATCTACAAAAAGTGAGAAAACTATCATTCCATTGATAGAATTACCACGAGTTGAACTCACAAGGCTATTTTCAAAGGTAAAGAACTAAAGGTGGGTGGACTTGGCCTATCACCAGGCCCAGTCACTTTCTGTTGAAAGCTGTTTCCTTGTTAGAGCATTGATTTTTATACCTTTTTCAAAGTTTCGTAATAAATTTCTGTACTTTCCAAAGACTTTAGGTCAATTTCCTTTGATATATCTATCAAATTATGATACCAATATTTTTGTTGATATAAATATTTTCATCCTTGATTGGGAGAGAGTGAAAGTGGGAACCTATTATGGTAAAATCCATTGCATGGTAAAAGAGGCAATTACACACAGATATATATATATATATATATATATCGAAAATATATCCTTATAATATCAGGAAAAATCTCCCTATATATACTTATAAATATGCATGATAAGACTTAAACCTCTATCACAAATATGGAAAAAATAAAAATAAAGGCCCTAACCGGTTGGACTAAGTGTGGATGTGTAGAAACAATTATTTTTCAATGCAAATCTTATTTACATTTTATATCAACTCTTTGTTGTTTACTACTTTATGTTAGACTTGTATTAAATACTTCGTGGATAAAATTTGTACTTTTATATGCATGCTTTTATTGTATTTACTGTATTATAATTACATATATTATTTGTTACATGGTAATGTTAGTCAAGTTTAAATTTAGTTATAACTAGAACTTATAAATTAGTTATAATCATACACACTCATATATATATATATTACATGTTCTTATGCTTTAAAGTTTACATTTAGTTATAATCGGAATATTAAAAAATGGTTTTAATTGTACATATACATGCTCTTATAACTTTGATGACATTCATACTTAAATATTATATGTCACGTATATATGAGCATTACATGTCCGGTATAAATGAGTATTACGTGTCGGATATGTATGAATATTACATGTCATTTATACGTAAATATTGTATGGAAGGATGATGTTAGGCTATTGAATCATAACTAATTCTCAATTAGTAAATGACCTGATTTTTTTATTTTAATGTTTAATAACTTTCACTTTTTATTTTCTCCCACTTTCTATTCAAATCCAAGTTATATAAGATATTATATTTTAATTTTAACAGACATAAATGTTTAAGGGCATTTGTGTCCATTAATAGCCAAAGTTTGATAAATAATAATAATAATAATATGTACAAATTTAAAAACTATTATAATAAATGGTTAAGTTTGAAAATTAGCCAAAATTTAATTTTAATCATTTCAAATGCAGAGGAGATACATAAGTTATGTCCAATTAGGCCAAGAGGATAGAAAGATGGTATGGAGCACAATTTGGGCTGGATTTTATGTACATGAAATATAGGGTTGGCTTGTTTTTTCTTTTCTAATACATGTAGCTGAGGGTTAATAAAACATCAGACATTATCAGATTGTATGAGTTGTCTTTTTCACCAATCCACATTACAACTTATAGAGTTGGCTTGTTGAATATAATATTGTATAAACTTTTATTTATTTCTTTATTTATTATTAAAGGTGGGGTCCCAAAGACTTACAGAGATCAAGATCGAAATCAAACATTACATATACAGCTTTAAGATCGATTCCCATAAAATCACAAAGAAATCCATAATATATAAATTCAATTTGTTAATACAAAATTAACATGAGAAAATATGCATCATAATTTTAGACAATTTACTATGCATAAGATGCAGTGGGTAGTATAGTTGGCATCACCCCCTCTCTTTCCTTTGAGTGTAGGGTTTGAGCTGTACTTTAATCTCTGTCGGTTTAATTAAGCAATTCTCACTTGTGTGTATGGATCTCTCCTCTCAATTTCTGAAAGTTTGTTTCGGATCATACCTTAAAATTTGCATCAGGAGATTTCGACTGTAATATTTGTATTTGTAAAATATATTAGTTAAAAGAAAAAGATGCATCGAGTCCAGTTGTCAAATATTAATAAAAAAAGTCAAATATTAATAATAATAAAAAAAAAAGTATCAAGTCCACTTGTAACCTAGCATCATATGATCTAATTTGCTTTTTGACCATTGAGAGGCCAAAAACAATGTTAAAAGTTTTGTGTAAGCACAAAATATCTTCATTTTTGTTTCAAAGTTCAAATCACACGTGTGCTCTTCATTCTTTTATTGCTCAAATTCCAAGACAAGAAACTTTATTTTACGTTTTCTTCTCTGCATAAACGTTTCAAACTTGAATTAGAACAAAAATACCATATAGACGTTGACTTGTTGCATTTCATGCACCTAACCTACTTTTTTTAACCTTTTCTCCCACCATCATCGGCAGCTGTATGGATTCATCCTTCTGGAAAGGGCCTTTGCATGAGAACTTTGGAGGTCTAGGTTACAATGAGCTATGAACTTTTTGGACCATATTGAGCATATGGCATATGCCTTTTAGGGACCTGGTTCATTCTCTCCTTTTACAACCCTCCAAAAGATGTTCATATTAATGGTGAGTTTACTTACACGTAATCAAAATAATTTAAAATCAAAATGATTAAAATCGAATTAATCGAGAATCGGATTGATGTGTCGAAATCAAAATATACTATTATTTACTTGAATTGCAAGAGTTGTAACTAGAATCAACAATATTTATTTTAAAATGTTTACTTTAAATTTGAATCAAAATGAATTGTTTAAAAGTTTTAAATATGCTCTTAATTAAAAATATGTATTCCTTTAACATTTTCAAAAGAAAATTATGTGTTTTTTTATATCCTTTTTTTTGTTATAAAAAATGTGTATTTCTATATAATAATATTATACTTATTAAACTATTTTTTAAATAATAATAATGGCTTTTTTACTAATAAGTTAATGTTATCTTCTACACCATTAATAAATATAAAATAGATTTTCTCACGTTCTTTTTTTAATTTCCAATTTTGTTTATTTTTTAAATAAGGGTATGAAAGATTATTTAATGTTTAAAAGAGAAAGAGAATGAAAATCTAAAATGAGGTGAGAAAAATAACAGTCTCATTCCATAACCCAAAATTTATTTGAGATCTATATTTTTCATTCTCATTAAGGATTAATTTAGAATAAATAAACACCAACAATCATATTTATTCCTCTTTTTCATTCCTTATTCCCTCAAATAAACACACCAGGATATGCTACATCTTGCTCAATCCTAGTGGAATCTATAAAGTTTATTTTATTGAGCAATGCCATGTATACTTACCCAACTCTATCCATCGCCATTTTCAGTGGCATTTTATGCAATACAATCAAAAAGCATGAGCTAACAATTGATGGTATGTACTTTTCAAAAAAACATATCCAAACACCCTTTTAAGGCCTTCTATCTATCATTTCAGTTTTGGTAAACCTGAAACTCCTGCAATTTTCCTCATTGTTCTTCTAAAGGCTGGTTTGTATTAATACATCAAAATTATTACATTACAACAAATGTGAAAACTACAAAAGTGAATGGAATTGTGGGGTTGAGCAAAGGTTGAGGTAGCATTGCAGCCAATACTTTTACATAATTCATCCCATCTATAATCTAGAGGAAGTTCCTTTGATAAGATCCTGATGAGAACCGAGATGTCAAACCCTGAGCCATGTTTTCCGAATCCAACTTCACATTTTGCCTCCCAGCAACCAGGTCCTTCTCGCGATCCCAAGGCTTCCATGGATGTTGCCCTACCCACTCTTCTTTCTCCTGTGGCTGCTTGGACTTTTTCTTTGAACGGCTTTTGATGTCTTCTTGGTGTTTCTGAACCAGTGATTTCGATCGTTTTTCTTTGTTATATTTATCTACCAAATCAGCATCTGCATCTTTCTTCTTTACTTCTTGATTTGAAGCGAGTGCCGCAGCCTCATTATATGCTTCCAAGTAACTGCGTATGACAGATTAGTAAATAAACAGAACCATGAAATTATAGGCCAACCAAATCACTCTTAAAACTCCAACAAACTCTTACTTCATCTTTGCTTTCTGGGCTCTGTCAGAAGGGGTATCAGTCCATACACTGGTATCACCACGCCCTTCTTTAGTGCTTTTGCTAAAAGTTCTCGTTGAATGCATGGTGGCAACACCAGGCTGAGAAGAAGAAATGGAATTAGGATTTGGTAGACAATTGACAATGGACCTTTGAGAAGTTTCAAGAACAATAGATAAGAAGCAAGAGGGTTCATTACAAATTACAAAATGCTTAAGGATCTTTCTCTTTTTCTCGATCACAAATTTCTTTTCTTTAGATATAACAATAGATAATTTCATTAATGATCTTAATGGCGAGTACAAAAAATGTGAACAAGCAATACACTAACAGGAATATAAAATTAATAACAAGACAGAAACACCCTACATAAAAAAAACTGCCAATAGATCATATAAAAACCGCTTTTCAGGTATAATTAACAAAGCAATAATGTTAAACATCTTACCTTTTGTATCCCAATAATGATGCAACAATTAGTGAATGCATACATTTTGCAAGGAAAATTAATAATCATTAATATGTATGCATTCATCCATTGGACTCAAACTGGGATACAGAGGTGGGATATATAGCATTACTTTTATTGAAAAAAAAAAAAGCGAAATTTCTCTAAATCCGGTAGAATCATCACATAAGAATACCCAAACTGCAAGTTAATCACATAAGAATCATCACAAGAATTGTGTCATCAATTCCAATGAGCTGAAAGTTCCTTTATTTATCAGTACATGTCATGGACATTTTTGGAGTTGTACCTAGTGAAATGTGCTCATCAAGAAACCTACACCGTACCATAGCCTAAGCACACCTCTGAAAAGACATCAAGCTTAGTCATTAGAGCTTTTCCAGGATTCCTATTCATTTATGAGACCAGCCTAGGCATACCATGCACTTTGAACCCACAAAAGATTGGCCGTGAAATAGATTACTAACTTTTAAATGGATCAAAGTTTGTTGAGAATGATCCCTAAAACATAAGGAAAGAATTGTGAAACCAGCTTCTGAAACAATACCTCCATCTCCACATCACTATAATGGTAGACTCTGAAAGGTAAATTAAAATAAACAGTTTTCTTATCCCTTGATAAAAAGAAAATTTAATAAGCATTTTAAAAGTTATTGATGTCTCTTTTATATATTTTGTTAAACTTTTCTGATTTTTTGTTTAGTACTTGATTCATGAATTAATAACTACTGTTTATATAAAATAATCAAGTTTCTTATAGTTCGGAATTTGTTTCAAGCACTTCAAGAATATGGGAAGAGAAATCAAGGTTTCATGTCACAAGATGAACAAAATTCTTATGAACATTTGAGCAGGAAGAGCAAGATCCTACAACTAGCACAAAGCAACAATTAAAGCAAGGCAATAGAAAGGCCAAAAAGTCTCTTACTTTCCTCTCAGGAGGCAATGTTGTCATCCATTCATCCCTTGTTGGTGCCACTTTAACTTCCACCTCTTTTAGAAGCTCATCATCACCTTCCATTGATATACCTGCCAACACAACAGCTCTCTAGTTGAAAATTATATCAACCAAGTTATTTAAAAGGGTAAACAATAACAATAATAAACAACAATCAGAAGTTGTAAAGAGTCCACATTTTCTGTTACTATAGACATGAAGCACATCTTATTGGCATATGTTGTCAAAATCAAATTACGGATTTTAATTATATAAAGAGCACTACCTTTAGTATCGGTGCAAGCATAAAGCACAGAAAAGTGAATTGAAAAAAATATAAAAAATAAAAAAAACCATTTTTGAGGATTCAAAATACAATATAACATGTCATCTAGATGGCTGAATCTTGGCAGTCCTAAAAATTTACAAGGAAAAACCTTTTTCACTCTCCAAAAACCACATGAATTCTCAGTCCTAATTGCAAGGTAGTGTTAGGTGAAGCACTTGGGAGTTGGACATAATGCAGAAGTCCATAAATATGTCAATTATTAGTTTCAAAAAATATATATATGTCAATTATTAGTGATATCCAGAATTTCACAAAATTATTGAAATATCACTATCCATTCCTTTAATACAATGTTAACATTATGTGAGGCAGTAAGGCATCTTGCCAATAATTCAAAGCAAAGCAATTAATGAAGCAGAATGAGAAGTGAATTGAGAACTTCATGAGACAGTTTGTTACGTATTTAGACTGGGCGATAGAGCAATCTTACCTATTGTGCCAACTAAACCTTTCATAAGTGATGACAGAACATAAAGCCATTATTTTAAAAGGCGAGACAAGGCAAGGCAGCACTTCGGGGCACGCCTTGACTGCCTTGCGGCCTGAGGCGCCTCAATGCAGATTCTTAGTATCCATAATGAATAGGATTACTCTGTTCTTGATTCAAAACGCTTCCAACATAGCGTCTGTGTAGATTCTTAGTATTATTATTTGATAAGAATATTGTCATTTCCTTGGTCTTCTTCTGGAATTGGCTAAAACCATTTGATGGGAATTGCTCAAAAGCTTTTAGCTGATCCAAGAAGATGTACCCATATATTTTCTCCAGGTACAATAAAAGTCTCCTAAGTAATAAAATTGTGCACAAAAGTACCCATAATAACTTGTAAGAGCCTAAAATATTGACTAGCTTGATCAAATACCGAATCAATTAATCGACCCACCAACAATTTATCTGAACAACTCAGTTAGAAAAAGAAAATTTTCCAGGACAATGAGTTAGATTTTACATCCAGTTCTATTTCAAAAACTAGGTTCACTAAAAATTATTAGTCCAACAACAATGCAAAGAAAAATAATAAGTAAGTCATTAAAGAATGCAGTAAAAGAAGATAACAAAAATGGAAGGAAGAGGTGTAAATACTTGTGCATTTTATCATCGCTTGTTAAGTTTTTTATTATCTTTTTTATTTGCTTTATACATAAAATACGGAATAAGAAAACAAGTGTGTGTGAGAGAGAGAGCTTCAATGCAGATAACCAATTAAGAAAAATAAAATAAAATAACTGTATATAAGAGCTAACCCTGTGATCTTCTCCATTGTGCTGCTTCACGCATAGCTTTCAACTCAACCTAGAGAAGTAGAAAAAACGTATGCAATATACAAGCCATTAATTAACTTTCAAGCCAAAGCCACAACAGTAAACAACCAAAAAGTGCAAACCTTGAATTTTTCTTGTTCTTCCTTGAGTTTAATTTTCTCATCCAGTGCTTTCCGCTAGAAAATGACAGTGAAAGGAATACAAAGTTCAAAAACTGTTTGATACAAAGCTCATCAAACCCCAAAACCAATATACAAGAAGCGATAACATACAAGTATTGATGAAAGCAGATGCGACTATATGACCAAGTGAAGACAGTGCACATTTTATTTAAACAAAGTAGAAAAGGAGAGGGATTGACAAATACAGTAGATGTACAAAACTGCAAGTGCAAAACATGCAATTTATTTCTATGTTAGGGAACTTTCTTAAGAGCATTACATTTTAATAATTTCTGGCCAGCAGAAGACACTACACCAACACATACCTACAGACAAAATATGGTGAACCCCATACTAACAATCCTACAGTTTCTGTGGCTACATCAAGATGAAAAAGAAAGCAATT
This sequence comes from Nephelium lappaceum, assembly GCA_021234005.1. Classification (NCBI taxonomy): domain Eukaryota; kingdom Viridiplantae; phylum Streptophyta; class Magnoliopsida; order Sapindales; family Sapindaceae; genus Nephelium; species Nephelium lappaceum. The sequence continues at coordinate 14,523,277 of CM038004.1, forward strand.
CGATAGCAATGCTGAATATTCCAAAATGCCGCTAACGCAATATAATTATGTTTTCATCCTAGGATACTTTCCATAAAACATGACGCCAGATCTGCTAACCAACAAGATAGACAGTTGAGATTCTTCTAGCTGTCTGGTTTCAACTATAAATTCTATAATTTTACCAGCATAGGCAAAACCACACTGACAAAATTAAGCCACTAACAGAAAATTCATCAATAAAAGTTTTCATTAGTCGATAACTTCATGACGAATTTATAACATTAGAATGATCTACATCTAGACTAACTCCTTATCTCTGAGTAAACTCATTTTAGTTAACAGTTTAGAACAACCGTATTGTTATACGGGAATCACTATGTATGCCTCGAACCACTAAGATATGGTTTCAACTAGCTTATTTATAATACACTTACTACACAAGCTATGTCAAATCTAGCTCACATAAGGAAAATGGGTACAAGAAATGGGTGAGAGCTACCTCCCCAGTGTCGTGTTTTAGCAGCATTAATAAATTTTTTCGTGCTATTGCTTTCCCTCTCTTTAGGATTTACATTTTTTCAACCGAGGAAAAGGAGAAGAAAGAGAGAATAAGTCCACAAAAGACATAATCTGTTCAGAAGTATTATTCTAGCATTCATTATTTGTATCAAGGAAAAAAATAATTAACTTCAACAAGGTTAAAATTGGGTCAAAATTTATGTAAAAATTTGTGTCTCCCGATCCTTTCCCATATATATATATATACACGTGCGCGCGCGCGCGCAATAGTTTTGCTGCAGAAATCATACACACCTGGTACATTCATTTTTTTTCAACTTAACTTGCATTATAGTTTTCTGAGACTCTCTTAGTCCTAAATATCCCATTATATATCATAAATCAGTTAGCAACCAAAAGAACTATGACAAAAATGGCAATTTCAGGGTTGTGGATGTCTCTATATCCAAAGAGATCATTTCGTAAATATTGACCGACAGGAGACATTAGCTTTGAAACCTGACAAATGCTTCTCAAGATTGAGATTCAAAACTTGTAGACAAGACTTATTGAAAAAATTATTTGGATAAGCCTTTTGATCTATATTTATGTTATAAATATCGTCCGCAACGGTCACATAGTGATAAATAAGAGATATCTCACAAAAAGTTGTTTCTGATCTAAGTATCCAACATCATCTGGAAGAATTATTACTTCAGCCTCTCTCAGGTTCTAAATATGTTGCTTTGTAAGGCAACTCAGATCTATCTCATAATCAAAGAGGTACGTCTCTTTCATGTGCAAAATCCAAATGGGATTGAGCTTATATAAAACAAAAGCCTCGACATTCCAAACTATTACAGACCAGCAGATCTTACAAAAGAAGTTTTCATGCACATCTCCAACCCATCCATGGCGGCACCTTCTATAAACATTCCATCGTCATATAAAGTTTATATGAACTAATTACTCGAGAACTAGAACCAAAGAAGGATAGATACACTCATCAATGTACATCAAATCAGAGTAATCTTTTTCTTTCTATCTTTCTTTTTTTTTTTCTTTTTTTTTTAAATAAAAAATAAAAATAAATAAAAAAAATTCAAGCAATGAAAAATATGAAGATGGCCAATAAAGGCATCTTTCTCTTCAAATACAAGATATGGTTGTGTAAGAAACTCACCTTTTCTGGATCTTGTAATTCCTTAAAAGCTTTATTCAGTATAATGAATGCTTGATGCGCTTGTGGATGAGGGCATTTGTCTGGGTGAACTAAAAGAGACAGCTTCCAATACCTAAGGATAACACAGTTCTTCCATATTTTACAATTGCCAGATTTCCACAACTATATGGAGATAATAGGAAAAACATCTAACAAACAAACATGGTCTCCACTAAGAGAATAACACAGATAATAACAGCAGGTGTCAATAACTCAGTTTCTATTACCAGTGTTTTATCTATATAGAGAATAAGTTAAAGCTCAATTAGCAGGAAGTATTAGTTATGAGGTATGAATTAACCTCCCAAGATATCCTATCAGAATAAAGAAACCATAGTAATTAGTACCACCCAAGATGTGTTTCTCACCTTCCATCTCCATCTTTATGTTTTTTTTTTTAAAAAAAAAAACTTTAAAACAAGCTCATTTATTGTTTTTATCCTGATAAAACTCTTATGGGAAAGAAATTTGTAATTTATTGCCATTGATGTTGTTGACATAGAACTTTGACGAAATCATTGAAGCCAGAATGCCAAACAGGACAGGACTAGAAAGGAATTGATCGAACTGGCTAATAATAAAGTGTTATTTAAAAGGTACAATAACACTAGAATGTAAAAGATATTGTCCCATTTTGGTGCAACATCAGAATAAACTATAAATAATTTTATCCTGAGTAAATATGTGTCATTTGCCTATGCAAACCAGATTGTGCTTGAGAAGATAAAATATGCAATTAATGTCTTTTGATTCATATTTATAATTAACAATTATCAAAATGTCAAATCTGGAAGGTGGTTAATCTTCCTTCGGTGTTTCAGAGGCAATGCCAAAGAGATAGACAAAAGTGAGCAAAAGGAGAGAAAGAAGCCAGAATGAAAGTTATGAAACAAACAGACCAATGGTCCCATTTTAATTCATCTTATATTTTGGTAATCTCGAAACTTCTATTTATGAGCAGCGGTTTTCCTTCTTTTGGTATTTGTGTGGAAATATTGTTGAAAGGGAATCCAAAAGTGAGAAAAAGACGCAAAAGTGCGGACTGAGGGTCACATGAGAAATAGTCCCAGTTTAAAATACTCAAATTTTGGGCCAGCTTGTATTCCAATCCACCTTAAAGGCCCAAGACTCATCATACCCGAAAAAGGTCCAAAGTAGGATTCTGTGAGAAGGGGAGAGCTTTATGTAAGGAACAAGTTCTTGACCTTCATTGCTTTTGGGAGGGAACAAAGATCCTAATCATTGGTCCGTAACTCTTAAATATCATAATCAAATTATTATTTCTGTATCATACATTAATTTTATGAAGATGAAATGTAACTTTCAGACCCTTAGCCTCAACTCTACTTTCTTGCCACTTTGCCAAAATCTTGACAAAGTTTGCCACAACAACACTAATAACAATTAACAGGTGAGTTTATTGACATGTTTCTCAAAAGAATTAGATCAGTCACCCGAGACCTTGCTTGTGTGAAGCCAACAACCATAGGTGACTCGTCTTGACAACAACCTTATTTTAACATCATTTAACATTGTTTCTTTGCCTTTTTCTGTTCATCTGTTATCTCCTATCATCATCAATTTCATACACTCATATACCAGGCCATACTATGACTGTCAAGATTTTTGAAAACCCGTTCTTATTAATTATTATAGAATGGTGTTTAATGGTTTCGGAGCTGATTAAGACTCTGGATTATACCTGTGGTTATACAGCAGCAGCAAAACAGAAGAGAATGTATCCATGTTTAAGATAATGAATATCAGCAAGCTCACCTTTTCTTTACATTATCAGCCGTCATTTTCTCGTTCACTCCCAGAACATCATATGGAGAATCAGGCTCTGCCCCCATAATTCTTGTGACCTGATAAAAGCAACGGTCAAAGAGGAAAAGTTAATACATTCATAAGAAAATACTACTAATGCATCATTCAAAAATTTATTTTAACACAGAAATCACTACATAAAATACACAGGAACATCATAACCTTCAGCTGATAAAGAACACATAATCTTCTAAATGCAACAATATTAAAAACACAACATTAAAATAGGTCAGTATTTTGTTATGTGCAATAAGAAGAAATAAAGGCAAAAGGAAAGGAAATCGAAGAATTGTAGGAGAAGAGGACTATGTGCTGACTGAACCTCACTCTCTTCACTTTCACTCTCCCTCTCTTCTCTTATCAAGACAATCTGGCTTATACTATCTGGGCTTAAACACTGAGATTATTTCACGTCATTAAAGAGAGGGAGACAAGGGAAACCAGAAACGATGCCAACCTGAACCTACTTGATTAAGTTTGGTTTGATGTGAATCTTAGGGCAGTGCGGTTATTTCTTAGTGCAGATATTCAGACAAACACAGATTTTTATAGGCTGAAAAGCCTCAAAACATATCTGATTGTACTATTGGGATGCAAAAATTTATGAACCTAAAACACCTAAAATAGCACCCACAAGCAAAAATCATGTTTTGAAATAACAATTCACATGGCTCGTTTACAGATACTAATACTGATATAAATCATTTCAGTATGCTCAACATTTTAAACGTCAATAACAAACATATACTCTGTTGATGATCTGAAAGAATCACATAAATTTTTATCATTACAGCAACCAATTTTTTTTTTCTTTTAATTACAATAAATAAACCCAAACATATTCTCATACTGGTGTGGGCAAGATTTGAACCTAAGGCCTCTTACAATAGGAGACTTTACCAACTAAGCTAACTAATAACCACCCCCCATTTTAGTTATTACCAACAATTATTTTATGACATTCAATAATAGACTTCCTTTAAAAAACATGAGAAAAATGATGAAACTAAACTTGACCAGACATGGTGTAAAATAACAAACCTCTTCAAAACGCTCAGCCTCATTTGCTGATTCAGCTTCAGCAACTACAGCAGGGGGTGGAGGTCCTATAAATAGTTCACTATCTTCCTCCAACTCAGCCTCTCTAGCAATTGTTTCAGCGAAAACCAAAGTGGGTTTATATCAGCCAGCATTTAGATTTGGATACAAAATGTCCACAGCACAGTTAAAATTTATTAGAACCAAAATGATCAAAATTCAAATATTCAACAAAACTTTCTCCAGATATAACACCTAATACCTCAGCTCCTCTTGGGCTTCTGTTAATTTGGCTGCTGCAGCAAGCAACTCAGCTGATGGCATTTCTGGCCCAATCACCCTGCAATTAAAAGTTAAAATGAGCAATACAATGTATTTAGCAACTTCTCGCAAAGCATATATACAAACAGATCAATTAGTCAAATGCACATAATATGTGAACAATTTGCAAAGAGGATTTTAATCAACTGCTAAAATTTGAGGTTCGAACTTCAAAAGCCTTTTATTAAAATATCCTAATATATTTAAAAGCTCAACCCACGAAGCACTCCAGTGACAACAACTCCACTTATGGGAAACCTGTATTACATCAAACCTCTATCAATTGAACCTTGTTGGATTGTATAAAATTAACAAGATAACAAGCTTTATCTTCATAACTGGCTTCCCAAGTAGAGCACAAAAGCGTTAACCAAAGCATTTTCACTTAAAAGCCATGCATTGAAAGCAGAGGAAAGATTGCCTAAAACTCTGCAGTCACTTAATCGATACCCAAGACTAATATCTAACTTACACAGAGTCACAATATGCAATGACAAGTAAAAAGACAAGACAGCCCAAGCAAAGGCACAGAAAAATAATCACCTTCTTCTAGGGCCACAAGAATTATCCGTTGCACATGGAGGACCCGAATTATTATCATCTATCACTTGTCTAGATTCAGCTTCTGGAAGTTGAGAATGCGCCGGCAGAGAATGATCAAGTTGTTGCTCCATAGATTCGATATGGGCCTGAATGAAGGGTCCAACAACCTCCAATGTAGGAGAAACATTTGGAGGCCGTAAGAAAACTCTATCCCGATTTTCCTTGAGATTGAGGGAAAGGAATAGCCTCCTTAAACATTTAATCAAAGACATTTCAGATATGCCTCTTATGTCAACAGCTTGTCCATCATCAATCATTTGCAGCAGCTACAACAAAAACAAAGTTCACATCAAAATATAGACCATACCCAAAGCCACTCGCTTGAATTTCCAAACAAACCTATCCAAAAAACAAGAGCACTTAAAACAACAAAACAAAATTTAACAGGCTACAATACTAACAATGCCAGGGTTGTGGACTTCAACCTATGAATGAGGTTATGCCTGCATTTACAAACAACAAAAGAAAATTTAACAGGTCATGCTACAATAATACTGAATACTCTACACTTGTGGATTCCAACATTATAAACCAAGTTATCCATACAATAACTATAATCATTAAATGACCAAACTTCAATGTGATTATATATACTATAATTATCGCACAACATTAAAATCATCAAGGTCTAAAGATCGAGAAAATCTCTCATGCTGAGTCGGCGTGTCATGTTAAATAAAAATTTTCTCCAAAATAAAGAAAGACACCAACATTAACATTTTACGAAAGAGAAACACCACGTATCAGGTTATTATTGAAATATCACAACAATATTAATTTTTTATAAAACAGAAATGACAGGTATCACGTAATTATTGAAAGGTTACGTTAACATGTCACCTCAACTCAGCGACCATAACAGCTTTTCTCCTAAAAATCTGGCATAAAAGCTAAAATTGGGGATTACCTGTCTCAAATCATTTCCAACATTTGGAAACTCAGTCAGCACATCTCGGACAACGCCTTCCGGCTCCAACCTCAGCCTCTCCGTCCCCGAATCCGACCCGGACCCATCATCGCTGCTCGATTCGTACTCCCTCCTCCTCTTCCTCTTCTCTTCTCTCCTCTCCTCTCTCTCTCTCTTCTTTTTCCTCCTCCTCTCCTTCTCCCTCCTCCGCCGCCTCCTTGACGAGGAGTCGGAGGAGGGGGGTGTGTCGTCGTGGCGCCTCCTCTTGCTTTTGCTGGTCATTTTAATTTCGAAAGAGAGGGGACAGTGGTAATATATACCTTGCGCTCGGCCTTCTATGAGTCTATCACCCCAATAGCTTGAACCAATCCGTCATCCTATTTTGTATTATATTGGGCAATTTCATTTTCATCCCTAACTTTAAAAAAATGTTACTTTTTTCACTAATATGTTTCCAATATCCATCCTCCAAACGTTTTAAAATTTAATTAAGTTAGTCTTTTTATTAGGTGAAAGTTAGTTAACTTTAATAGAGGGACGATTAGTTTGGTCATTTAAATACTTTGTCGATATATTGACACATATCTATAAAATTCATATTATTTCAAGTTAAAAGTATTAAAATTGAGGGCTACTCGTATAAACAATCCTCAAATTTAGGTATAATTACAGCTAGATGAGAGTTCTGATTAGAGCAAATTACAATTTAACTACCCAGTGCAAACTCTAATTTAAGCGGAGCAAGATTTTTGATATTATTACAATTTACTCCCCTACCGTTAATAAGATTCCGTTATATATAACATTGAACAGTATCCAAACAGTGAAAAGACGAAAATACCTTTAATAACTGTGTTGACTCAATTGACCAAATAAAAAATAAAAATAAAAAAAAAAAACAAAATAAAAAAATTTTTCTCGCCGCCTCATCCTCACAAACCCACCTCACTCCTCTCCCCTCCTCTACTATTTGCCTCCGCCTTGTCTCTTCTCTCCATTGGTAAACTTCATCCTTCAGATCTCTCTCCGCCGTCGCTTTCTTCTCCTTCATCCTCTGTCCGTCGCTTTCTTCTCTTTGCCGGTAAACCTTCCTTTCTTTTCCTTCTCTCTCCTCTCATTTCCTCTCCTCTCCTCTCTTCCCTTCTAGCCGTCGCTGCCTTTTTTCTCGTCGTCGGTTTCTTCTTCTTCATCATCTGGGTTCATCTGTCCAACCCAGATGAACCTTCATCCGGGTTCTCATTAACTAACCTATATGAAGGTTCATTTGGGTTCGTCGATTCGAACCCAGATGAATAATCTGGGTTCGTCGATGATATTTAGGTTAATTTATCTGATTTTTTTTGTTGTTTTTTTTTTCAGTTTGATGAAATTTATTTAAAAAAAATAAATTTTTGTTATCTGATTTATTTTGTTTTGTGGGAGATTGATTATGTTGGCTTTGATTGATGATGTTTGGTTTTGGATTGATGACGTTGGGAGGTTGATTGATGATGGTTAATGATGTTTGGTGCCATTTTTGTGTCTCTAGGAGGTTGATTGATTATGGATGATGATGTTTGGGGCCATTTCTGTTAGGTCATTAATTATCATTATTTTATACCTATTTTACCTATTATTTATGTTGTGTTTTTGAGTAAAATTGGTGCTTTTAATTTGTTTCGTGTTTTTATGTGTAATCTTAGGTTTAAAGAAGAATAGAATGGAATTGGTGGTTTTTCATAACTAATTGCGGCACAAAGAAATCAGAAATCTGGATCGAAGAAGTGCGAAAATCAAGAATCAAAATAGGGGTTAAATCATAAATATTCAGAGTTGTTTGGGTTTAAATGAAAAATGGAAGAAGTGGAGGACCTGACTGCAATTTGCCAGTCTACAACATGTAAAACGCGCAGAAAGGATGTCGTTTTGGCGCGCTTACTCAGGTGTGGATCTGGTGTGGTTGAGTACACATAAGCGCGCTTGAAGAAGATGCTGATTGGTCAAACGCGTGGATCCGGGTCGGGTCGCAAGGATCCGCGCGTTTTTGAAGTGGCGCCGTTCGGGTGCGGGTTGAGTGGATCCGGTTCGGGTCATGCGGGTCAGATCCGCGTGATTTTGATGCCTCTCTCTTTTGTCGCCGTTCCGGGTAGGGTTTTGACCCGCGCGCACATCCATGGGTCGCAAAGCAGATCCGCGTGTTTTTTTTTAGTTTCTTAGCCACCAAGAAACCTAATTTTGGCCGACTTAAGCTCTCTATAAATATATGTTTTTCACCATTCAGTCAGACAGACAGCAGAGGAGGAGAGATCAGAGGCTTAGGGCGGCAGCAGCTATTCTTGGGTTTATTCTTCTCTATTTATTTTTATTTTTATGTTTTCTTTTAGAATCATGTGTAGCTAATTTATTTGTTAGTTAGGGCTAATTTGAAGCCCTAAACATGAATTCAATCTATTATTATTTTTAATGAAGTAATTTATTTTTGCATGATAAAATTAATTGTCTCCGTTTAAATTGTATCCTATTTATTTTGTTTTTTTGATTGGCCATCTTAGGAGCATATTTTTAGGATTGTGTTGTAGGAATATAAACTGCACATCATACAGAAATATTCTTAATTTGCAACAATCAATTGATTACGAACCAATTGAGAGACATTAATTCATAAATACTTAGGATAGACATCATGTTCTAGGATTTGTGTGACATTCATATTCTTTTAATGCTTAATGGATTCCTGTTATTTAACCTGAGTAGACATCATGCTAGGTTATAATTAGGAATACACGCATCTACGTAAACATCATGCGATTTGCATATTATCTAAGGAAGAATCGATGCGACATGAGTTAATCATACCTTGTCGTGAAAGTCTTTATCATGCATTAATATTATTATGCTTCATTTATTTATTTATTTATAGATTGAATGATTGTTTAGTGGTGGATAAGATATCGTAGCTAAGTTTTTCTTGTATTGATTTTCTTCATTAAATTTTGTTTTCTTATTGCAATTAGATTTCAACCCAATTCTAAAAATCTCTTTCATTTAATTTAATTGTTTAAATAAACTTGAAATTTAAAGAAAGATAATAACTTATCGTGAGATCGACCCTTGATTGTCTACTATACTCGATAAACGATTTGTGCACTTACAAGGTTTTAATAAATTTGGTTTATTAAAAAATTTACCAACAATTTCCTTCATTGGTTGGTTATGTTCAGCGTCAATATGGTTTTGTGGTTGATTTTGTTGGTGAGAGTTGTAGTGGTTTGGTTAGTTATTGATGTTGAGGAAAAGAATGAGGTGATGGTGGCAGAGTAAGAGGAAGAAGAGGAGGTTATGTTGAGGAAAAGGTGGAGGTGGTCGACATTTTATTTTGTTTTTTTTATTTTTTATTTGGTCAATTGAGTCAACACAGTTATTAAGGGTATTTTCGTCTTTTCACTGTTTGGATACTGTTCAATGTTACATGTAACGAAATCTTATTAACGGCAAGGGAGTAAATTGCAATAATATCAAAAATCTTGCTCCGCTTGAATTAAAGTTTACATTGGGTAGCTAAATTGTAATTTGCTCGTTCTGATTATAATTGCACAATCATTCCCTCCTCTCGAGTGTTAATTGATTTCTGGAAACTCAAAATTGTTGATGATCATTTTAATATAAAATTATTACATTACCCTTATTAGGGGTTAAAATGTCTTTTAGAGTAAAAGGTAATTAATCAATTAATAATAAAAACATTTTTTCAATATATTAATAACATTTTTTAAAAACAAAAAAACTTATTTAGGAAAAAAAAAAGGAAAAAAAAAAAAAAAAGAAAAACCATCTTGAATAAACTAATACTTGAATCAACCTTACATATTGAACCATCTTGTCATAACCAACCTTGTTTATAGGTGTCGAATTCTGTAATAAATATAGAAGGAATTGCACAAAACTCCCCTCAGATTTGCCCAAAAACAGAGGGAAACATATTTATCACTTTATTACACCAAACCCCTACACCTAACGTTGACTTTTGTCAATGTTAACTGAGTGAAGGGCAATTTAGTCCATTTCTCCTTATTCTTCTTCACCATTGTGCGTCTCTCATTCTTCACCCCTATGCGTCTCTCTCATTCATCATCATATTCTTCTTCACCCCTCTCTCCGCCGCTGCTTTCTTCTTCTTCATCCTCTGTTCGAAGAGAGAGCTATCGCCGATCCAACCGTGCAAGCTCGCCGACCATCAGATCGTCGCCAAGTAGAGGTCACGCGGAACCGAAGACACCAAGCCGAGCAGAACCAGACAATGACGCCAACCATCAGCTCAGCCGGCTGACCGAGGAGCTCGCGCCGACCCGCGCACGAACTGAAGCTGACCAAGACAACTTCTTCTTCTTCTTTTTCTTATTCTCTCTCACCCTCTCTTGTCGATCTGGTTTTGTGGTTGATTTTGTTGGTGAGATGATCGGTGTTTGATGATGAAGATGATCTGATGGTGTGATGATGTTCGAAGATGATGATGAAGATGATCTGATGGTGTAATGATGTTCGAAGATGATGATAAGGATGATCTGATGGTGATGTTGATGATCGGTGTTTGATGGTGATGGTGATGGTGATGATGATGATGATGTTCGAAGATGATGATGAAGATGATCTGATAGTGATAATCGAAGATGATGATGAAGATGATTTGATGGTGATAATGATGAAAATGATCTGATGGTGATGATGATGATGTTCGAAGATGATGATGAGATGATCTGATGATGATGACGATGATGAGGATGATCTGATGGTGATGATGTTCAAAGATGATGATGAGGATGATTTGATGGTGATGATGATGATCAAAATGGGCAAAATGGTCATTTGATTAAAAATCTTGGTCAACTGTTAAAGTTGACGGAAATTGACTAGCGGTGTGGGAGTTTGGTGTAATAAACTGATAAATATGTTTTTGTCTGTTTTTTGGCAAACCTCGAGGGGGTTTTGTGCAATTCCTTCATAAATATATTATCATTAAAATAATCATAATCAAGACGTCGTTTGTTTTTATCACTTTGTATTTAATGGGCTTGAATGACATCTATTAAGTATTTTTTTTTTTTTTTAAATGATCAAACCACTTAAACCCATCAAAAAATTACTTTAAAAAAAAAAAGCTCCAGTGTTTTACTTTTAACTGAATATCAAATCATTTAATGGTTTTTTAAAATATTATTTTAAATATATCATTCCCAAAATAATATATTTTAAAATTTGTCCTAATTTTACATTATATAGATTTATTTTAAATGTAATTAATAAAATATTATAATGACTAAAATATATATTACTTTACAATTTTAGTTTTTGTTGCAATAGTAATTCAACTTAAGAATATTTTGTTTATTTTTATTTAAATATATAAATTTAATTTACTTTATTATAATAATTTATTTATGTATATATAATTTTTTTTTTTTAAAATACCTTACTATATTAATTAATCATTTTTTAATTATGAATAAAAATAGACGGAATTACAATTTAGCTACTCAGACGAAACTTTAATTCAAGCGGAGCAATTGTTTCGATATTATTACAATTTACCTACCTCCCATTATCAACTTTCCGTTAAAATTGCCTGTGAACAGTAAAAAAAAAAAAAAAAAAGACGAAAATGCCCTTGATTGTTGAAGTTGACGTAATTGACCGAATAAAAAATTGCAAAATCAAAATTGAAAAATTGAACAGAGATTGAACGGCTGCCTTTGTTCTGGTTCAGCTCCAGTCACACTTCATCACTGTTCCGACGAGATTTGGTCGCGTTTGAGGTCTGATCTCGAGCTGAAAATGGCGTGGATCAGCTTGTTTTTGCGTCGGGTCTTCGTGGTAGTCGTGATGGCACTTGCCGTCGCCGGTTCTGCTCCTATCTACCTTCAATCTGTCGCCGGTTCTGCGTGCGTGAAGGACTGGTCTTGGTTGAGTTCGACGAGGTCTGGTTCGTGCTTGGCATCGGCTTGAGATGGGTTCTACAGGTCATGCGTGTCGGCAACTCCCCTCGTCGTCGTCGTCGGTCTAGTTGGGGTGCAGCAACGGGTCTGGTTTGCTTCGGCTGCTCGGTTTGTGGCGAGATCGTGGCTGCGTCGACGAGCTTGGCGTCGGTCTTGGTCTGGTCGGAGCTGTTCGGTCCGTCGGTCCTCCTCTTATTCTTCTTCTCTTTTCTCTCCTTCATCTTCTTCAATCTGCCCTCACCTTCTTCCTTTGGCGTTCATCCCTTCACTTCTTTCATCTTCCTTCACCTTCTTCCATCTGCTTTCATCTTTTATCCACCACTAAGCCCTCAAAATACCACCACGAATAAAAGCGAGCACGAGTAGCTCCATACCCGGTAGACCCAAGAGCAGCAGATCTAGACGCAGTAGAGGGAGCAAAGGCAAGGCAGTAGATGGCATCTGTTCCAGCCACATATACAGATCGAGATCGATACCCTGCATTAGTAACCTGTAGAAGCACCGCCATTACTAGTAGCAGCAGAGTAAGAAACAGAGGGTGACGGAACGAAATAAAATCTCAGAATCTCAGTTCGGAACATCTCTTCCTATTCTTTCTATCTCCTCCGGCCAAACTACTGGCTGGCTGGATTTCAGCACTCAACTCCACCTCTAGCTTGCCTTGTGTGTTCCCCAGCCCCCTGTCCAACCAATGCTTCTCTGTAACCTAAGCGATGTGGCTCCCATCTTCCACTCCTAGTTTCGTCCAGTGCCTAGTAGCTAAATGGATGGAGATGGGTTGACCTAAGATGGCGGCATCTCAGACGGATGATCTGAGAATTTTTTTTTTTTAAATTCATTTAATTCATTTAATTTTTTAGACCATTGCCCATCGAAATAACGACTTTACCCCTGAATCAGTTCACGGTAACCGAAAGTTGATAACGAGAGGGGGGTAAATTGCAATAATATCGAAATAATTGCTTTGCTTGAATTAGAGTTTCGTCTGGATAGCTAAATTGTAATTCCGTCATAAAAATATTATTAATATATGCATCAAAGTGTTTTAACATTTGTTAAATAATTTATTATAATTCCTTGTATTATATTAAATGAAGTTATATAACAACTAATAATAAAAAATTACTAGTTTTCAAACAATTTTAATTTTAAAAAATAAATAAAATTATTATACATTCAAAGATAAGGAAAGAAAAAATAATAATAAATATATCATTTAGATTCCAAATTTCAATTATTATTAAGTTTTCAGTATTCAGCAATCCTATTCAATCAAAAACAGATAAACAACCCTCAATACTTAAATCAACTAACTAGCAAGTATTTTATTCTTTTATAAATTTAATACGAATAAAAAACTTAAAAGCTTTCAAAAAAAAAAAAACTTAAAAGTCCAAAGAAAAACCTATTTCAATTCAAATACAAATTGAATGCATACTGAATCTGTAATTTTGTTTTCTGAAATTTATTGCATATTACTATTAGTGTTTTGATTTATTAGTTTTTATATTGTTTCATGTATACACTTAATTAATTCATTGTCTTTTTTATTTTTAGTTTTCAACTCTTATTATTATTAGTATTATTTGTTTGAATGTTTGTAGTTTAGAAATATAATAACAAATGTGCATATAAAACTCACGATTTATTTAATTATTTCTCTCAATTATCTAATTTTTTAAATTTATTACAAAAGTAATACAATAAGGTACTATACGGGTCAGATCTTTCGCTTTCGGACAAATTTGACCCGTACAAATGCTTCCAATGCAGCCCGCATTAGCGGGTCGAGCCCGATCTGGACTCAGATTGGGCCAGGCTTGTACAGCTTACATGAAACCTCTAAAATCGAGTCTCTCTCTTATGAGCATGGAGTTCTCTCTTTTGTTTTTATGCCTAGGAGTGGTATAACTTTAAGTTATACACCTTAGACTAACATGTTAAAATTATGCCCTAAAAAGGCATATTAAATAAATATTTTTATATTTATTTTGTTCTAAAATAAATATTTTCCCAATAGCGTAATGTGTTTAAGAAGCATCGATCCATTTTATCATAAAAAGGTATCTAATTCATTCGTGGTATTACGAATACACGAAAGTAAACATGAATTACGAGTTCTCTATATTAAATAAAATAAGTTTCGATCGATTGTGAATCCAGACAATTTACATGAGAAAAGATTGTATTACTTGTACTTGGAATGATAGTGTTTCGATATTTAAGTGAGAGTCACCACTCGGAATACATGTGCTAATAAGTTAGCAAATACGTTGAATTGGATCATTATGTGATGCAGAGTAACATAAGAGATCACTTAAGATGATCAATGCCTAAATAGATTGTTGTGTAGATGATTTGATGCAGGAGGAAACAGAAACTTGAAGGAATTTCACAACCGTTAGGCAAGCATATTCCCTTAGGGAATTATGGTGGTCATTGACTATGAATCCATGGCCTATGGTACGTACTTATATCATATATAATCATGTGGACGTAATTCATGTAACTGAAGAAACCAAAATTGAAGATACAGTCAAATGAGATTTGACAGTATAAATTTCTAATCTAATTATGAATGTCTCGTGGAAGATTTAGTTACACGTATAATAGCTGGCCAAGGATGCATTAAAGTATACGTACTTAATATAAATTATTATATTTATTATTTGGAGCATGTTTAGTCATAATTATATATTGTCAAAGTCGTGATTCATAGAACAGAAAATTATGGTAAATCCACTAGGGATTTATGTTAACATAATTTCTGTGATCTTGATAAGCCAATAATAAATATGGTCCTAAAGATCTATAATAATTATTAAATTATTTATTCACAGGTGACTTTGCACAATAGAAAGGACATACTACCAAATAATCAAATAAGTATTTATTAGATTTGACTATTGATTTTACGAGATTAATTATCTCATAATTATGTGATAATTGTGGAGTGGTTTTTGGTAATTGATGAGAGAGATATTATGAAGAATTAAAATCAAATTTTAAATGAAAATTATGGATTTTTACAAGATAGGTTCGGCCACCTCTTTTTCTTCCTAGTGTTGGACTTCCTCGTCATCTCTTAAAATGAAACTCCGTTGAAAAACCATTTTAGGGTCTTAAAAAGACGAGGAAAGAAAAGAAAACAATGAGAGATTACAATTAGGTATTCTTACAGTAGAAGGACGCGCTTTCTAGAGATATTTTTAAATAAGATTCTTAGAGATAGTTTTATATAAGATTCGAGCCTCTGAATCTAAATCATTGTTTCTT
Source organism: Nephelium lappaceum (assembly GCA_021234005.1). Taxonomy (NCBI): domain Eukaryota; kingdom Viridiplantae; phylum Streptophyta; class Magnoliopsida; order Sapindales; family Sapindaceae; genus Nephelium; species Nephelium lappaceum. The sequence continues at coordinate 14,538,920 of CM038004.1, forward strand.
CAATGTTTTTATATGTTTTTGAGTGTTTTTCATGTAAAAAAGTTTTGGAAACATTTTAGAACTTATTAAAAGGACTTCGACATAATTTTGGGCTGAAAATAGAGTTAAAAAGACAAGCAAAAGAGAATCCCTTTACTTGCAATATTTTTACATAAGTTACATAAAAAATATCACAACTTAACCTTTAAAAAAATTCACAAAACCATCAATAGAAAATTATTCCAACAACAATATTATGTTTATGTCAAAACAATCCAACATCATAACAAAAATAATACATATGTGATATATAATAAAATCCATAACACACAAAATCATTGATTGAAACATCGAAAAACACAAAATAGTAAAGTCTGTACCTTATTGACAAATAAAATAGTGAAAGAGCAGTATATTGGCCAAGACGATGGTGCTGGATGGTGGAAGAGTAGTAGATCGGACTTACACACAATGGCATCGGACGACGACAATGCTCGGTAGTGGCTGCAATAGAAAAATATAAGTGTCAAAATGAGAAGAAAATGAAGAAATAATAAAATGTGGGATGTTGGACTAGTTTCGCGCCGACGTCGGAACTAGTCCGACCGGCAATCATGGCTGGAATCACTCCGACCGATCACGTGGACCAAAGAACAAAAAGCAGAAGATAAGAAAAAGAAGAAGAAAATGAGAAGGAGAAGAAGAAGAAGAAAAAGGAGATCGTCGTGTCGGCGATCGGAACCAGTCTGATCGACAGTCATGCGGTCGGACTTGTTCCAATCGGTCCCGCGATGGTTAGAAGAAGAAGAAAAAGAAATGAGAAGAAGAACAACAACAAGAGAATAAGAAGAACAAGAGGAGAGGAAAGACTCATTTTCACTAGATCGACAGACGGCGGTGAACGGTGAGGTGAACGGCAAGCTCTCGGAGCGGTGACAGGTTGACGATGGGCGAGAGGCGTCGACGGTAGCTAGGGTTGGGAGAGAGGGGATGTGAGAGAAAGAGAATGAAAGAGAAAAGAAAGTGAAAATGGGAGGGGGAGAAAGGCTGGGTGTCGTAAAAACACCCAGCTTTTCCATACCGGCCACTACGCCCAATATGGAAAAGATACTTCCATGTCGGGGGGTCACCCGCCTAGTAAGAAAATCTGATTATCTTTACCGGGTGGGTCGCGCTTGGATTGGAATGATGGTTATCCATACCGGGCGCGACCAGCCTGATAAGGATAATAGGCGGATCCATACCTGTCCGGTATGGATAAAAACCCATTAAATTTAATAAATTCAAAATTATTATTCATACATTCGTCTGGTATGGATAACCATCATTCCAATTCGGGCACGACCCGTCCGGTATGGAATGATTATTATCCTACCGGGCGTAATCTGTTCGGTAAGAATAATTATTTTTCAATTTTTTTTAAAATTAAATATTAGTATCCATACCGGGCTTTTAAAACCCAGTATGAATATTCCAGCATGGCTAGACTGTTTTGTTGTAGTGTTGCTAGAGTTATTACTTAAAATAAGTATTGAAAAGTAACCAACATGTACGCTTAGGCTGTCTAAAGCTTTCGGGAAGTTCTGATTATTTTATCTTTTCTTCTCGTTTGAATTCATCTTTTCTTTCTTTCAGTGAAAATTGATTGTTGATGAATCCTACTCCCTTAAGAGTGAAAATTACCAATCGTTTGTTAGATATAAAATACAAATACTGGATTACAAAGCAAAAACCTATAATAGATCACAGATGAGAAATGTAATTGAAGCAAAATACAAAATTAACAAGAACAAAATAAACTAATCAAGGCCCATATAAGTCATGGTGTGCCACTATTAGTGTTATGCGTTTATCTCTCATAATACAACGATTATCGGTGAACTGAACTGCGTTTGAACACCACAAAAGCTTAAAAGTAGAATAATATGAAAGGAAATACGAGAGGAAAACAATACAAGTATCCACTTTATTATTTTTTTTTCCCCAACAATCGTATTATGCTATAAAAAGGTAATCTATTATAGAAAGAGATTGCTTACGTTATATCACTTGTTATATAAGAATCACTTGGGAAAATCTTAGAGTTTTGAAGTGCAATTGGATTTCCGATTGCTTGGAGGGTGGTGGCTACCATATTAAAAGATATTGAAATTGCACTGTACTGTCACTACAACAAAAAAGGTCATCTATACCGGGCAATGCCCGGTATAATTGAGTATCCATACCGGGCACGTGCCTAGTATAAATGCCACCGGTATAAATACTTGGATTATCCATACCGGGCACGTGCCCGGCATGGATATTATCCATGCCGGGCACGTGCCCGGTATGGATATTTTCAGTGTCCGTTTCATTTTTCAGATCTGCGGACGGCGGCGCAGTGACAACAACAACAACAACAACAACAACAGCAACAGCAGCAATAGCAACAACAACAGCAACAACAGCAGCAACAAGAACAGCAACAACAGCAGCAACAAGAACAGCAACAACAGCAGCAGCAGTAACCAGATCTGCGGACGGCGGCGCACGGCGAAGAGAACGGAACAACAACAGCAACAGCAGCAACAACAGCAACAGTAGCAACAGCAACAACAGCAACAGCAGCAACAACAGCAGCAACAAGAACAGCAACAACAGCAACAACAGCAGCAGCAGCAGCAACCAAATCTGCGGACGGCGGCGCACGGCGAAGAGAACGGAACAACAACAACTACCAGATCTGCGGATGGCGATGCACAGCGAAGAGAACGGCGAGCTCCCAGAGCGGTGACCGGTCGGCGAAGGGGAAGGCACGTCGGCTGTAGGGTTGGGAGGGAGAGGTTGGGAGAGAGAGAGAAAGAGAGAGAAAAGAAAGTTAAAAATGGGGGAAGAAGTGAGTGGGAGGGAGAGCAAAAACCCATAATTTCTTACCGGGCGCGAGAAAATTGGGTTATCCATACCGGGCGGGTCTCGTCCGGAATGGATAATCCGATTATCCTTACTGGGCACCCGCCCGGTAAGGATAATCCGGTTATCCATACCGGGCGCGACCCGTCCGGTAAGGATAATCCTATTATCCATACCGAGCGCGACCCGCCCGGTATGGATAATCCTATTATCCATACCGGGTGCGACCCGTCCGGTATGGATAATCCGGAATCCAATCCGGGCGTGCCTCGCCCGGTAAGGAATGCGGTTTATCCATACCGGGCGCGACCCGCCCGGTATGGATAACCCGTTTTCCAATTTTTTTTTAAATTTAATCTTAGTATCCATACCGGGCTTTTAATGCCCGGTATGGATACTCCGGAATAGTTGGGCTTTTTTGTTGTAGTGTGTGTACGATCCAGTATACAGGCATAAAAATTACAAACCCTAGCTGCATGCTTTGGAATCTTAATATGTGATCTGTATACTTCTGTTGTGTAATTTTTCTTTGATATTGGATTTAATTTTGATTTAGATACTAACAGAATATTCCATTAAATTCTTCCTTGATTTTATTTTATTTTTCAAAATTGTCACAATCAAAAGCATTGTTTTCAATGTTTAATGCACCAATAATATGAACCAATTCTACCAATCATATAGCTGCCTTAAAAGCAGGCAAAAATATTGAAGTTGATGGAATCTTTACATATACTATTTCATTTGGTAATGAACCCACCCTATTGAATGAAATATTATATCCCCTTTCCCATTAGATTGTCAACGAGTTTTGAATTCAAAATCTCTTTATTAAATATAGTATATATACTAAAGGGAAAACATAGCAAGAATAACAAAAACCAACTTTTATTTTAGAAACCTCATAAAATTGAACCAATGGAATCAATTGCAAATGTGAAAAGTTAAAACAGTGCTAGTATGCCTTCAAATGAATTGTCCAAATTTAAGCTTTTTTGTCTCAATTGTTTCCCTACTACTTTTAGTTCTCAAAACAAGAAAAAGAAGACCAAACTCAAATCTCCATGAATGGACCGTTAATTATAAAACAAGAACTATATGTATATATAAATCAAAAGCAAAGTGCAAATATATATATATATATATAATATCTAAAGCTAAATTAACATATATAATTACATATACATGATCATAAATAAATATATGCATAAGAACTCTAAACCAAATAGTGCTCTCATACAAAAGTTACATTCAATTAAGAAAAGCTTTTAAGGGCATGGTCCAGTTGAAATGAATCACCAAGAAGATTCGAAGAACTAAGCATCCTTAAGAAACTCCCATCTCCATATGACCTAAACACATCATGATGATCGTGATAAAGATCATCAATTGGCTCCGTTACAGCATCAGAATATGTAGGAGACTCACTTTTCATCATCAAGTATTGATCCCCAATAGACTCTTGATGGTGTTGATGAGCAACTTGGGGGGGTGAATTTTCGAAGTCCGGAAACCGAGAAGCGGTATCGGAGTCCTTGCCGGTGAGCTCTTGCACAAGGTCTCTAAACTTAGAGGCACAAGTCTTGACCTTCATGGGGCTAGAGATGTACACAACTTTAACACCCTTTTTGTTGTTGGATGACCTCTTTCGATGATGATGATCATGACCTTGCCTTTTCATCTTCAGTTCTTGCATGCCAAGTACATCCATGTATGTGATTGATTTATCACTTTTTGGTGATCATATAAACATGAACACGAACAATATCAGAGATTTATATAGGGCTTTTGTAGGGGTACAAAAGATGGGGCACTTTCGTAGAAAGTGATAATGCGGCCTAGAAGAAAAATTCGGAGATTTTGATAGAGAAAGTGGAAGGTTACAAGGAAGATTAGGTTATCGAGAGATTGACGGATCGGTGAAGAAGCTTGGATGACCCGCAATCTCATGGTTTTTATGTGACACCTAATAGATACAAATATAGCTTTTGAAAGTGATATGTGTTCATTGTAACTAGAAGGATTTGATTATGGAACATGTGCGCAGCCTGATGAGACTTTGGAGAAGGATGAAATTGACTATAAAAATATTGAAGATTTTTTTTTTTAAATGTTAGTCAAAAATGGACAAGTGGCAGAATGATAGGCAACTATTTTGGTTTTTCAATTTTTTGTTTAATGAAAGTTACCCATTGGAATGGTGGAGGTACACATGTACATGGGTGCCTTAGACGTTTGCGTACGTTAAAGATTAACAAATTACACCATATATTGAAATTTGATACCGAACAGATCAGGATCGATTAGTAGGATATATGCTTTCACAACCTTACGATATTTTTTATTTTATAATATAAATATCTACTCCACGATTATGGAGAAAACTTTCTAAATATATTAATGAAAATGGATAATGAGAATTGAACCTTAATTTACGTTAAATGAGAACGTGCTTATCCCATAAATTAATAGAAAATATAATGTGTATATATATATGTATATATATATATATATATTTTTCAATTTCTAATGTTTTAAGATTTATGCATTGAGTGACGTTTGGGGTTAATGATTGAAAACCATTCGTTATCATAAACAAACTGATTGACACCCTTGACATTATGTGTGATTAATAACTTAAGAGTTATCAAAATCAACCCATGATATTATGTGTTATTGAAAACAAGATGTGATTTTCTATGTATGATTTTACATAAGAACAAGCGAAGGTGTCGTCATCATGACCGTACTTAATTTTTCTCTGTTTAAATTGAACGATGCTCCTAGGGATTTAAAAACTCAATAAACATTTCATAGTTATCAACAAATTAATATACAAATATGATATTAAATAAAGTAAATAATAAGCTTTTATTATATTTATACATTTATATATTTTTTGAACATACACATTATTATTATTATTATTTTATATTATCTGTGATGAAAATGACTCAAACCAGATATATTGTAAGGCTAAATGAGTGTATTTTTGCCATCAAACCTATTGCGTGGTAGTATAATTAATATACATTAATTGAGATCCTATTTTATATCATTTTTTTATTAAGTTAGAATAATTAATTATAATACAACACAATAAGAAAATTGAGAAAAAAAAAATTCTAGTCATTAATTACAGATGGAATCAAATTTAGTAAGATGAACTAACAATATTAGCATAGGAAACAATATTACGAGGAAGTCTATTCAATCTAGAGTTCATTAGAATTTGATATATATATATATATATATATATTTAAATGATAGATTAGGTGGAATTCAAGAATTCTCTAGATTCAATATAATCTTTGTTGATTACGAAATTTATAAAAATATGATGAAATTTGTTATAGATTTTTATCCATAAATTTTACTTTAAAATCCATGGAATTTTATTATTTAAATAAAATATATTAAATCAATGATTTCTTAAATACATCCAAATATTTTTGAATTTTTAAAAATATTTCAATGCAATATACTTAAATTTTTATGAAACCTTTTATAAAAATACGAATTGAACCCACTGAAACTTTTAAAATCGGTTAAACTTCAATACACTTTTAATCGAATATACCCTCTAAACCCGGGTTACACAATCCCTTTCTCATTGTGAAACCGTGCAGTGTATAATCCCCAAATTCGATTCCTCACAACACTATTCACAGTCATTGGATAAGACATAAAATGCAAAGCCACCTTTAATCTCCTAAAAAATACAGTCTCTCTTGACCAGAGAATTTTGTTTTTCCTTTTTTTTTTCTTGGAATATTTTAACGTCTATTATTGTCATATGCTATATATGTGGCACAATCACAAGCCTTACTTCTTCTTTTAAATTTATATATTTTCCTTTGACTAAAGATTCTTACACACATGTAAGCATGCCGTGGCTGTCTTAGACTTTCATAGTAAAGAAAAGAATGGCTGCATTATCTTTCTAATGATTTAAAATTTAGCTGTCAAATGAGTTGTGGAATTGATGATTAAGATCCATGACTTTACACGTGCTTTGGATTAAAAAAATAAATAATTTGATATTGAATGGAGACTTCTACCAATTTTTTAAAAACTTTTTCAATAATAGATTTGATAGAGGAAATTTTGTGGAACTTTGTGTTACATTAATAGAAAGGGAAAATCTTTCTTTAACTTGACAGTCGACATCAATTTTTAAATCAATATAATATAATATTGATAAATGTTCTTAACAACCATTCACAATCCGTCACATTAATTAATAGGGATCTTCCTTTATCTAAAACTAAATAATAATTAAAAATTTATTTGATTAGCACCAAATAACTTAAATGAGTTTTAATAGTATCATGTCATTGTTAATAATTTTTAATGATAAAATTACCCTTATTATTTTTTCATCTGTTTTCATCATTTTAGCATTTCTCTCTTCTCTTCAACCTCAAGGGTCAGCCACCTTTGGCCACAAACACATCGCCGACATTTCAAACACTTGAACCAAAACTTTCGTCTGCGGTTCTAAAATAAGAGAGAAACAATGATGGAAACAAGGACTGGCCGTTGCAAGTTGAACCTCGGGTTAGAACCAATTCCAGGTTCGCTTGCTGAAGCCCATTTTCTTTTTTTTTGTGAACAAAAACAGAGTTCACATATTCAAAAAAAAAAATAAATAAATAAAATTTAGTTCGTGAAGGCATCAAACATGACACCTTTGCGAATTGTTCGTGAGCTCTGTTTTGCAATGACCATGGTGATTGATGAAGCTTGGAGATAAAAAGAGTTGCAGCAGCCCTGGCAGATGAAAGAGAACATCGTGGTGGCAACCATAGAGGTTGCTAGTTTGGTCTAATCGGCCATGGAGATTGCTAGTGTGGTCAAGTTTGGTTGGTGCGACGATAGCCATGGATGTTGCTGATCTGAACTGGTCGACCATGGAGGTTGCCAGTGTGGTCTGGTTTGGTCGATGAATTACAAGAAAAGTTGATGAAGCTTGATGAAGCTTTTTAGTAGTGGAAAAAGATGACAAGTTGGAAAGTATTTTATTACTTCTTTTTAATGAAAAGTATCGTTATCTTTTTACCTTGGGAAGCACTAATAAAACTTAATTCAGTTTTTTTATGCTAGTCAAACAAGTGACCGGTTCTTATATGTTATTTCATATGGTTTTCACTTAATTAATATAATCTAGAATCTCTTATTTTTACAACTTTTGATCTAATTAATAATAAACATGATGATTCAATTAAATCTCAAGACTATTTTCAAGAAAAAATACTTCATAAAGGAAATTTTGATGAATTTTGTATTACATAAATTAGGAGTGAACATGTTTCCTTAACACATAAGTTTATATCAATTTTCAAAGAAAATTTAATGGTAAATGGTCTTAACAACCATTTACAATCGCTTATATAACTAATGTGATAATAGACGTTTGTTTTTCAATTTTTCAAGTAATCAGTAATAAATATGTTAGTTTAAATTATGATTAATGACAGTAATCTTATGATGGATCATAAATAAAAGATACTGCAACTTGTTTGAATATATGAAAAGAAACAAGAAAATGTTGTAATTGAATTCCCACCATGCATTAAAAACTGCCAGGCAATGGATAAGCCCAAAAAAAGATAAGTACACAATTCTTAATCATTTGACGGGACATGAAGTAGAAAAAACCAACCATCTTATGTTCTTAGGTGCTAATTTATATGGTTTTCACTTAATTGATATAATCTAGAATCTCTTATTTTTACAACTTTTCACCTAATTAATAATAAACATGATGATTTATTTAAATTTTAAGACTAGTTTCAAGAAGGAATGCCTTATAAAGGAAATTTTGATGAATTTTATATTACATAAATTAAAAGAGAACATGTTTGCTTAACATATAAGTTTATATCGATTTTTAAAGAAAATGTAATGGTAAATGGTCTTAACAACCATTTATAATTATTTATACAACTAATGTGATCATAAATGTTTGTCTTTCAACTTTTCAAATAATCAATCATAAATACGTTAATTTAAATTATAATTAATCATAGTAATATTATGATAGATCATAGATAGAAGATACTACGACTTGTTCGACCTAGATGAAAAGAAACAAGAAAGTTTCGTAATTGAATTGCCACCATTCATTAAAACCTGCCATGTAATGGATAAACCCAAAAAAAAAAAAAAAAAAACTTATTCATAGCCATTTGACTAGACATAAAGTTGAAAAAACGAATCATCTTATGTTCTTAGGTGTTATTTCACATGGTTTTCACTTAATTAATATAATCTAAAATTTTTTATTTTTACAACTTTTGTCCAAATTTATAATAAATGTGACGATTCAATCAAATTTTAAGACTATTTTCAAGAAGGAATACCTTATAAAGGAAATTTTGATGAATTTTGTATTACATAAATTAAGAGAGAACATGTTTACTTAACACATAAGTTTATATCAATTTTCAAAGCAAATGTACTGATAAATGGTCTTACCAACCATTTACAATCGCTTATACAATTAATGTGATCACAGATATATATATATATATATATATAATTTTTGAACTTTTCAAGTAATCAATTATAAACACGTTAGTTTAATTATAATTAATCATAATAATATATAGAGGATACTGCAGCCTGTTCGAACCAAAGGAAAAGAAACAAGAAAATGTTGTAATTGAATTCCCACCATGCACTAAAAACTGCCATGCAATGGATAAATCCAAAAAAAAAAAAAAAAAAAAAAATACACCATTCATGGTCATTTGACAGGTCATAAAGTAGAAAAAACCAACCATTTTATGTTCTTTGATGCTATTTCATATGGTTTTCTCTTGATTAATATAATCTAGAATCTCTTATTTCTACAAATTTTGACCTAATTAATAATAAACATGATGATTCAATTAAAGTTTAAGACTACTTTCAAGAAGGAATACCTTATAAAAGAAATTTTGATGAATTTTATGTTACATAAATTAAAAGAGAACATGTTTGCTTAACACATAAGTTTCTATAAATTTTTATAGAAAATATAATAATAAATGGTCTTAACAACCATTTACAATCACTTATACAATTAATGTAATCACCAACGCTTTTTTTTTTTTTAACTTTTCAAATAATCAATCATAAACATGTTAATTTAAATTAAAATTAATCATAATAATATTATAATGGATCATAGATAGAAGATAATGCAGCTTGTTCAAACCAGACGAAAAGAAACAAGAAATCGTTTGTAATTGAATTCCCACCATGCATTTAAAACTGCCATGCAATGGATAAACTCAAAAGTAACATTGTTTATAGTCATTTGACAGGACATGAAGTAATAAAAACCAACAATCTTGTACTCTTATATGCTATTTCATATGGTTTTCACTTAATTAATATAATCTAAAATATTTTATTTTTATAAATTTTTACGTAGTTAATAATAAACATGACGATTCAATTAAAATTTAAGATTACTTTCAAGAAGGAATACTTTATGACGGGAATTTTGATGAATTTTATATTACATAAATTAAGAGAAAACGTGTTTGTTTAACACATAAGTTCATATCAAATTTCAGAAAAAATATAATGATAAATGATCTAATCAACCATTTACAATCACTTATACGACTAAAGTGATCACAGATATTTGGTTTTCAGTTTTTCAAGTAATCAATCATAGACACATTAGTTTAAATTGTAATAAATCATATTAATATTATGATAGATCATAGATAAAAGACACTACGACTTGTTCGAACCAGATGAAAAGAAACAAGAGAGTTTGGTAATTGAATTGCCACTATGAATTAAAAACTGCCATGCAATGGAAAAACCCAAAAATAAAACTATTCATAGTCATTTGACAAGACAAGAAGTAGAAAAAACCAACTATCTTATGCTCTTACATGCTATTTCATTTATTTTTCACTTAATTAATATAATTTAGAATTTCTCCTTTTTACAACTTTTCACCTAATTAATAATGAACATGATGATTCAATTAAATTTTAAGATTACTTTCAAAAAGGAATACCTTATAATGGGAATTTTGATGAATTTTATATTACATAAATTAAGAGAAAACGTGTTTGTTTGACACATAAGTTCATATCAAATTTCAAAAAAATATATAATGATAGCTGGTTTAATCAACCATTTACAATCGCTAGTACGACTAAGATGATCATGGATATTTGTTTTTCAGTTTTTCAAGTAATCAATCATAGACACGTTAGTTTAAATTGTAATAAATCATATTAATATTATGATAAATCATAGATAGAATACACTATGGCTTGTTCGAACCAGACGAAAAAAAACAAGAGAGTGTTGTAATTGAATTGTCACTATGCATTAAAAACTGTCAAGCAATAGAAAAACCCAAAAATAACACTATTCATAGTCATTTGACAAGACAAGTAGAGAAAACTAACTATCTTTTGCTCTTACATGCTATTTCATTTATTTTTCACTTAATTAATATAATCTAGAATTTCTTATTTTTACAACTTTTCACCTAATTAATAATAAACATGATGATTCAATTAAATTTTAAGATTACTTTCAAAAAGGAATACCTTATAACGGGAATTTTGATGAATTTTATATTATATAAATTAAGAGAAAATATGTTTGTTTGACACATAAGTTTATATCAAATTTCAGAAAAAAAAAAATATAATGATAAATGGTCTAATCAACCATTTATAATCACTTTCACGACTAAGATGATCACGAATATTTGTTTTTCAGTTTTTCAAGTAATCAATCATAAACACGTTAGTTTAAATTATAATAAATCATATTAATATTATGATAGATCATAGATAGAAGACACTACGACTTGTTCGTACCAGACGAAAAAAAACAAGAGAGTGTTGTAATTGAATTGTCACTATGCATTAAAAACTGCCATGCAATGGAAAAACCCAAAAATAACACTATTCATAGTCATTTGACAAGACAAGAAGAGAAAACCAATTATCTTTGGCTCTTACATGCTATTTCATTTATTTTTCACTTAATTAATATAATCTAGAATTTCTTATTTTTACAACTTTTCACCTAATTAATAATAAACATGATGATTCAATTAAATTTTAAGATTACTTTCAAGAAGGAATACCTTATAACGGGAATTTTGATGAATTTTATATTACATAAATTAAGAGAAAATGTGTTTGTTTGACACATAAATTCATATCAAATTTCAGAAAAAAAAAATAATGATAAATGGTCTAATCAACCATTTATAATCACTTGTATGACTAAGGTGATCACGGATATTTGTCTTTCAGTTTTTCAAGTAATCAATCATAAACACGTTAGTTTAAATTATAATAAATCATATTAATATTATGATAGATCATAGATAGAAGACACTACGGCTTCTTCGAACCAGACGAAAAGAAACAAGAGAGTGTTGTAATTGAATCGTCACTATACATTAAAAGTTGCCATGCAATGGAAAAACCCAAAAATAACACTATTTATAGTCATTTGACAAGACAAGAAGTAGAAAAAACCAACTATCTTATGCTCTTGCATGCTATTTCATATATTTTTGACTTAATTAATATAATCTAAAATTTCTTATTTTTACAACCTTACACCTAATTAATAATAACAATGATGATTCAACTAAATTTTAAGACTATTTTCAAGAACAGATACCTTATAACGAAAATTTTAATGAATTTTATATTACGTAAATTAGGAGAAATCATGTTTGCTTAACATATAAGTTTATATCAACTTTTAAAGAAAATGTAATGATAAATGGTGTTAAAAACCATTGACAATAGCTTACCCAACGAATGCAATCATATATGTTTGTTTCCAACCTTTTAAGTAATCAATCATAAACACGTTAGTTTGAATTACGATGATAGGTCATAGATGGAGGACATGCAGCTTGTTCGAAGAAAGTGTTGTAATTGAATTACCACCATGCACTAGAAACTGCAATGCAATGGATAAGCTCGAAAATAAAACATTATTTATAGTGATTTGACAGGACATAAAGTAGAAGACAACAACCATCTTATGTCTTGTCTACAAAAGTCAACAGAAACTGATTATTAAAAGTTAGCTTTTCGATGAAAATTGTACGTGGTACAATGTAGACCATTTGATTAGTTGACAACGCAGGTGATGGCTGCAATTACATGTCTGCCGACTGCATCATCTAGTGAGGACATCAATTGTTGTTACCGGCATGCCTACATTATTGACTTTGTCGAAAATAAAATTGAAAATTGTTGGGATCTTCTCTAGTTTCTTTGTTCTCTGTGGTTTCTAATTTATTATCAAATTTTGTATTTGACTTTTGATCATAAAACTTTAGAAAAAATTATGTTAGGGGCATAATCATATTTTTATATGTTAACAGATAATTAAAACTGAAAATAATTATGCAATGGCCTCAGGTAATTTCACAATTACAAATTTATGAGTATAACGATCACAGAAATAGCCTACAAATTTGTAAAATTCAACATTCCACCGCATGTGTCTACGTTCTACCGTTTGTGTCTCCACGAGACTTTGACCAAATTCGGTCTCATGGAGACAAATTACCCCACGATGCTTGAATCTCGTCGAAAAGGTTAACACTAATTAGTCCTACGAATTCATGTCTTATTATTATTATTTTTTTTAAATTTTTCTTATTTTTTATCCTATTAAATTATTCATATAAAAAATATTTATCAATCATGGTGCCTAACTCTTTTATGATTATTATTATTATTATTAGGACTGATTTAGAAGACTATCGAGATTAATTGAGATGTGATATTGATGACGCGGCCTGAAAAGTTACTCTCATTTAGGAGGGATCGATCCACACGAAAGTAAAGAAGCGGCTCACACGAAGGTGAAGGATTTTTTCGTATAAATTAGTGAGTGAAATACTTTTATTGGGTGTAGAATCCATACCATAAGACATGGGGGGTTATGGCATTACCAACGGCGCCAACAACTTATCTACATGGTGCCCAGCTCTTTAGTGTCCTGGAGTCGTCGCTTGATGCTTAGCTCCTTGGGTGCTTGGCTCTGCTATATGCCTGGGTGCTCGGCTACTTGGTGTACTTGGGAGTTGGATCGTCATTGGATAATTATTTCCAAGGGCATGTGTGGGCTTTTTGATGCCCAATATTTTACTTTAGCGATATTTCTTTCTTTCTTTCCCTTAATAATTATTTTTTGATTTCTGCTATTGAATATTTTATCGTTAACAATATTGTTAATATATATATATATATATATATATTCTTTACCTTTGTTTATCAACAATCAATTGTGAAAAATTAAACCATAAGGTCGCTCACCTTCACCAACCACGAGCCGTGATTGCACATACAAGTATTGTATATAAAAACTATAAATGAGGATGTATGACTTTTTATATTAATTATAGACAGACCTTTTGAAACTCTCTGCACTCTCCCACACGTTGTTTTTTTCATAGATTTCAATTACGTCCCCATATTTTGAGAAAACTTCATTTTATTAAAACCAAATTGGTTTATATCTCATGTCATCCCTATAATAGGCTTGAATTTGATCCAACTGGATCCAGTTGTTTAAAAAATGAGGACCGATATTTGCACCCCTCTAAAGCTGTGCATACATTCCTTTAGTAAGTTCATCCTATTAAATTTCTTTAAAAAACTACTAGTTTCATAAAAAATATATATATATGATGATGTGTATTTATAAATGTAAAATACAAATAAAATAAAAAAATATTTTTTATATTTAAGCGAGTCATAATTATAAATTATAATTTTTAAAAAGAATATTCAATGGGGTGTGTAAACGAAAGGGGTTATAATTTGTTCAATGGGGAGTGTAAATGAATGGGTTGTACATGCAACCTTATGTACAACCCTTAATGGGGTGCAAATATCATCACTCTTAAAGCAAGTGTAGCTTTAAATGGGCCAACTAGTAATGAACTCTAGACATCCTTAGACATGCACTAAGGGAATGGAAATAAGTGAACCCCAACACTAGTGGAAGCCCAACCGTTATTTAAGTCAAAATGTTCTTTAACTACACTCCATGCTATTTCTAAATGTCACCCTTTGTTAAAAATTTAAAATAAAATAAAATAAAATAAAATGAATTGGACAGATGTCTCCATAGACATTTAATTTAAATAAAACGTTTCACTACCTTACCATCAATTACTGTTTTTTGAATCTACGAGTGAGTCCACATGAATTTCCCCAAGCTGTTATGGCAGCAATTAAAAACCAATTTTGCAGAAGTGTTCAGTCCAACCCTGTTGAATTCATATCATGGCATCCCCGCTAAATTCATTTCATGGCTTCTTAACACGCTGCATGACAATCTTGCAACTTCAAAGAAAGATATCTACCAGCAGCATCACTTACATGCAAGTGCTGTCAGGTTTGTTTTTTACCCTCCTGGATTTTATTGTGCATAATATTGTTGCTTGTTTTTGTCGTGTAGCTGCAAGTCAAAAACTTTAATTATGTTTGATAGCGAGAACGGGAAGATGTGACCGGGATTCGTGATGATGCTATTGAACAAACTTGTACGGTGAGATGTTTGACTTCCAGAAGTGGTAATACTGCTGCCACAGTCACGGGCATAAACAGGCTTGATTGATATTCTGTTTGCTTTAGTTATGAAACCAAAAACCTTTCATTTCTTCTGCTGTGACATCATGATGTTTCTCATTTTAATTTATAAATGTTTGTTAATTATTATTAGATCCAAAATCTTAAACTGATGGAAAAAAATCAAATTATAATATTTAAAATTTAAAATTGATACGTGATATACTCCCTTACATGTAATGTGGACAGATGATGAATAATGAACATATGTTAATACCTTTAATCGTACAACATATGCAACGAGATGATTTTCAGATAAAGAGAGGATAAGATGTTTGAATCAAAGACTTTCAAACTTTGATATCATCTTAATTATTATCAGACCTATAAACTTAAACTGATAGAAAATGGTTCAATAATAGTATTTAATATTTTATATTGACATGTGACACTTTGGATTCTAGGGGTGGGCACAAAAACATGGAACCGACCCGAACCACCCGATTCGAACCGATCCGTGGGTGTTCGGTCCGGTTCACATGTTCAAGTGGCACATGTTCGAATTCTTATTTTTGAAAACACCATGTTTCACGGATCGGATCGGTTCTGGGTTTCCAGAACCGATCCGATCCGTGAACAGGGACATATACGTAATTTTACTTAGTCATATAAATACTTTCACTTAAACCAACCCTAAGTAGTCCCTAACAATTGAATCAAGTCATCGCCGCCTTCACCCTCACACAGTCACACGACTCCAACTTTGTTTCTTATCCCTCACCTCTCACCTCTCACCTCTGCTCGACGGCGATCATCTCTCACTTGTCACCTCTGCTCGCCGTTGCCGTCGCGGTCATCTCTCCTCTTCGCCCGCAGCGCGGTCGTGGGTCATCTTTCCTCGTCGCCCGTAGCGCCGTCGTGGTGGTCTCTACTCGTCGCCCACAGTGCCGTCGTGGTCTCCTCTCCTCGTCGCCCGCAGCGCCGTCGTGGTCGTCTCTCCTCGTCGCCCGCAGGGCGCGCCTTGTCTTCTTTTCATCGTGCAGCCATAAGCCACCGACTCTCCTTTCATCTCTCACCTCTCACCTCGTCGCCGTCGACGTCGTCGTAATCTCTACTTATCACCTTCAGCAGGCGCAGCACCGTCACCCACCTTCAACAACCGCAGCCGCAGCACCGTCACCCACCTTCAACAGCCGCAGCCATAGCACCGTTTTGGTAATATGATGAATTGAGGATTATGATCTATGCCTGTTTTGTGTTTTTTCTCTTCTACTGAGTTTGAGTTTTTTTTTTAAAAATTTTGTTAGCTTGAATTGGATTTTATATGCTTGAATAGAGAAACAAAAATAGAAACAATGAACAAACTTTCAAGTTTCACTTAGTTTTTAAAACTGATTGGAGCTATTCATGATACATCAATGTTTCTGTATTTTTTTCGTCAGAATATATAATCAGTAAGAACTACTTACATTAGAGTGTTATTGTTGTTGTGAATAGATGGGGAAAAGTGCAGAGAGTGATGAGCAATCTGAATATGATATTGATGATGTCAGTTCGGTTCGCAAAAGTCAAACTCTTGGGGTGAACAAAAAAATAGAGAAGAAGACAGAGAGCAAAAGTAGTAGTGGTAGTGGTAGGCTTAAGGCAGATTGTTGGGAGCATTTTGAGTTATTTGAAACTAAGGAGGGGAAAAGAAGGTCTAGGTGTAAACATTGTGGAGCTTCATATGCTTGGGATTCATTCTCTAATGGAACCACAAATATGAAGAAACATATAAAATTTAGGTGTAAGGCATTAAAAGCTAAACAAGTTGATACCACTCAAAAAACATTAGTGAGACAAAAAACATTAGAAGGATTTGGTAGTAATTTGACTACATATACCTTTAATCAAGAGTTTTGTCGGAGAAGATTGGCGGAGATGATTGTAAAAGATGAATTGCCATTTAAATTTGTGGAGAACAATGGATTTCGTATAACGAAGCATTGTGCCCTCGATTTGAAATGCCATCTAGGAGAACAGTTGTGAGAGATATTTACAAATTGTATCTTGATGAGAAAGCAGAATTGAAGAGAAAGTTTAGGGAAAGTAACGTGAGAATGTGTCTAACCACGGACACTTGGACTTCAGTCCAAAACATTAATTACATGGTTGTGACTTCTCACTTTATTGATGATGAGTGGCGTTTGCAGAAGAGGATTTTGAGCTTCACTCCAATAGAAGATCATAAAGGGGAATCAATTGGGAGGTGTATTAAGAAGGTTTTGAAAGATTGGGGCATTAAAAAAGTCTTCGTCATTACTGTTGACAATGCAACTGCAAATTCTGTTGCCTTAAACTATTTAATACGAAGATTGAATAGTTGGGATGTGAATGGTACGGTTTTAGGAGGAAAATATTTGCATGTTAGATGTTGTGCTCACATATTGAATTTGATTGTGGGTGATGGTTTGAAAGATATCCATGAGTCAATTGTAGCCATTCGAAATGCAGTGAAGTATGTTAGATCTTCTCCTGCTAGATTGGTTAGGTTTAAAAAATGTGTTAAAGATGAGATGATTGGGTCATCGGCTTTGGTATCTATGGATTGTCCTACAAGGTGGAACTCAACATATTTGATGTTAGAGAGTGCTAACAAATTAAGAAAGGCTTTTGTGCGGTTGGAAGAGGAGGATGGGTATTATGTTCACTACTTTTCAGAGAGCGAGGATGGAAAGAAGCGGTTTGGGCCACCTACTTCGGAGCATTAGGATTGTCCTATGGTATTTGTTCGTTTCTTACAAACTTTTTATCAGATTACTTTGAGATTCAGTGCTTCTTTGAGAGTGACAGCAAATGAATATTTTTCAAATTGGTGTGAGGCATTTCGAAGAATCAATCAGTTGGAAAGTTTGACTGATCCACTTCTAATTTGGATGACATCTAACATGAGAGTAAAGTTTTTTAAGTATTGGGGGGGGGGGGGGGGGGGGGGGGGGGTGGTTGATAAAACCAACAACATGTTGTTGGTCACTCAAGCACTTGACCCTAGGTACAAATTGGAGTATGTTGAATATCAGTTAGGGACATTTTATCCTGAGGCAGAAGCAAAATCCATGACTGCACAAGTAAAAAGGTTGTTGGAAGAGTTGTATGATTATTTTAAATTTGTGCAATCTAGTGGAAGTGGAGATTATCATTGTGGCGGCTCTGGTTGTCATGATTCAATTGTGGTTGGTGGTGATGGTCAGATTGAGACTAGCAAAGAAAACATAAGTGAAGAAGCGGTATTATGGGGGATTAGACAAAAACAACAAATTAAAAGGGTGGAGAAAAAGAGTGAGTTGGATTTGTATTTGTTGGAAGAATGTGAGCCCGTAGATAATAAAATGTTTAATTTGTTGCATTGGTGGAAGAATTCTTGTGCTAAGTACCCAATTTTGGCAAGTATTGCAAAGGATGTAATGACAATGCAAGTTTCAACGGTGGCATCAGAATTTGCTTTTAGCATGGGTGGTCGTATTTTAGATCCATTTAGGAGTTCATTAACTCCTAAAATGGTGGAGGGGGTGATTTGTTATCAGAATTGGTTGAAATGTTTGGACCCAACACCCGAAATCATTAATCTAGAAGAGCATGCGGAACGTGACGATAATAGTGTTCAAAATATTCAGCTTTACCAATCCATTGAAAATAGTGAGTTTTATAATTTAGATGAGCATTTACATTTTGTGTTTTATGTTTATGTTTATACTTTATATAAATATTACTTTATAATTTGATAATTTTTCTTAATTTTTGATGTAGTGTCCATCAAGGATGGAGCAAGTGAAGTTTCAACGCTTATGGATTTGGATTTGGCCGAAAATTTTAATGGTAAGATTTTATAGTTTATGTTATTTTTAATATAATTATTCATTTATTATTTGTTTATTGTTTGTGACTTTGTGAGTTTGTCTACTAATAATTTTTTTTTGAAGGGCTATAAAGAAGGGTGTGAACTTTGGAGCTAATCTTTGGAGTTGGGATTGGAGCTAATCTATGTAGTTGTCAATTGTTATGTTGGGACTATTTTGTTGTATTTTTATGTTTATTGTTTTGTTGTATTTTCATATGGACTATTTTGTTTAATTTGTGATGTGGACTGATGAAGATTATTCTTTTTGGATTGTTGAACTTGTTTAATGTTTAATTTGTTTAGTGATGAACTCTTGATAATTGAAACTAGGTTGATTTTTTTTTCTTTATGTTGAAAGCAGGGTCAAATTAAATTACTGTTGGGCAGAATTTGCTTTCAAATTTCAATAGAAGTTTGTTAATTTTTTCCTTCATCCACCTATTTGTTTTGATTCCATGCACAAGACAATTCAGCCCAAAATAGTCCAAAACAATTAAACTTAAAAGTCCAATAGTAGTAGACTCAAACAAAGCTTAAAATTTTTTAAAATTTTTGGCCCAAACAAAGGCCCAAAATTGAGTTTAAAACATGGAAACCGATCCGATCCGATCCGCACTTGAGGTGTTCAAACATGTTCGGTTCCTCCCCTTTAGTGGATCATGTTCGGATCCAAAAGCGGCGATCCGCACACTTATCATGTTCGGGTTGGTTCCAGTCGAAACCGATCCGAACACGGTGTTGCCCACCCCTATTGGATTCAACATCTTTTGGCCTTTTTACGTAGGCCTTACCTGTTATGATGTATTGAGGATATTTGGATTTATTGGGTATAACACTTTATACGTGTCAAAGTGAAAGTATTTTCACATTGCATAAATATAATATATAAGTTGAATTTTATAGAGAACAAGAAGGTTCTTTGACATACAATTCTTGAATAGTGTTTATTAATCATTGACATACAGTCCTTGAATAGTATTCATTATTTACCATATTGAAGAGTTTGCTGGAGCGAATCCGAATAACTTCGCCTTGTCTTATGCTGCCATGTGATGTGCTAATTGATGCTCTACTATTACAGTCAACTTTCCCGTGAAGAGCTTGGAACTGAAGGACTACATAACTCTGCCGACACCTAAAGAGAATGATAGCTTGCGATGCAAGCATGATCTAATCGCCAATATTGTTCATGATTGCAAACCTGAGGAGAGAAGCGTCCTACAGGACTTTTGTACAGAGGAAGTCAGAAGATCAATGGTAATACTTTTTTTTCGAAACAATTTTGCAAATGAATAAACAAAAATAAAAGAAATGATTGTTTGAATTGAGGCATCTAATATAAATGTTTTCGGGTATGAGTTGCAGGATTTACATGCTATCGGAAACTTTACCTCAAATGGTGGCACCCTCTGAGGCTTATACATGCAGAAATATGAGCAGCAACAATAGTATAGAAGATGGCACTGCACTGCCAACTAGAGAAAATATGAAGAGAGTGAAGAAAATATTGGTCCTAGTGAGGTGGGAAATTAACCATTGTGGAGGCAGCTACCTTAGTTTTAGGTTCAGGAAAAAATTGAAGTTGTGGAAATTTACATTTTATAGGTTTTCTGCATTAGGAATATTCTCAAACACCAAATTTCTGCTGTTAGTCTAAAATGATTCAATTCAATAATCCTCGGATTACTTTTAAGTAGTTATAAATCACTTGTTACATTGTCAGTCGCTTTTATCATGTTATTTATTATCAAGTTTAGGCCTACTATTATACTTGACATGGATTAAAGTTTCTTCACATTTGATTTCAATAATATTAGGTCATGTAGTTTAACTGTTTATTTGATTGGTCATTTTCGCAATACTAGAGAATCCTAAGGCATTGAAGAAACTTTCCTCGTGAGAACATTTTTACTAATTTGGAATGAAAATAAAAGAGAATTAAGTTTAATTGATAATAATATTTGAAAATGGAGTTTAATTCCTTATGTAGAACGTGGGGAATTAAGTTTCTTTTATGATGAAAATCTTATTTTCAATTTAAAATGAATGGGTGGAGTTTATATAAACTACATTAGAAAATGAAATTCAAGTTTCAATTAGTAAACATCCAATTAATGCCATTGACAATTGAATCATTTTATCCAAAAAAAAAAAAAAAAAAAAAATTGTTGAAGGATTAATGGGTCAGTACCTAACATTTTATGTCAATTGGGGTACGGACTTTGGGTGATGAAATGACCCCATCATGCCATTCTGTGATTAAAAGTCAAACATAAAATACAAAATAGTCCTATAATTAAAGATCATATTACAGGATTTGGTGGACCAGATAACTTGCCAAATCAAAATACTATACCTTTTTTTTTTCGTAAAATTTGGTTTTTCCCATGTTTACTCTGGTTTGCTTATAATCAACTCAAAAATGATTTTTTTTTTTATTATTTATTATTTATTATTTTTCAGTCCACATATGGAAGAGATAAATGCAACTCTTTCAAAATTGGCCTCGCCAGTTATGAGAGTCCTTATGTTTGTTGGGGAAGTTCAGATAATAAATTTCTTCACGGAATTTTAGTTGATTTGATGGTTTTAAACTAAATGAAGTTAATTGATTCCATTGGTTCAAGATGAAAGTAAAGATTATCTGTTAATCTTTTATTTGTGTTAATTTTTTTATGAGAAGAATTTAGTATTAATTGATGTATGAAAGTAAAAAAATGAAACAATTTTGTGACCATTTTTTTATATTTTTTATATTGATGTATCACTAGATTATCAAAAGATTAATAAAAATAAGGATAACAAAGAATCCTGCTTGCTCGATAGATGAATTACTTTCATTCATTTTTTTTTTCTTTTCTACCATTCCAATTCCTCTCAAGGAAACTAGCTCCCAAACCTGATGGCAAATAAGATTTTCAGTCCCAAAATAATGTAATTTATGAATTAATCTAACTAATATCAGTTGATCTGAAAAAGGTCATCTAATCTGACACATTAGAGAAATAACTTGTAAGAAACCAATTTATCGTTGCAATCTTGTGCAATGCAAAGTATTTGAGAGTCAAATTAGATGTCTTAAAGAGAATTTCACTTTGACCATTCTCCAAATCTAACCTTGTAACTCATAAGCTATAATATCCTCTTCATATTCTTTATCAAACTCAGATGTGGAATAAGTCATGTTAATCTTAAAGTACTCTCTTATCACCTGAGGAGAGAAATCATATACATGACCTCTTTAATAGACCTTGTGCAAAACAACCTCAATCTCACTATCAATCAAATTGCCATAAAACTCCTCAACAATCTTAGGAACATACCCTTTAATCCCATTGACAGTATTCAACCAATGTTGTTGTTCAACTAACTTAATCAAACCTAAAGGCTTAAAACTAAAGTAAGTCAACATTAGATTGAGAACCCTCAGAGGACGATGATGATGAAGAACTGGCTGGTTTTTTTTTTCCCTTGGAAGCTTTGGCCGCTGAAGTGGATTATGCAAGTGGAGGCATAGTTGAAGCAGTGACATGAGGTTCTATAGACTGCTTCGCAACAGTCATTGATTCCACAAGCTCCTTTGAAGTTGTTTTTTCACTTGATTCAACTTGAGTTGTTTTGCTTCTTCTGGGCCACCATGGAGCTGGGTTTGACTTGACACCAGTTCGTTTTGTCTTCATTGTGTATGAGTTACTTGAAGCCTGTTCTTGAAACAGAAACATAGAAAACCCAGAACAAGAGATGGGGGGAAATGTGAATGAGGGTTTAGGTTTCAATGAAAAAACTAACTCTCCTATTTGTATGGTAATTGTCCACCTAATCAGGGAAAAAAAGACTTGAATTTTAAAATAAAACCTTCCTTTTTCCTTTCCCACTTACATTAGGAATCCAATTAGTTTTGAATTTTAAAAAAATCTTGGACATATTGTAGCTATTATTGACATATTTTGACTCCTAAAATTTTGTTCCCTAACCTGATTTTGCTGAAAAATAAAATATGTTTTCTTTCAAAAAGAAATCAGAGTCCTTTAACAATCAAACTCATTTTCAAAAATAATAGAAATGGTAAAAATCAGACAGTACTTCATATTAGTCTAATAAACAAATCAACCTATTTTGTGAGCACAAGATGAATTAAACAAATTAAAAAAACCACTACTTTTCCCTTTTCTCAGTTCCTAAAACATTAATATATTTTTTTTCTTTTTGTGTCACAATAGAGGCTCTCATTTTGCAACATGTCTTTGAATATTACAACATCCATTTTCTAATTGAGACATGATTTTCAGATGTTACATCACTGGATTTTCTAGTATTTTTTTTTTTTATATGCTCATGCAACTTTTTATTTCAACAAAGGTCTTCCACAGTTAGGTAGCTCTCACACTATCACTGAGGTAGCATTTTTTCATGTTAGATTATCCTCTCTATATTTGTGATATAGATGCTCAAATTACTTATCAGACAACCACTACTTTGATGAGTCTCCCATTGTTCGATTTGAATTGAGCAACCCCGCATAGAAGTATTAGATAATCATCCAGTCATCGGTTTGATGAAGTGGACATGAATTGAATAAGCGTTGATATCGCTCTCAATACTCATTCAACGGTTCCCCTTCATTTTGAGATATTTCCATCATTTTTTTGTGAATTTGATTGATTTTCTTGGTTGGAAAGAATTTGGAGAGGAACTTTACCACCAATTTGGTCCATGTGCGAATTGAAGCACTTGGAAAAGAATATAGCCACTCCTTGGCCTTGTCCTTCAAAGAAAATGGGAACAATATGATCACACCATTTTGATACTCAATGTTTTCTTTCAAACTTTAGTTTTTCACTTGATTTTCGAATGGATTTTGATTTGTTTAATATGTTTGCTAGTTTGTTTCAAAAAATAAACTAGGAAGTGGTGTGTGTGTGATAAATTTGAAACTTAAACAAGTTTCAAGGTGAGGAATTCATGGCAAAAAAGTGAAGAGATCAAGACCATTAAGCACGTGATTTTTGCTAAGGAATTTACATGTAAATGGGAGCACAAATTATGCCAAACCAGCCTTTCTTAATAGCCCACTTGCAGCTCACAAACATAGCAAAACAGCCTTTTACACAACAGCCCAAGATCCTATATAAACTAGCCTTCCATGCCTTCATGTATACCAATGTGCATACTATCCAGACAGTGCACTGGCCAACTACACCTACTATCTCTCCCATGCTTACCTGTGTGCTGCCACACCACCTTGCGCACCACATAGCACTACATGCTACACTTCCAACCCAAGCGTGCACAGCTGCATGCTTACTTCCCTACTTACACGTGAGACAACTTCAAACCAACCTACATTCACCTAAGCATGCATACCAGCGCTCTTACATACCAAGCAGTGCACAAATAAGCTCCACAAAGTGCCATGTGCGTGAGAGAGCTTAAAAAGGGGTAGTTTTGACTTTTCACTCCTCATTTCATCCCTAGCCTTTTGAGGATTATAAGTAGATCCTTAAATGTTGAAAGACACAAGCTTTTAGAGGGAGAAGCAGCCCTTAGGGCTACAACAATATTGGTTCACCATTATCAAGCTTGAGGAGCAAAAGACACAAGCTTTTAGAGGGAGGAGCAGCCCTTAGAGCTACAACAATATTGGTTCACCATTATCAATCTTAAGGAGCAAAATCTACCCAATCTTTGCATCATTCAATAAGAAAAATAAGCGAGAGAAGAAACATTAACTAGTAAGAGAAGGAAAGGCCACTTTGAAAAGAAGAGAACTTCTCACCAACTATATAAGATTTCCTCATTCTCTTTTTATTTTTATTGTTAAAATATTATTGTTAATGCATTGTATAGGTGGTTTTCCTTTTGTAATTATGAACTAATTTATTTGACTAGGGTTGCAATGTAACCCAACTTTGTAGCTCAACCTTATATATGTTGTTAAAGCTTCTTTCTTCATTTTATTTCTTTTACTTTAATTTTGCTTAATGCTCCGAAGTTAATTGATTGCTGACTAGGAGATTTAGTAACCATATTGAACTTGGAAAATAAATATGTGTTTAGACCCTAATTAAAGTGACATGAGTAGTATGAGATAAGAATATACTTGTGTTGCTTGTGCAATCATCATTGAGTAATCTAAACTTAGTGAACTTGACTTAGTTGATCCACATAGAAATATAGTGGGTTAGGTGAGATTGAGCATGTCCACTAGACTATCGGAAAAGACATGTCGATAAATTAGGCATTACTCGATTGAGAATTAGATGGAGATAGAGTGAAAATGGTGGATAATTAGGTTGAGTCGTTTGAGGTGAAGTTGCAATCCCAGAGCTCCTACCTCATCAGTTTAGTTCTTTATTTTTAGTTGTTAATTTTAGTTTAAAGAGCTCTTACCTCATTAGTTTAGTTCTTTATTTTTAGTTGTTAATTTTAGTTTAGTGTTTGTAAGTTCATCTCTCATTTTTGGTACTTTGAAAGGTTAGTTTTGAAATAATTTTAGTATTTAGCAAGTTGGCCCAATCCTCATGGAAATGTTATCTTATTCATTATTGTATTATATATGGATTGCGTATACTTGCACGAGTTTCTTATATGTGTATGTGTGTCGTGTAAAGTCAGCACATGTGCCTAGAAATTAGTCATCATAATCTCAAGCAGAGCTCTTCATCACTAACCCTATCATTGTGCATTGTGGTACAAACTGCAAAGAAGTCCTTAATGTGTAGATATGGATCTTTTCCTACCTTGCCATAGAACTGAGGTAAGAAATGAATTGTTCCATTTTTGATCTCAAAGTTATTATTGTGAGTTGGGTAGACTATGCAATATGGTTAATCAGTTGCCACTAGAGTTGTGAAGTTTTTGAGAGGTCTTGTGCAATTATTGATAGCTCTTGAAACCACTGTATTTTGTTGCTGGTTCCTATCTTGGTTTTGGTTATCCATGATTGCCTTACGAGCTTTTCTTGCTTTCTAATGAAGAGTTCTTTCAATTTCAGGATTGTACAAGACACGTGTCAGGCTTCGAGAGCGATGACCGTACATGAACTTGAGAAGAAAGAAAAAGAAAGACTAAACTAAAACAAAATCTAAAACGAAAATAAACTTAAACTAAAGCAAGTAATTACTCCTCGGTAAAGGTGCTAAACACTTGTTAGTTAATTTTTTAACAAATCGATTTATGAAAACTTTACAAGTGCACAAAT
This sequence comes from Nephelium lappaceum, assembly GCA_021234005.1. Lineage (NCBI taxonomy): Eukaryota > Viridiplantae > Streptophyta > Magnoliopsida > Sapindales > Sapindaceae > Nephelium > Nephelium lappaceum. The sequence goes on from CM038004.1 coordinate 14,565,450, forward strand.
TATTTGATTGAGTACAATAACAAGTAAGGGTTGATCCCATAAAGAGTTATTAACTTACTTGATTCCAAATTTATTTTGAAACCTAAATTAGGGAACAATTAAATTAAATTGAAATGGGTTTTGAAATTGAATTGAAAATTAAATCTTAATTGAAAACTAAATTATTTGAAAGAAAATTAGTAGAGAAAACTTAGCTAGGACATTCTACCCACCACTAAACAATCATTCAATCCATAATTAAATTAATGAAGCACAACAATACAATACATGATAAAGACATTCACGATAGGGTAATGACCATACTGCACATCGTATTAATTCTTCCTTAAATTGTATGTAAATCACATAATGTCTGTGTAAATGCTTGTAATCCTAATTATAACTTAACATGATGTCTACTTAGGTTTAATAATAGGAACTCATTACGAACTAGAAGAATATGAGCTTCACACAAATCCTAGAACATGACGTCTATCCTAGGTATCTGTGAATTAATGACCCTCAATTGGTTCGTAAGCAATTAATTGTTGCGAATTAAAAATAATCCTGTTAGGTGTGCGGTTTATATCCTTACAACATAATCCTAAAAACATGCTCCTAAGATGGTCAGTCAAAGAATCAAAATTAATAGAATACAAATAAAATAAAGACATTAATTTTATCATGCAAAAATAAATAACTTCATTAAAAATAAATATAAATTGAATTCATGTCTAGGGTTTCAAGTAGCCCTAACTAACAAAAGAAATTAGTCACAGATGGCTTTAAAACAATACCAAATAATTAAATAAAGAAGACCAAAAAAATAGAACCGGAAGCCAAGCCTTCTTGCAACTCACTCCTCTCTCTCCTCCTTCTGCTCTTTGATTGATGTGTGAAATTGTGAAGCGATGGCACCTATTTATAGGTGTGATAGGTCTGTGGAAAAGCTTAAAAATTGGAGCTTATAAGTGCCAAGAATTATCACTAAAAATAAATTCTAAAATAAATCCAAGAATCCAAGAAAATAGGGATCACTTGAAGTGGTTACCCCTTGTGAACTTTTGCCACTTCCCATACCAATTGAAAGCAACCAATCTTGCTTGAAATCAACGCCTCTTGTGAACTTGCCACTTCACGCGTGAATAGGTCTCACCTTGTCTTGCATGTAATTACAAAAAAATCTCCTTATTTTAATTTATCTCAAACTCTTGCACAATTCTTGAATCCTTTTCCAACTCTTCTTAAATCATCCTAATCTTATCCAAATTCCTCTTGATCTTCATTCCTGATTTGAACTCTTACACAAAAGAATTCTGAATTAAATGCAATTCTTGTCTCCTTTTCTGACTCGGATTCAAATGACAATTTAAAAATCATCCCCTTGAATTCCTTCAATTTACCAAAGCTGCATTGATTTTCAAAGATTCACCAATTTCATTTTTTTTTTTCTCAAAACCTAATTTTTGACACAAAAACACTAAAAGCATTACAAGTAATAATTCTACACAAAAACATAATATAAATAATAAATAATTTGGGAACAAAACAATGATAATTAATAACCCAACAGTAGCTCTTTTTTCATGGTAGATCATCTTCTCCATATTTTTGATGTAGAGGCTCAACTTACTTTTAACTGGCTTTCACACATCAATGTAAATAGCTCTTTCCTAACATGGGACCTTAGAAGAACCTTTAACACTTTTCACACAAAGGATCAATCAAAGTTTCATAGCAAAAGCTTAATTTAAAAAAGTTATCTAGGCCCAACTTTAAAGAAAACTTGAATGACAGACATCAATTATGTATCATTCAATCAAACAACAAGAATTATGTAAGAAGATGAATTCAACTGTAAGAGTTCACTTCAATCTTTTATAGGAAAAAACAAACTAAATTATAAAGAAAAACAAATAAAGAACTAGTACAATACATGAACAAATCAAATTGAATAAATCCCTAAGGATTTCGTCAAGGAAAATATACTAGAATCAAGGGGTTTTGTGAGAATATCTGCAAGCTGCTTGTTTATTTCAACATATTCCAAGATAATTTATTTTTGTTTAACTAGATCCCTAATGAAGTGGTGTCTAACGTCAATTTGTTTGGTTCTTGACTGCTGAACTAAATTTTTTGAGATATATATATATATATATATATTGCACTTGTATTATCATAAAAGACAGTCAAAGTTTAAGAGATAATACCATAATCTTCCAGCATTTTTTTCATCCAAATTAACTGTGTACAATGCTGTCAGTAGGTATGTACTCAGTTTCAGCAGTAGACGAGAAGATGGAATTTTATTTCTTATTATGCCAAGACACCAAATTATTTCCAATAAAGAAGCATCATTTACTGGTGCTTTTTCTTTCATCTGCATCCCACCCTAATCTTCATCACTAAAACTTGCAAGATTAACATTTGAGTCATTAGAATACCACAATACAAATTCTATGGTACCATATGCATATCTAAAAATACTTTTCACACTACTGTTATATATGACTTCTTTAGATTTGCTAGATGTCTTGCACATATGATAAGGGTATTTTTAGTGAAGTTTAAGCTTCAAAATCTATATTTTTATCATTGTTCTCGAGTGTTTTTAATTTGTTTTAGAGTGTTTTTTAGTAAATAAGCCTTTAAATGGTGTGTATGCTTAATTAGAAAGGATTTGATGTAAAATCAAGTCAAAAAAATATTGGGTTTGGGTCTTGTGAAAAAAATGGCATATTTATAAATTTTCGGATATGAAAGATAGGTTAGATTATGAGGGCTCATTCAGAGTCATCGGTTTGAGTTATGTGAGCTATAACCTTTCAAATTAAAGCTACGGATGTCTAGTTCCCAAAGTAACTGACGGTTCATGAATCAAAGGTTCGTAGAGAAAGATATGACCATTTTAGAAAGTAAGGGACAAAGCTGGCGTGCCCTAGCGTGCTTCGTAACCAAGCAGCGCGCCCCTATCATCGAAGCAGACCCATTAGTGCACTGATGCACCAAGTAGCATGCCAAGAAGCACCATAGATTGCCAGCCCTTGCCAACAACGTGAAAGAGTGCATTTCCAAGCATATATTCAACTTTTCACCCTTCAATTGTTACCCTGACTTCTACACCTTTAAAAGGGGATCAAAACTTACATTTTTAGTTGTTTTGAGGGGTTAAAAATTTGGTTCTCATGTCATTTCTCTCACCCTTGATTCTTACCCTTTAAACACCTTAATTTCCTTCAAAACTTCACCCACCAATACCATTCACCCATACTTTGGAGAAAAACTTTGCATGAGCAAAGAGGACTCAAGAGCTTGAACTCGAAAAAGAGGAGCCCCATGGATTCAAACTCAAAAGATGAAGGTTTATGGGTTGTTTTCTCAACTTCTCTTTTGTACTTATAATTTTTTCCATTGTATGTAGTCATATTTAATGTTGTATTGGGATGATAATGAATTTTGATTATTAATATAAATAGAGTTGATTATTTTTGCTTGAAGATGTTGTGTATGTTGAGTAGAGATTTTAGAATTTAATGCTTGTATGTGATTAGCCGCCATATGCATGATTTGAGGTTGAGTGTTGAGGTCGGAAGAAATGACACACAAAATGCTTAATAAAATGCTTACCCTAGGTTAGGAAAGGAAATTAGGTCACTCATGTGATAGCCGGGTCATCGTGAATGTTCAAGTGATAGTCGAGTATCTTATAAAAATACTAATCCAACTTAGGTAGTAGATTATCTTGAACCTGATGAGCTTTCGTTCGTTTGATAGCCATTGAAAGATAGATATCGAAAGACGAGAGTATATTCGATGCATTATCAGAAGAGATGTATTGAGAGGATTAGTGATAAACTAGCGACAAACACAACCGAAAAATCTTCGATGCATTGATAATTAATCTTTTTATCTAAATGGAATATGGAATTCTAGTATACTTTAATTGTTTTTATTTTTTTATTTTTTTCTAGAACTAATTTAGTAATCGATTCCCACGTCCTTGTGGAGACGATCTAGCAATCGTTATATGACATCTATATAATTCGTATACTTGCGAGGTGTTTTATTTAAAATAGGAATTGAAAAGTAACTAACAAGTTTTTGGTGCCATTGTCGGAGATGTGTTCGGATTGATTGCCAACTCTAGTCCTAGTTTCTTTTAATTTCATTTTATTTTTTTCTTTTTTTGTTTTTGTAGGTTGTTATTTTTATTCAAAAGGACACAATCTTAGAAATGGGGCTATTCCTCAATTTCAAATTTGTCTATCTTGTCTAGACACTAAATCGTGCACTTGATGGGAGGCGACCCACCTAAGTATTTTCTTTTGAGTTTCATACACTCTTTACCATAAAATCTTATGTTGTCTATGGTGTTTGATTTAGGTTTGAGGGTGTGGAATTGAAAAGTTTGTTAATGTGTGCTTGTTGTTTTTGGTTTTATTTTTATGAGTGGATTATTTGTTTTGCTTTTTTAAATTCATATCTCTTTTGCCATAAAATTCGCATTGTCTATGATGCTTGATTTAGGTTAGGGTGTGGACTTCGATAGTTTTAGTACTTGTGTAAAATTGTAAATATGTGTTATGCATGATGTGAATATGCTTAATGTTTAGTTAGTTTGTTAGGAATCTTTTGTGCGAGTGTACATATAGATATATGTAGCTCTTATGAAACATTTAAGATTTGGTTGGTGACATTCATAGGTAGTGAACAAAATATTACTTTAGTGAGCTCTGTATGTTTGTGCTTGTTTACTTAACTAGGCTTGAGATGTAATAGTAACGATGACTTGTTAGAAGGTGTCATGATTAGTAGTGGAGACTTCTCAAATAAGTCATTGAGTTATAACGTTTCATTTTGATGGTTGTTTTCATTCAAATCTTAAACATTCTTCTTGTACTTTAAATTGAGTAGATTGATTTCATTTAGCTTTGCATTGGATTCTGATGACATGTCTTGCATTAAATAAATTGTTTGCTTTGCTTGTGAGTTAGACAAATTTTAAGATGTGATACTAGGCGTTTTATGCTTAAAGCTAGTAAATGGCCTAAATACTTCTCCACCATTATGTGTATGGTCTAATAGCCAATTTGAAACCAAACACACAATAAGCTTAATTTTTGTTCATAACCTACAATTTTTCATTCCAAACCCAAAACAAATATTGCTTTATCCTTTAGAATTTGGGATCCATTAGAGACAAGTTAGACAAAAAAGTAAGTTAGACAAGAAAGTGGAAAGAAGTATGAAAAATCTGTTGGTGAATGTGAGATGTGCATGCTAGAGTAAAAAAAAAAATCAATAAAAAAAATCAAAAGCAAATACGCACGCATAAAAATGCAAAAGAAAGAAAGAAAAGCAAAAAGAAAGGAAAAATGCAAAGAAAAAGAAAATAGTAGTAAAGATGAAAGAAAAAGAAACCGAAAAGTGTGAAAGTGAAATAAAAAGAGGCTTATGCCTTAAAAGAAAACATCATTCAATTTCTTAATGTGATCTTAGATTCATTTGTTGAAATACTTATCATTTCTTTGTTTAACCCATTCATCATTGGCTATGTTATAACCTAGAGAAAAGTCCTAGTTGATCTCTAGATGAGTTAGTCTCACTTATGATGACGAACAATGCATGATATATTCTTGAACTCCAATGTTTATTTATGAGATCCTTTGCATGCTTATAAGCGTCTTTCTAGAACTTTTTTTCTTATGCATTACTTTCAAATTGCGTATATTTGTGAGAGTGTTGTCACCTAGATTTTGAGAGCTTCAAAGAGAGAGACTTTGTAAGTTTTAGAGTCGAGGCGAATTATATCATATGAACTTTGATTGCATTGTTGTTGTTGGTTTATAATAACTTGAGTTTTGGTCTAGGCTTCTTGCATTATGTGCTTAATTCTTTAAATAATGTTAGGGCCATTACTTCTTGTATTAATTGGCATTTATCTTTGGGTTTCATTTAAGCTATATCATATCACTTTCCTTGTTCTCACACTAGTCCGTTTGTGGGTATCGTAGTGTTTAAAACCCTCAGTAGACATAACTCCTACGCTAGGGACACCTAAGGGTTTAACAGCTTGTGACATATGTTAAATGACACCGTGATGACCTACAGAAGTGGTTGAATAAATGTGTTTCATTTCTTTATTTTATGTTTTAGTTTTGCTTTGCTCGAGGATGAACAAAGATTAGGTTTGAGAATATTTGATAAGATTATTTTTAGTGAAGGTTTAAGCCTCCAAATCTATATATTTGTCATTGTTCTTGAGTGTTTTTAATTTGTTTTTTTAGTGTTTTTAAGGGAATAGATTTTTAATGATGTGTATGCTTAATTAGAATAGATTTGATGTGAAATTATCGAAAAAAATGTTAGGTTTGGGTCTTGTGAAAAAGTGGCATAATCATGTATTTTTAGGTATGAAAGATGGGTTGACTTGTGAGAGCTTATTTAGAGTCATCGGTTTGAGTTATATGAACTATAGCTTATCAATTAAAAGCCACAGATGTCTAGTTTCTATAGCAACTAACGGTTTGTGAAATTGAGGTTCGTAGAGAAATATATGACCATTTTAGTGAGTAAGGGTCAAAATTGGAGCGCCCCAGCGTGCTTCCTCACTAATCTACGCGCCAACAAGCGTGCCCCTATCATCGAAGTGCTCCTATGAGCACACTTATGCACCAAGCAACGTGCCAAGAAGTGCCACATGTTGCTAGCCCACTCCAACAACGTGAAAAATTGCATTTTCAAGGATATTTTTGACTTTTCACCCTTCAACCTTGGCTCTAACTTCCACACCTTTAAAATGGGACCAAAACTCACATTTTTGGTAGTTTTGAGAAGCTGAGAATGAGGCTCTCATGCCTCTTTTTACCCTTGACTCTCACTCCTTAAACACCTCACATTAACGGTTAGAATCTTTCCTAATCTTGATCAACTAATGTTTAGAAAGTTGCTTTAAAGCGATAAAAGAGGAAACCCGATTTGCTTAGGTTTTCCCATAATTGTCAGGTCTTGTGACAACCTGATCTTCAGACACTAAATCAGTCATAACTTTCTCTAAAAAATTTCGATAAACGAACCGTCAACAATTATGGAAATTAGACATTCGAGACTTTAATTTGATAGATTATAGCTTGCGTAATTCGAATTGTGCACTTCGTGCGAGATCCTATAGGTCATATCACTTTTAGCCCAATAATTCTACAATTTGCTTATAGTTACTTTTCCAATCGAATTTTTTCTTAATTTTTTCTTGTTAATTAACTTCTTGACAATAACAGTAACAAAAATAAAAAACAGAGCATATAAACCAGAAAATGAGAACCTGGAATGCAGTGGAAGATGTTCAAATTCGCGTTATTCAACCGGTGGTCGGATCTCGATTACCAAACGGGAAGGAAATCACAATTCACAATAGTAAATGTCTTGTCTCTCTTCTCTATTTTTCTCTGCTCTGTTCTATGTCTTTTAATGTTTGTGATTCTTGTTTTTGCAGGTTTTCGTCCCTCTGCTCTACAAGAAATCAACTGAAGCATTTTATAGACAGTAACTGCTTCAAGCAATTATGTTTTCAAAAACAAGAAAACTGATTAAAATTGCCAATTGCAGTTAATAATGATGATCCATTTTATTGGATCTTGGTTCCGGATTTGGATTTGGGTCATCTTGGGTAGACCCCACCCAAGACCACACAACCCAACATCTTCCACTCATATAAGATGAGCCAAACAGAACTAATAGAGAAAACATTAGTGGCCTCTTTTTAACAAGAAGTACAGTCATTCATACAGACAAATACATTGTTTGACCTATGAATAATGTTATATGAGATAAGACTTACTTTTGAATCTCAATTGTATTTTTATACAAGAGATTGTAAATTTGTTCATTATTTTGTCCTAGATTAAATAGAAATTTTCTTTGTTCAAGCATATTCGATCCCTTTAACACAATATGCTTGATTATTTAATACTTCATATAATTACAATTGTGATTCCAAGTCACAATTTGTCGACATGTAAATATATGAAAAATAAAATTGATTAAATCTTCCTATCTCACTTTCGTCCCTCGGTCAACAAAATGACTGACACCATAGAAGTGTCCCATAGGTCGAATTATCATGACCATAGAAAACACACTAATGGTACAAACATCACCCTGTTATTTTGAGACAAAGTGAACAGTCATAAGGACATAGGTTGAAGTTTTTACCAACTTCAATGAAATTTACACAATGAGGAATAAGGGATGAATTCACCCATTTTCCACGTCGGTTACTATAAGCACACGCGGTATAAAACACATGTTATAGTGAATCTTGCCATTCAATAAGGACGCGTATGTCTATTATATTTAGATTATTTACTGTACAGATCTTGGTTCAAACGCTTTCCTAGCGCCTAACCCGAGTTTCTAAAAGCTCGCTTTCTAGGTGCCTACTATCAGAAAACTCTC